>CM062227.1:28814202-29356084 GCA_031216235.1 Syzygium jambos
CTCTGCCTCTTGGGGTGGGGGTGGACCGACCCAGATAGTCTTTGGTTTCCCTTGTGCTTAAGCCTCGTTCGGCAGCAATTAAAAGGAAAACGGTGTCGCTGGGAGCATCAGCTTCTGTTTCAGTTGTCAGTTCTCTAAACGACAGCTAGAGATGCTCGTACGAGAAAGCTCTTCGACCTCACTTCGCTTCGCCGTGTTACTTCTAAGAACTTTTCAGATCAAGTTTAATCATGATAAGACTTCTCTAGCATGGTGATTGTTTTGCAGGTTTAATGATTATGAGGACATGCTAGAAGAAACTTGGCATTTTGATTATCCCACACGACCCGACATTGCCGGATAGCCTCTATCCTGGGTTTAACATTGGATTACCAATGTGGGATTGCTATCCGATATTTCAAACACAACGCAAGAAGAAAGAGAAGGTCGGCCTTGGTGAAGCAATCACGATTCACTCGCAGTATTCTTTCAACCGTAGGTCCTTCGCAATTTCTTCCATTCTGCTTGCAGGGAGTGTTTTGTTTTGTGGATCATAGTTTTTATTTTACTTTGACAGGGCGTATCAATCTCAAGAGAAAACTGTTATGTAGCATACAATTGGTGAGTCTCGCGCACACCCTGATATGTTCTTCGGATTGCTACAAATTGACTGGGAATAATGACTCGGCGGCTTTGACTGCGGGACTCATTCCTGCTGTAGAAAGGTTAGTTTTGCTTATGCTTTAAACAGTTGCAGAATTGTCGCTTTCTGAGCATTCTTACGTGGTGACAGAATTTCATGTTTGACTATATAAACGGGTGTTAACTGCCTTGTCTATGCTGAGAGAAAATTGATGAATATTTTACTTACAGAAATCTGCTGGAGTAATCGCTCCTTAAATTAAGATATTGGCATCTTTTCTGGAAAAAGTTTGAAGAAGGAACACATTAACATAGACGATGAGCTCTAAACACGTATGCTTTGGGCTTGTCACGATTTCATGATATTTGAAACCTTATGTCATTGTTATATGTTAATTTGGTTTCATATAATTGATGGTTTATCCCGTATGAGCTCCCTTTTGGTTTTGAGAAATATTTTATGTATGGCTTTAGTTTTTTGGGCTGTTTATGTAAATGGGTTTGCACCCTCTTGGTGCCCTATAGTTGCAGTTTTCTATTTATCAAGCAAAAATCGTCTTCACGACTTGCAATGACTATCTACAAAATTATTTTAGGAAAAACAGAGAAGAAGCGCATTTCTGGTTTATGAATGCTCCTTTGTTTTCTGGAATCTTCCATTTAAATAGAAGGAATTTTCTTTGGAGAATTAAAAAAAAAAATACGAACCTTGGGTTAATAATGATGTGTCTGAGTGTCCATTATGGATTCTGATGTTATTGTCCAGTATTTTGCTATTCTTTTTCCATAGGTACATTTCTATAGAAGTTCAAAAGCCTAAATTGTTTCTAATTGCTCGTTGATTCTCTTCTTACAGAGTATTTCATGCAATTCCTTCAAATGAAGCAATTGATGCGGTCGAGGTCACTTTGCTCTTTCCTTCAAATGAAGCAATTGATACAGTGGAGATTAGCTGATCATGCAAGCTTCAATTTCGCCACATTGGCAACCCCATGATATGGAGCATGATTTAGCAAGATGTTTAAATGTTAAATGGGTCGATTTTGCGGATGTTTTTTTTTATTGAATGGCATAAAGGACATCATTCTATCTATGCTTCTAAGTTGTAGTTTGCCAAATTTCTTAAAAACATGTCTTGTTCAACATGAGTCGGTCATCATTCATCTCATGCATTGAAGAGTTCATTGTAAAGGTTAATTAGATGCGCAGTATTCCATCAGGACTGAAAATTGTGCACTTCTGGATTGAGCAAAATGAGTTGTAGTCTTTTGTTTAACAATGCATATGAACTCTATGCGTCTTCAATAGTTTTCGCACTCAAGAACGCACCCTACTTTTGTGTCATGGACGGTGGAGCAGTAAGATAAGCATTGTATCATAACATTTTCTCACTTTTTTCGCTGCAAGAAGTCGAATTGAATTTAGTCAAAAACTCGGTATATTTGGTGAATTGAATGTGACTTGTTTCCTGTCCTACCTGATGGAGAATTGAGAGCTATTTGTGTGAGAAACTCTGTGGTTTTCTTGATCAAATAATGCAAAACATATTCACCGGCATCTCTTTTTCTTGGCGAATCATTATGGCGGTAAAGGCAGAAATTGCATTTTCAAAAAGTATGTGCTTTTTTTTTATAAAAAAAAATGGTATCTCAAGGACACAGAAAAGCTTCTTCAAATAGACACACGCCATGTTTTCCTGTTTTCTGATATGGCGGTCACCTAGTGCTACATCAACATTATACTGTATGCAAAAAAAGAGAGGAAACATTAGTCAAATCGAGGGAGGAAATCACAATCAACATTACGTGAAAAACCAAAGAGTAATGGTCCACAGCGGTTCCATATGCGCGAAAGTCGAAACTTTAAGCCTTGTTTGTTGCTATGTTTTATAGGGCCGTGCAAAGAAATCGGAAACCGCCTGGACCTTCTGGGACAGCCCGAAACAGGTCCCGGCTGTCGGTTCCAATTTTTGGGAACTTGTGGGCACCGGTCTGATTCCCGGTTTTAGAAGTAGAACCGCCCACCCAACGCAGATCGGTAATACAATAATAAATATATAATATAATATAATATATTTATTTATTTGATTTTATTTTTTTAAAAATGAAAAATTCTAAATCCATAAACTAAATCTAATTCGCTCAACGCTCATAGCTTCACATTGAGCCGAAAAACACCTTATTTCGCTTTCACCTCACGCTCATTCTCATTCTCTCTCTTCTCGGTTGATGCTTGCCTCACCGTCTTTGACTCTCCATCTCCGTTTCCGTCTTCATCTTTCCGTCTCCGTCCTTAGCTAGTGGGACCGGTTCCATGGACCCACCTGGAAATCGGACCGCATGGATCCATGGAACCAACCAGTGATTACCGATTTCAATTTTTTGGAACGGGTCCTTAGTGGGCGGCTCTTGATTCTAGGATGGGAACTGGCCACTCGAACCACGCTCACCCCTTATGTTTTATGGGAGGGAATCAAATTATGGCAAAATGGGAATGAAATCAAACGTTTGGTGTTATGAAGGAAGACGCGTGGGGTCCTTTGCAAATTGTTGGGTGACGTGAAAGTCCTCCACGGCAGTCCCAAAGTCGTTGGCAGTTCACTTCAATCCACCTCCACTGCAGTTGAGCCCATTAATGCAGTGCACAATGACAGTTGACAGAAGAAGACAGAGAAACCGAGAGCACTTGACTCTCTGCAATAGCGTGGGGTACAGACAGACACGGTTTTGAAGGAAATAAATGGGAACAATCACTCCTATTTCTTCTTCCTTCCTTCTTCTTCTTTTGAAAGAGTGAGTACTTAACACGGCACAAATAATCGATTTTTTTCCGCTCTAAACGAAGGGGGAGCAAACCGCGTTCGCGTCGTTCTTTTTGGAACTACAAGGATCGGGGGCCAATAAGTAGCTTACGACCAAATCTCCAATACTTTGAATATTTCTGTATCAATGATAACACAGCTTGACCACCCGCCTGGGTGGCGCTGCTGGAACGCGCACTCTTCCTCTCGCAAAAGGTTGAGTGTTCGAATCCTGGGCGCCGCAGGGTGGCTTAACCGGTAGCACGTGTGTGGTGGCTAGCACGTGTCGCCCCCAGGGTTTACTCCCCGGCTGTCGGCCGTGCGGGGGTTCCCTGGGTTATCAAAAAAAAAATGATTACACAGCTTGCGTGTTTAACCTAATCACGTTGCGTGATTTTGTAGTTTGAAACTTACAATTAGCAGGACAGTGACGTTAAAAGTCCTTGTGCCATTTATGTATTTGAGTTCTCAAACTCTTATTTTGTTCGTTTCAGAATTAAAACTTGCACTAAAAAGCATTGAGAGTTCCGGTTTGCTCTGTAAATTTCTGGTAGACAGAAAACCATGGCTGACTTCTTTAATTCCCCGTGAACATAACGACAGATTGCGTGAGAATATGACTACATGTTCATGAATTCCCTGCGTGCAAAAAGAGAAACATAATTTAATAATTATCTTTTTTAACTAATCGAGTCATCCAAACATTTAGATGTGATATCATTCACTAAATTATCTCTTTGGCTTTGTTGTCACAAAACATGGATGACCCCAGAATTAATCATTTTCATAAGTCTCCCAACTCTAAATTTTACACGCATTCTTACATATGAAGGCAATTATGGAGTTATTTTCTCCTTGATCGAAATAAGGATCCTCAAAAATATTGCTTAGAAAATGACAATTGCTGTTTAATAATGGCTGATTCTTTGGGGGACCGTGCGTCTAGTACACAAGTTTTGCAATTTATGGAAAAGAAATATGTTAGGATAGAGTTGACCATCCATATATGACGGGATGATTCGATGTTGTCTTAGATCTTGGATCAATCGTTGCGTCGTCTTAATGCAATGCTGACTCGATTACATCAATTGGGTTTCAAATATGTCACGGCATAATGGAAACCTGCTGTCTCATAGAAAATCCAGGAAGTGCACATAGATTTTGGCCTTGCGGTTGATTCGGCTGAGCAAGTTGAAGGCTGGCAAGAATTCCACTCTTTATCCTGCCGCTAATATACAAAGTTGAAATCCGAAGCTGAACCAAACATAAATGTTCTTGAAAGCGCAATTTTTTCTCGCAGTAGATTAGTGTTTTAACTGTCATGTGAGTATCCAATCTAAAGATAGCATCTTTCTTTTGATTTTAAAGGGGTATGTGTTAATCTTCCTCTCCCTCTATTTTGTGTTCTCTTTTTTGTTCTGCTTTTGCTTAGAAAATGATCTTTGTTTTGAGAGTTGTGTTCTCTTTTTCGTTCTTCTTTTGTTTAAAATGTAATGGGCAGTGTAGTTTGGAAGCATAGTCTCCTTTTAGATTGGTGGGTTGTCTGCTCATGTTAATTCCTCGACGGGTCCATACAGCCTTGAAGATGGAGTGTGGAACGGGACACTCCATCTCCTTCTAGTGATTTGGTTGGAGTCTTAGCGCTTCTGATAAGGGCTCAAACAGACGAGCCCAGCGTCACATGCTTCGAGTACTCCATCAGCATTTCTCTGCCGAAGTTATTGCGATGCATCAGTTAAAACTGAACTATTGCTGCCTTAAAAGTATGGTCGGCTGGATTCCCAGAGAATACTGTAAAGGGTATTGATATTATGTATCCACTTGGGTGCAAAAGTTTGCTACTGCAACTGCTAGAACGCGATAGAGTCAACCGTCGAGGAACATCCTTTTTTTCCACCCAAAAAGAACGGAATGACCACCTCCAAGGTTCCCGTCGGTGAAAATGGTCAATCATTGAGGATTGTCTTACTGATTCGTCTCATTCATTGAGACTAGATGCAAGATTATATGCTATGACGGGAAGTGGAATTTAGGCGAGAAACTTTGTACACGTTCAGCATTAGCAATTGCCTTTGTCAGCTGAACGAAGTACTGGGCACTTTCTTTTCCTGAGTGTTCAACACCTATTCCAGCCGATTCAATCGAAAAAGTATGCGCATGCGAAAAACTCAAGTTTCATACAGTTGCTAGTTTAGCCCTTGATTTGTTGAAGAAAATAGAAAAGAAAATTAAGTTATCATACAGTGAAAACCATTTACTTTGTATCTATATGAACTACTGCAATTCTTTTGCAAACTATCTTCGTTGATTCACTTTGTGAACTTGTTCATGAATTTTTCCTTTTCGAAAGGTGAAAAACGCAACAGAAGCCCATTGCCTCACCTGCAAGCCGCGGGCAACTCCTCGAGAGGCTCCGGTCGCATGAAGCAAAATATACTGCCTCTCCAATCAGCGACGACTGAATCGTAAAGTCACATGTTGCTATTGTTTATGGTTGAGTTGTATATTTGATCTTATATCAACTTCTTCCCGCCTTTTTTTTTCAAGCACTCTATAATTTTTCAGACGGCGGTGTGTCAGATTCATATTGCAATATAGCATTTCTGTGAGAAAGCATAAGATAGACTAAATGTCAAAGAGTTATGGAGGGTTGCCACCCCTGTTAAAATGATTCTCAATAAGAAAACCTCTTCAAAAATCAATGAATAAGTTTTGAAGTAAACGCCTCATTTGCTTCTCCTATAAACTACTAACAATTTTCTCTTTAAATCAGCAATAATGCTGCTTGGGGAATTGAATGGAATCCTTCAATCTCTTCTTCTCCTTACTTTTTGCTAACATGCATTCTTATCCATGCCTGTTAGGATCCAATCCGGACTGTAAGATCTTATTTGAAACTTAAGAAATGATTCAGGTCTTAAATAGGACCTTAGTTAGCTAGGATCTTTACATGGTCCTGATCCTAAGCTATAAAGTCAAAAAATGATGCGATCCCACCGATTCAACCTTGAATTATGTATAATCCTAATATCCATGTAATGGAGATGTTTCTTGTGCATGAAGTATATAAGGATAGATTCCATCGTGCTTAGCTCGACTTGAAATCACAGTAACCCACCGCACGATGTATGTCAGCTCAACATGTATCCCTAAAATTGCCACCACAAAAGTGTCCTAATTTCTAACCAAATTGGGCAACTTGCTTTGCTTTTGCGCCCTTTTTTAAACAAACTTTTTCGCGAGTTCGACATCCAATTACAATTACAATCGATGAAAATCTATTTATCAGGTAATTCACGAATCTTCTAATCGTTATAACACTAGAGATTATTTTATCGACCGTCTTTTATAACTTTTGTTCGTCAACTCTACAACTACTTAAACAATTTTGGAGACCGTTTTCGCATGCTATATTCATGTTCAACTGAAAATGAAAACAAAAAATTGGAAGATTTTCACTAAAAAATCAGGGCAACCTGCTTTGCTTTTATCGCATCGTCAAGCCATGATATTTAGACTAGTCGATTTTGGGCATGTCAAGCTCGGATTCCATCCATTGGGACTCTTCCAAAAGTCATCCATGACAAATCTTTGCCCACTTGTGTTCATGCTTCATCCGTGCCAGCCACAAATGGAGTTTTCATGGACAGCCGCGTGTCAGGAAATGTGTCGAAAAAGTCATAAATCATAAAGGCATTGATGGGGAGAGCATTCCACATTTGATGATGATTCCAAAGGCATATCTCACAAAGGCTTTCAATAATTTCAGCATTTCATGTCCAGTCACTCTCTCCATGGTCCCTAATCGCAATTATATATCACGCGAGATTTCGAAACCATCTTGGTAGCACAAATGAATGTCGCCTTCGAAGAATGAATATGAATTTTGTCTAACATTTGCACTTGCTTATCTTCACATTAGTCAGTTCCATTCCCACTGGGCAGAATTCGATCTCAAGAGAAAATGAACAAAAGTGTGTTGCCCCCCCCCCCCCGCTCTCTCTCTCTCTCTCTCTCTCTCTCTCTCTCTCTCTCTCTCTCTCTCTCTCTCTCTCTCTCTCTCTCTCTCTCTCTCTCTCTCTCTCTCTCTCTCTCTCGTATTGTTTTTCAATCTTTTTCTGATGTCGTGGTCACGTGGTGCTGAATCAACATTACAATGTCTGCAAAAAAGAGGAAACATTACTCAAATTAAGGGAGGAAATCATGATCAACAGAACAAGAAAAAACCTGAGTAACGGCCCACAGCGGCTCCATATGCACGAAATTCGAAACCTTAAGCCTCATTTGTTGTCATGTTTTATGGGAGGAAATCAAATTATGGCAGGTGGGAATGGAATTGACCCAATAAGAAGACAAAGCAGGTGCAAACGATAGGTGGGACGAAAGGAAGACAGCGTTTGGTCCTTGCAAATGTTGGGGTGGCGTGAAAGGCCACCGCGGTGGTCCCAAAGTCGTTGGGAGTTCACTTCAATCAACCTCCTTAGCAGTGAGCCTATTAATGGCATGCGCAGTGACACGGTTTTGAAGAAAAGAAATTTAAATTGTCACTCCTGCCTGGGCCTATGGGCCATGTTACGTTGAAACTTCTCATGGCATTACATGAAAATTAAAGCGGCAACATTTCGTTGCTCGTGCATATACTAATGAAAAAACAATCTATTTCCTGACATATCAAGCAACTATTCTTTCTTCTTTTTTTCTTTTCTTTTTTTGAAAGAGTGAGTTCTTAACATAGCATAAGTATTTTTTTTTTTTAACATCAGGGGGGAGCAATACCTACTTGCGTCGTCCCTTTTGGAAAATATAATGTTTGGTGGGTGTGAAAGACGCGTGAGGTCCAGATAGAAGGGTCTATAGAGAAAATGAGGAAAGTTCCCAAAGATTGTAAGGTTTGATTCTTTGAAGGCAGCGTTGATTTGTGCTGCCAAGATGGTTTCAAAGTCTTGCGTGATATACAATTGTGATACGGAACTATGGAGAGAGCGACTGGACATGAAATGCTAAGATTATTAAAAGCCTTTGTGAGATTTGCTTCTGGAATCAACGTACAGACACGCAGCTGTCCATGAAAAACTCAATTTGAGGCCGGCACAAAAGACTTTGAAAAGTCTAATGTCGCGGATGACTTTTGGAAAGAGTCCCATGGACGAATTCCCAGCTTGACATGCCCGAAATTAGTACGGCTTCCCCTAGCTAGTAATCTATCTCGTGGCTTGACTATGAGGCAAAAGCAAAGCAAGTTGCCCCGTTTGTTCAGAGAGAATTCCCCCCCCCCCCCCTCCTTTCCGTTTTCATTTTTGTGAAAATAGTATGCGAAAAAGAGCGTTTGGTACTGTTTCCCAAAAAAAAAGCAGTTCCCAAAATCGTTCAAGTGATTGCATAGTTGATGAGAAAAACGCCCCAAGAGACTGCCAACAAAATGCTCCCTACTGTTAGTATGGTTAGGAAATTCCTAGTGAATACACTTAGTATAGCGAGATAACGATACATAGATTTTTATCGACTGGGATCGGACATCGATTACATAGTTTGTGCGGTTAACCTGATCACATTGCATGATTATGTAGTTTGAAATTTACAATTAGCAGGACAATGATAATAGGAGTCCTTGTGCCATTTACGCATTTGAGTTCTCAAACTTTTATTTCGTTTGTTTTGGACTTAAAACTTGCATTAAAAAGCATTTGAGAGATTCGGTTTGCTCGATCAATTTCTAATGGACAGAAATCATAGCTGGCTTCTTTAATTCCCCATAAACATAATAACAGATTGCGTGAGAATATGACTACATGCTCATGAATTCCCTTTGTGCAAAAGAGACATAATTTATTAATTATCTTTTTTAGCTAATCGAGTCACCGAAACATTTAGATGTGATATCATTCACTAAATTATCTCTTTGGCTTTGTTGTCACAAAACATGAATGACCTCAGAATTAATCATTTTCATAAGTCTCCCAACTCTAAATTTTACACGTATTCTTACATATGAAGGCAATTATGGAGTTATTTTCTCCTTGATCGAAATAATGATCCTCAAATATCTTGATATACATATATATAACTGTTTAAACTTTATTTCGAAAAGGTATTTTGTGTATTAAAAAATAGACTAAACAAGGTACAATATCAAATTTTTAGAGAAACGAACAGATTGATAAAGTTTTAATTGTTAATTCTTCTTGCTCTCGCAGCAACGCATTAGTTAATATTCTAGTACATAAGACAAAATGATAGTTTTAAAAACATGGCATGTTGACCCTTGTCAATTTTGGTAAGGTGATCTAGTGAAATAGTATTCTCTTATTTCTTTTGTTCTTTGGATAAGAATTTTCATTTCTACACAAGAAAGCCATTATAAGTTTTCATTGTTTTGTGGGATAAAGCTCATTTATGCAAACACGATTATGAATAAACTCACATATTTTTGCCAAGGCTCATTTATGTTACCCAATTCTCGATGAAGTTATTATGAGGAAAATGTATACATTTTCTTAACCATTTCCAATAAAGTTATTTGAGCGCATTTGGGTTTTCGTTTGGAAACTGCTCTCAAATGCGGGACCAAATGGCTTTTTCGATACTATTTTCATGCGCAGATGAAGATGAAAAACGAAAAAGTACGACAATTTTCTCAAGACATGCAGAGGCAACCTGCTTTTTTTACTCATAGGCTCTTGGTCTTTCCTTCTTTCTTTCTTTAGTCCCTGTTTTGTGGACCCCACGCGTCTTTTTCTCTGTTATCATCCAGTGGAGCGACTGAGCATGAAGTAAGATGGAGATGCCGTTGGCCTTGCTATACATTATTGCATGAAGTTAATCACGAGGCACCACCAAACCATCGTCTCCCAACAAAAGCATCACCTCTGCAACCTCCTCCCAAACACTCCTCAACCCCTTGCTTTTGCCTTTTGGAAATGGCGGAAGCTGCGCTCTTCAGCATTGCCACCGCCATACTGGAAAGCATCGCCACCGAAATTAAGAAACCTGGAGCCTCCTTCGCTTCTCAGAAGGTCCAGTTGCTCTGCGGTGCCAAGGACGAGCTCAAAAGCCTTCAGAACACCGTCCAGACCATCCAAGCTGTGCTTTTGGATGCCGAGAAGAAGCAATGGCACGACAACCAGGTCAAGCTCTGGCTCAGGAGGCTCAAGGACGTGCTGTACGATGTACAGGACTTGTTCGACGATGTCACAACCGAAAATCTGAGGCGGAAGGTCACTTCCAGCAACAAGATGTCGAAAGCGGTACGCATTTTCTTCTCTAAATCGAATCAGCTTGCACACCGCCTCAGAGTGGCTAATAAGATTCGGGAACTTAGGAAGGAACTAGATCGGATTAAAAGTGATAAGGAGTTATCAAATTTAGAGCAGCATCTGTGCGAGGAAACAATCGGGAGGGGAAAGAAACCTGAAGTTCCCTCACCTGATGAAAAAATAATTGGTAGGGAAGAGGACAAAAAAAAGATCAAACAACTTTTGTTTAATTCCTTCTCTAGCCAGAGTGTGTCATTTGTTGCCATCGTCGGCAAAGGAGGTCTTGGAAAAACCGCACTTGCACGACTAGTGTACAACGATGGGGAGGTAAAAGAACATTTTGGGCTTAAGATGTGGGTGTGTGTATCTGATGTCTTTAACGTGAACGTGATTATCAAAGAAATTCTCAAATCAGCGAAAGACAACTGTCAAGAGCATGATGATGAGATGAAAAGGTTATTACAAGATCTTGAGAATAAGCCCATAGACCAATTGCCAAGTCTTCTTCATGAGATTCTAGGCAGGTTGAAATACTTGCTTGTTTTGGATGACTTGTGGAATGAAGATCGGGATAAATGGTTGAAGCTTGGAGATTGGCTAGAGGGTGGTTTACGGGGAAGCAAGATACTTGTAACCACTCGTAGCCACAAAGTTTCAAAGGTCACGGATGCGAAATCGGTTATCCATGTTCTAAATGGCTTATCTGAAGATAAGTCATGGAACTTATTCAGGAAAGTGGCTTTTGGAGATGGGGTAGAATCATCAAACCCAGAACTGGAGGAGACAGGTCGAGATGTAGTTAAAAAATGCTCCGGCGTTCCTCTTGCCATTAGAACTATAGGAGGCCTTTTGTACGGCAAAAATAAAGATGAATGGCTCCGTTACAAAGTGCGTGAACTTCCAGAAATACCAGAAATTGATGAGGTTGATGATGGAATTATGAAAGTCCTCAAGTTCAGTTACGATCGTCTCCCGTCATGCTTAAAACATTGTTTTGCATATTGCTCATTGTTTCCGAAAGACTATGTCTACAAGAAAGATATGATGATACATCTTTGGGTGGCACAAGGTTTTATTGAGTCACAAAACGGGGAGGATAACCTTGAAGAGGTCGCCAACAAATACTTGTCAATACTACTATGTAGATCGTTCCTTGATGAATACAAATCGTATGATGGCGAGGCCCTACATTTCAAGATGCATGATCTCATGCATGATCTTGCCCAAAAAGTTGCTGGAGGCGAATGCAAGATTGTTAATTTTAAAGGAGGGGATAATGATAGAGGAATTCGACATGCATCATTTAGTTCAGAGATTTTTTCTGAAGAGAAAATGGTGTCCCTGCTCAAAACATCCAAATTGCGGACGTTTTTCTATTTGGGAGGTGAATCCTCTGTACTCAACTCTACCAAAGTTTTCTCTGGGTGTAGACATTGTCGAGCGCTGGGTTTGGACAAAATAGATATTCCTCTCCTTCCTTCCTCCTTTGGAAAGTTGAAGCAGTTAAGGTTTCTTTATATTTGTGCAAACCAATCTATCCAGAGTTTGCCAGATTCAATTACGGATTTGATGAACTTGCAGGTCCTCAAACTCATTAGATGTGGGAACCTTAAAACATTTCCAAGAGATTTGAGGAAATTGGTCAACCTTAGGCACCTCTCAATTGATGGGTGTGACTCACTGAGCCACCTACCACCCCTGAGTGAACTCCCTTCCCTAAGGACATTGATTCTCTCGAGCTTGGGTGCGTTGGAGTTCCTTCAACAGACAAGTGACCTGGAACGATCCAATACTACACGTCCCTTCTTCCCATCTCTTGAGAAACTGTCCCTCTGCTTCTGCAGCAACCTGAAAGGATGGTGGGGAAGAAAGCAAGCAATGGGAGCATATCAAAAGCATCGGTCAGACAATTCACTGTCATCCTTCCCAAAACTTTGGTCCGTGGAAGTAAGGGGCTGTCGCCACTTGAATTTCGTGCCACCATTCCCCCAGGTGGAATACTTGGAGATAGATAGCACGACAATGTTGGAACAGCAATTGACGGCCAATCCAAATTGCCCATCAGAAGCAGCAGTGGGATCCACATTCACCCCTTTCTCTAAACTAAAGCGTCTAGTTCTTTATGATACGGATATGGAGCCCTCGATGCTCGAGACTCTACTCCGATTAGCCAGTAATCTCAAGTCCATGGGCCTCCACTTCTTTCTCAACCTAAAGAGTCTCTATCGTGCCACGCAACACCTTTCCTCGCTCCAGGAACTCGAAATTTACGATTGCGGAGGACTCGATTTATCATGCCAAGAAGACAAGCATGGCACCCAATGGCGATTCCTTACAAAACTTCATGTTCTAAAAATCATATATCTTTCAGGTTTTGTGGCATTACCTGAGTGGATTCAATATATTACAACTCTGCAATCTCTTGAGATTTCTCGCTGTTTGAATCTGAAGAGTTTGCCGGAATGGATTGGAAATTTCTCTTTGCTCGAAAAGTTAGTATTATTTCACTGTCCTAAATTAAAGCTTTTGCCATCGAAGATGCACAACCTCACACACTTGAAGGAATTGAGAATCCGTGATTGTCCAGCTCTGAAGGAGAGGTACCTAACACATGGCCGTGAGGATCGGCCAAAGATCCCGCACATTCAGATCATCATTTGGGAGGATTGATTGTAACCATGAGCTCAGTAGAGAGGTACGAGAAAAGACTATCTATCTCACCTTCTTTATTATTTAACTAATTTCTCTTCACTACCGGTTCGCCACCGACGCTGTGAACTGTAACAGGTCGAAATTGCTGTTTATCCCACCACCTTCCTCATGTCGCGCGTGTAGAACACCACCTTTGCCTCGCCGTCTTGCTCGTAGAGAAGAACCTCCTCACTCCCTCCTTCTATCTCCTCCATCACGGCCGCTGGAACTCCCTGATTCGCCACCACCTGGAAGGACCCCAGCGTCTCCAACGCACGTCGCATCCTCTCGATTGCCTCCTTCCTCTTGGCCGGGTCGCGGTCGATCCCGCCGAGGTCGATGGTCCGGAAGCTGAGATTCTCGGATCCGCCGCTCGATTCGGAGTTGCCTTCGGATGTCTTGTCCGGTCGGATGAAGAAATTCTGGGGATTTCAGTAATCCCGGCGTCGAGGACGCCTTTAACGCTGGCTTTCGAGTCGTCGCTTGCTCTGTCGTGGCTCTGCTCACCGGAGTCGAAGGCCAAATACACGGTAGGAACTGTTCCTCTCTCTCTCTCTCTACTGCAATTCAATTTTCACTGTGAATGTATATTTGCTGGGGATGTGTTTGGATTATGAATTGAATGTTATGGAGACATTTGGATTATGAATTGAGTGTTATGGAGACATTGCATCGCATGATATGATGAGCAGCTTCTTTGTAGCTGATTGATTTAGAGAAGAGAGCAATGACATCCATTGCGAGGTTCCTTTTGACTTTAGAATTATGCGGTTCGTAAAAATGGAAGGAGAAAGTCATTAGCTCATGAGCTACCACCACTTGCTTCGAAAATGACAATTGGGTTTCAAATATGTCGCGGCGTAATGGAAACCTGCTGTCTCATAGAAAATCCTGGAAGTGTATTAACTGTCATAAATGTTCTTGAAATCCAAAGCTGAACCAAAAGTAAATGTTCTTGAAAGCGCGATTTTTTTCTCGCGGTAGATTGGTGTTTTAACTGTCATATGAGTATCCAATCTGAAGATAGCATCTTTCTTTTGATTTTAAAGGGGTATGTGTTAATCTTCCTCTCCCTCTATTTTGTGTTCTCTTTTTGGTTCTGCTTTTGCTTAGAAAATGATCTTTGTTTTTTAGGATTGTGTTCTCTTTTTCGTTCTTCTTTTGTTTAAAATGTAATGGGCAGTGTAGTTTGGAAGCATAGTCTCCTTTTAGATTGGTGGGTTGTCTGCTGATGTTAATTCCTTGATGGGTCCATACAGCCTTGAAGATGGCCAAAGAGTGTCACCGAAGAAGCATGCTACCGACACTCTTGGGCCTCTTTTGTTTGCCAGACTCGGTGCTCAACGCTCTTAAACTGGTCGTTTGTTTTGAGCTACGAATGCAACAATTAGTGAACGTTCTCGATCTGTCAGTTCTCAAGTCAGAAATGAAGGAATAGAATTTCTATGTACTACTATGATTGCTCTATTAATGTTGATAAATACGAAAACTGCAGAATACCTCGAAAAGACATTGACCGCTTCTGTTAAAAAACATGGTTTTCAACAAACATCCATGTCATGCAGATAATTTTGAACCTTTCAATGTGAGGCAAGCATGATTGAACATAGTTAGAATCAAGTTCGGATGAATCAGATAGCTCTGTTAGGATACTTTATGCACAAGGCATTTGCGAAGGGTAAATACGGATTCGTCTTACCAAAGAAAAGTTCAGATTGTGAAGACATGATGTTATTGCTACAGGAAGATACCAAGGTAATTTAATTCTTGAATTCTCAAGAGCTCTTCAACAATTGGAGGATCGTTAATCCACTGGTCCTCATGAAGCACTTGAAGTCCTCCAACTTGATTTTGGAGGACAATTGTGAGGAAGTCATTGTCTGAATGCTTTGTCACACCCAAGGTCAACTCGTGCTGTGTGCATGGCGGATAGTAGTGGCACATTATCGCGTGTCCCTTTCCACACTCCATCTCCTTCAAGTGATTTGGGTGGAGTTATGGGACTTCTGATACAAGCTCAAACGGACGAGACCCAAGTCTCATCGCATGCTTTGAAATCAGCATTTCTCTGCCAGAGATATTGCAATGCATCGGAAAACCGAACTAGAGCTGCCGTAAAAGCAGGCGGCTGGATTCCTAGAGAACACCATAGAGGGCATTGGTGTTTTGCATCAACTCAGGTGCAAAAGTTTGGTATTGCTACCGCTGGAACGCGAATAGAGTCAACTGTCGAGAAACATCCTTTTTTCTACCCAAAAAGAACGGAACGAGCACCTCTGCAGTTTTCGTTGGTGAAAATCAATCATTGAGGATCATCTTACTAATTCTTCTCATTGATTGAGACTAGATGCAAGATTATATGCTATGAGTAGAATTTAGGCGAGAAACTTTGTACACATTCAGCATTAGCAATTGCCTTTGTCGACTGAACATAAGAACTGGGCACTTTCATGTCCTGAGTGTTCAACACCTATTCCAGCCGATTCAATGGAAAAAAAAGGCGAATAACTCGAGTTTCATACAGGTACTAGTTTAGCCCTTGATTTGTTGAAGAAAATAGAAAAGGCAATTAAGTATCATACAGCGAAAACCATTTACTTTGTACCTATATGAACTGCTGCTGTTATTTTGCAAACTATCTTCGTTTTTAATGAATATTTCCTTTTCGATAGGTGAAAAACGCAACAGAATCCCATTGCCTCACCTGCAAGCGTCCGGCAACTCCTCGGGCTGGGGAGGCTCCGGTCCCATGAAGCAAAATATACTGTCTCCAATCAGCAATGACTTAATTATAAAGTCCCATGTTGCTGTTGTATATGATCCTCTTTGCAAGATCGCTAGCGCAAAGTTCTTTTTTGGCCTCCGTCTCCTGCTCAAAGAACCTGCGCGACCCGTCGATCGCCTCCTCCAAGAAGACCCCATTGTTGATCACCTAGAAGGAAACCCCATTTTTACAATGCTTGCGCAATATTTTGCAAAATCTCGCCGTGACGGGTGGGGCCTCTGTTCGTGCATCCTAGGTCGATCACCAGGATCTCCACACGATCCTCCCGGCAGGCCACTTTGTCGGGTGGTCAGACAAATATGCAGGGGACTCGGGCCATCCCAGCATCGACAAGGCCCTTGACTCCAGCTTTCATCTCATCGAATGCTCTCAATTCGCTTGCTCGGTCATGTTCGTCGTCTAGGGTAGCGACCATTGTGTTTTCCGTTACAAGGAATGACCATGTTTGAGCAAGTTTGGTCTCGATGAAGGTAGCTTTCCGTGGTTGTATAGTGGTGATATACTGATATTGAATATCCGTCATTGTTGATCTAGAGAAAGAAGCTAAACACGAGGGACATGAAGGTTGTCGAGGACTCGTTGAAGATAATACGACGATTTCTTTTTAGTGAAAGTTGGCCCAAGAAGATATCAAACAAACACTCGGAGTTCCTCTTTTCTAGACTATGACAGGATTTGCCGTCAAGAGCTCATACATGTTTGCTTTCACTATTGAAACATCGTCCTTGATATAATGAAGCGTGATTAAATATAAAAAGAGATCAATTAGTTATTTAAAAATATATTTATTGAAAAGCAAAAGCAATAAATTAATTTTCTAACAAGAGAAAATCCGAATTTATTTCATTCATTCGGGAAAAGTGTCAAAAAAGTCCTAAACCTTTTGGATTGGTGCCGATTGAGTCTTAAACCTTTTGTTTTTGTGCCAATTTAGTCCTTCCGGCTAATTTTAGCTGGATTTTGCTAACGTGTACAACTTTTAATAATATTTTAATATTTTTTAATATTTTTAATTATTTTTTCTTTTTTTTTCCTCCCCTCCCTTTTCCTCCAGCCGGTCGCCGGCCGGCCACTGGCGAGACTCGACCTCGCCAAGTCCGGCATGGTTGTGCCTCACCCAGCCATCGACGAGGCTCCAGCCCTCACCAGAAGCCGCAAGGTTGAAGGCCGCGCTCTCGTGGCCTCTAGCAAGGGCTAGAGCCTCATCGGTGGCTAGGCGAGGCACGACCACGCTGAATCTAGCAAGGTCAAGCCTCGCCAGTGGCCACGAGGGCGAAGGCCTTTGCCCTCGAGGCCACTGGCGAAGGCTCGAGCCCTCATCAATGGTTAGGCGAGGCACGACATCGTCGAATCTGGCAAGGTCGGGCCACGCCCATGGTCGGCGGGGCTTGACCATGGCTAAATCCGACGAGATCGTGCCTCACCCAGCCACTGGCAAAGGCCACGAGGTTGCGTCCTACGACCTTGTGGCTGCCCTCGCCGACCCTGGCCTCCAGACGGTCGCCAGACTGGGGACCGGCCGGAGGAAGAAGAAATGAAAAGAAAAAATATTAAAAAATTCGAAAAAAATATTATTAAAAGTTGTCTACGTCATCACCGGCGGTGCCACATAAGTCGGCCAGTATCCACGTCAATAAAATCCAATCAAAATTAGCCAGAAGGACTGAATTGGCACAAAGTCAAAAGGTTTAAAACTGAATTGGCAATAAAAAAAGGTTTAGGACTAAATTTGCACAAATACAAAAGGCTTAGGACTTTTCTAACACTTTTCCCTCATTCGTTCCTTACTCAAGTTCTGTTTTCACTTATATGCAGAAACATTATTGATGCACGCGATACCAGAAGAGCTCATGAATCAATAACTAATAATATGGTGACTATTTAATATTATAAACACTGCAAAAACTGGAAATCCAAAATTAAGAAAGATCGTGTAACATGCATGCCTATATTTCCACACATAAGTCACCCTTGAGAAAAGTACTAAAATACAAAATAATCCAATTAGTATCAAAAATAGCGTAGAGCAGCCCTATAGTGGATATGATGACATCAAAACAAATACAAAATCTTCGTAAAATCCAACCGCATTAAAATAATCGATATGTTGCAATACTTCTATTTTATTTAGTTCACAAAAGAACTCTAAAATCATAAGAATATGTACACTATCATATTTGAAGTTACTTAGGCTGTGCATGGCAACCATTCTGTACCCAAGAATAGATTCAACTCAGAAATGTTTTATTCTGTGCCCGGAAATAATTTCTAAGCATTTGAAGGTATTTGGTAACTGCCCAAAATTTCTATTCTTAGAATAAAAAAAGAATAGAAATGCGTTTGGTAACTACACAAAATTTCATTTTAGTAATAATATTTTGAATTTTGAATTTTTTTCTTTTTTTTCTTTTTTTTTCTTTCTTTCCCTTCCCTTCGTTGGCCATGGCCGGTCACCGGCGCCGGCAACCCGCCACAGGCCAGGGCCGGCAAGGGTGTCGCGGCCCTCACCGCCTCCCTCGCCACCGGCCTCGTCGGTTGCAACGTCAAAGTCAAGCCTCGCCCAGCCAAGGTGAGGCCTCGCCATCGCGACCGTGAGCCTCCCTTGTCGGCCTTGGCCTATGGCCGGTCACCGGTGGCTGGCAGCCAATGGCCGGCTGGTGGTGGGCGGCAGGCCGAAAAACAATAACAAACCAAAAAAAAGAAGAAAATCAAGAAGAATCATAAATGGAAAAATTGATCCAGAATCAAGAAGATATTTTTTTTGCTTATTGATTCTGTTCCAAAACTGATTCTAGGAATAATTTTTTGCAAAATTGTTCCCGGGCATAAAAAATTTAACAAACGGAGTTCTGCTTTCAAACTAATTCTGAGAACAAAAGAACAGAAATTTTTACTATTTATCAAGTTGCCAAACGGGCCCTTAGAGGTGCATTACTTAGAAATTTTCATTTTATTTTGGTCTGTATCGATATCATAAATATATAGTTTGTTAAATTTGTATATTTTTTTCAAAACTATATATAATCCCGCAAAAAGCACAAGAGTTCAACCATTAGTATAGTATGCATAACACCCCCAAAATTAATGATGAAATATCTAATTTTGTTGCTGGTAAATTCAATGTAGATCACATTCATTGCCCAAGTTGCGCCTGCCATCCTGTGCATGGATAGAACCTTAATCGATGCGCGTTGACGTGTGTGATTCACACATACCCATGAAGATTAGTCCAATAAAGGATTTCAATTCCTCGTGTCATGATCTTCTTAAAGATAAAAAAAATATTAAGGCTATATTTTTTTGCGAAAAATGAATGATTTGGAAAATGTATTTTAAAAAGCGATCTTGCATGTCACTTAAAAAAATTAATGAATAAAAAAATATTATCATCATTCAAAAAAATGCTTAGTTATAAATCATTGTCAATAACAAAAAAAACTTTCGTTGACTATATTTCAAGCAATACAAGCGATCATTTTTGAAAAAATATATTTTCAAATTATTCATTTTTGGCGACACAATCTGTCACATCCCGATTTTTGGGCCTGGAAAGCCGCAGATAAATTATAATATCTTCAATTTCAATCCCTGGGAATTAGCTATGAGTTAAGTTTGGTGGTTTTTCAATCAGAACTAAATTGTTTTCTCTTGTTTTGGAAAACCTAGTTTTCGGATCATTTGTACCCCTTCATTTTGTTATTTTTGGGGAGGCTTTTGTGATCCGAATTTCCAAATACTTTCTTCTTGAAAGTTGTTCCAAACATCATGAAGTTTTACATGATTTAATCTCAGAATTTTTGGAGTTGACATGAGTGGTACGATGGCTTGATTTTCGGACCGTGTGAAACTACCCAGAATGGATATTTCGATGATATTCACACTGTCTTGATTTTCTACAAGTTTTTCTGGGCCGATTTTGGAAAAGTTTCCTGCACAAAAGTTGTTGAGAACTTCTTTTTCTATAACGTGTACAAAGTTGGGAATTTTCTGAGATGATTTGGATTCTGGACAGAGCTTATTTTGAGAAACAAAAATGTTGTTCCAGTGAACTGTTCTAGTCTATCTTTGAGCTCCTAGAAATGGTGTTTATAGAGAGATTCTGATTTTGTGTTCTTCACTAGAAATGTTTGTTAAAGCCTTGTTTATGACATATCCAAATTTGAGAATTTTCAGAGTCCATTTACTATATTTTCAAGTCCAATTTCGTGAACAGTGCAAAGCTGTTCGATTTTATAAGATTTCAAAGATTTAGCAATTGTTATATGAAAAACATTGGAATCTCGACTTGAGGTCTTTTGGTGATATTTGAGGACATATCCTCGCTGAACCTCGGGTTGGATGGAATTATTATGTGTGTTTATCGCGGAAAACCTTTAGAAAATCTTGTGATTTAGTATGGCACGGGTTGTGATTTTTGTGCCAATTGGTATATTTCGTGTGACCCGATTGGCCCGAGTCAATTGCGTGAAAATTTAGTAAATCCAGAAGACTCTAGGGAGTCCACGGTCTGGAAATTGATAGAAAATCCTAGAAAGTTGACAAAGTCAAACCTTATCCCCTTCATTATTGTTTGTATTGATTGCTTGGCCTTCTTTTTCCACAAGCATTTATGAAGCCAATTATGAAGTTTGGTCATCAAGTATTGACCAAGAGGAAGAGAGGAGGCCACAGAAAGGAGAAGGGAGAGAGAGAGGAAGTCACGGCCAATGGGTGAGGAGAGAGAAAAGAAGAATAATTGGTCATTTCATCATTATTCTTGACTTTTGGACTTAGGTCATTAATGGGTGGATGACACATGCACTTACCTCACGCACCCGATGACACGCGCGCTTACCTCATTGCCCCGATGACACGCGCGCTTACCTCATCCAAACTTTGACCCCAAGTTTTGCCTCTCTATAAATAGGAAGAGAGAAAGAGAGAGAAAGAGGAAGAACCTCACGTGAAGCCCCCCCTTCCTCTCCCTCACGCCATTTCCACGCCCCGAGAGCTCCGGCCAACCTTCTTTCTTATTTCTTGCTTTGTAGTCATGATCGAGAAAGAGAGAAATAGAAAGAAAGAAAGAGAGAAAAAGCTTACCAATTAGCCCGTGTCTCTCTCGTGGTTCGATCAAGTGAGAAAGCCACACCCAAGGCCGTGTGTTCTTGTTTAAACCCGAGAACCACCAAGAATCGCTCGAAAGACATTGAAGTTCTCGTGTTCTTCACACGTCTCGTGTTCTCTAGTTCTTGTTTTATTCATTGTGTAAGTAAACTTCGTAATATCGGGAAAGGAAGTTGTGATGCATTGTGACACGGTTTGCTTGGACTGTTTCTCGGTCGTTTGGTTGGTCGTAGTTGGTTCATTTCTTGATTCAATCATGTTTCGTGTTTGAAGTTTGTTTTGGCGGTAAAATCGAGACTTGAAAGGCAAGGTGCACATGTTATAGCCATGCTTGATGTTCTCTTGTATGAACTTTGCTATTGATCTGCCATTGATGCGGGTGCGATAAGGGCCGGCTTGTGCTAACAGCGATCCCCTCGTCCTCGCTTGATATTAGTAGGTTTACTTGCTGAGTCTCCCCGACTCATCCCCCGTTTTTCCCACCCTCAGGTACATAGGATGGTCGAACGGACGGCAGCGACAGGGGGAGCTTGAGCCATGTTAGAGTTCGGGGAAAGCGAGGAGCGAGAAGCAGTAGTGGGCTTAGGACACCCAAGCCATAATATTTATTGTGTGTAAATGGTTAAAGTCGGCTAAGTTGGCTTGTAAAATATGTTTACGTGTCTTGTAAACATAAGGTTTGCTCATGATGCTGATTGTCTTAATCCCGCTGTTGTTTTTCATGTGATTGTCCCGAGATATGCTTCCGCTTGTATTTAAAGAAAGATAATAATGAACGGGACGTCACGCTTATGACCCCGAGGTAGGGGCGTCACACAATCAGAGCTCGAGAGTAAAATCAAAAATTGGATCAAGACCGAGGCTTCTCTCTACCTCTCTGGGTTGGCGTGGACCGACCCAGATAGTCTTTGGTTTCCCTTGTGCTTAAGCCTCATTCGGCATCAATTAAAAGGAAAATGGCGTCGCTGGGAGCATCAGCTTCTGTTTCAGTTGTCAGTTCTCTGGGCGAGAGCGAGAGACGCTCGTACCAGAAAACTCTTCGACCTCGCTTTGCTTCACCGTGTTACTTCTAAGAACTTTTCAGATCAAGTTTAATCATGATAAGACTTCTCTAGCATGGCGATTGTTTTGCAGGTTTAATGATTATGAGGACATGCTAGAAGAAACTTGCCATTTTGATTATCCCAGATGACCGGACATTGGTAGATAGCCTCTATCGTGGGTTTAACATTGGATTACCAATGTGCGATAGCTATTCGATTAGTCATGGCCACGGTTCGGAACCTGTTGACACCTAATTTTTAGCCGACGCATCACTAAAAATAGAAAATTCGAGATTATGGTTTCCAATTGCAACGGAACCCATTTCTTGAACAAAAAGTGTCGCTCTTTTTATTCTGTCTGTTGGCCTAGCTTTTGTAGATAATTTTCTATTCATTTCATGCAAAAACCCGAAAAGTCAAACGGTTGACTTTCGCGTTGATTTTTTGATCAACCCTTTGACCAAAAGTCAACCCAGGATCAAATTGGGCTTTTCGCATAAAAAGATTCCTTTCGAGTCCAATTTTACTTTAGAAGTGGAAATTTCAGAAAAATTCAAAGATTTGATCATAAAATCAAGCTCCTAGTGAAAAGTCAACTAGGATTTGACTTTTGGTCAAACCTTTGACCAAAAAGATTGAAAAATACAAAAATTCAAAAATCATCTTATTTTACTTTCAATTTACCTTTGGCATTTGAAATTTTACAAAAATCGATTTAGAATCAACTTTTTTCCCAAATTGCGGAATTTGGTTTAAATCGAGCAAAAATGAAATTACTTCATTTCTAGTCATTTTTTTAGGTTAGTTTTCTTCACGACATTTGATCTAGAGATCATCTTATATTCAATTTTTGAACCAATTTTGTGATTCCAAGTCAAACACAAAAACCCCCAATTTAGGCCATAATCAATGATTTGGATCGATTCTTCATGATTTGCACAATTGAGACACGAATGAGCCTAATTTAATTATATGAAGTCCAAATTCAAAATCAATTTTGGAAGATTCACATGAATTTGAGTCAATTTGATCAATTTTGTGATTCAATGATTAGGAAGTCTAAGAGTAATTGGACCAATTAATGCAATTCAACTTGACCCACTCTAGACTAATATTCAATTTGATGAATTGAGAATCAATTTGGTTAATTGGACTTCAATTAAATTTGTTAGTCAAGCTTGACCATGCAATTTCCCAAATTCAAGATCAATTGAGATAAACAAGTCAAATTGAGTTAATTTGTGCATGAATTACAAATCGATTCAATCCAATTTGATCCAATTCAGTATTAATGGAGTCAATTAATCATGATAGAGATCAAATTGTGCAAAATTGGAATCAAGGATTGAACTGATTCAATCAGGCCAAATTCGAGACTAATCGGCTCAACCTGGTTTGATTCAAATTGAACCAGTCTGATTGGGCTGGCCATTTTACGGTCGAAAATCCAACGATCGACGATCTATTCTGACTAATCTAGGCCGGCCACATCCTTTTGAGCCCAAAAATGAAAAAAATGCCCCTAAGAGAAATTACTAAAATACCCTTCTTCAAGAATTAAACAAATTAATTAGGGGATGAACAAATCAATCGTGGCCATTCATTTAGAATCGATCGCGTCCGTCCATGATGCCATGTCACTAATCCTTAGCCCTTAAAGAATATTTTTAATTATTAAAAATGCATTTTGGGCCATTGGATTAATCTAAGGGCTAAGTTCCAAAATTAAGGGGGGTATATAGTGTTTTTTCCCTCCAAAATTTGGGGGGACTCATTTTTCCAGATCTGAATTCTCTCTCTCTCTCTCTCTCTCTCTCTCTCTCTCTCTCTCTCTCTAGTTCTCTCTTGGACGCCAGCCATCTCGTCTCTTCACTGGCTGTTTTCCGGTGAACCAGCACCTCACTGTCGTCCCCCACGGTGGCCCAAGGCTGGTCGCAACACCAGCTGTCCGTGTCGGTGACCGGAGCTTGCTGTTCCAACGACTTCTTCCTCTCGGCAGCATCACCGGCGCTGCTGCCGGTGATGTGATCAGCCGGTTCAAGCGGTTGAACCGGCTGATCGGTGTCCTCCTTAGCAATCTCAAACCTCCAGTGATGTTCTTCAACATCTCCATGTGGCTGTGGTGTTCATTCGCTTGTTGAACAGCCACCGGATCGTGTTCTTTGATTTGATTCTCCATTACAGTTCATTCGTGAGAAAACGGATCGATTCTCACTATATTTTGTGCAATCTATTATCATAGGTTGGCCGAGCTTTCCGAGACTTCTCCGTGCTGTTCTTGATCTGAATATGGAGGCCGGATCGCTCGATCACGCGTTGGAGCATCGTTAAACAAGGTAAGTGCACTTGAACATGATTATGCAAATTCGTGTCTAGGAAAACCTACATGTTTGAGATGCTAATTTGAGCTTGTTAATGTCGAAATCTAGCAAAGTGACAAACTAGAGAATCGTAAAATTCATCTTGAGCTTCGATTTGATATATTATATGCCTCGATCGGACTTGATTTGCTATGTCAAAACACTTTTAGAAGTTAGGATCAGAATCTGAAACATGATGTTCAAGTCTGTTCTGATATTTTCCTGATTGACGTTGTGTTGTTTGATGATTTGTTATGATTTTTTACGATCATTTTTTGAAAAAACTTTCTTCATGAAAGTTTCAGAGCACATCTTGATCTGTTCATCATAAAATTTTCACAAAATTCCAAGCATGTTAGCCTCGTACGATTTGCAACGTCATGTATGTATGAATCTGGTGACAGACTAGTTTCAGACTGACCTTCGTGTGTTCTTCGATTTTCATAAATTCATGTATTTGAAATATGAAAAATTGTTCTTCACAAAAGTTCACACTGAGATCGAGATCTTTCTATTGATACTAATTGCATCAAAATCTGAGGTCATTTGAATTTTCAAAGGGAATTTTCACAATTTGATCAGTATCTGTGTCCAGATCTGATTTTCATTCCTTTGGAGTTCAAAAGATGTTTCTCTGGATTTGATAAAGTTAGAGTCTTTTTTTGCAAAAAATCAAAATTACAAAGTTGTTCATTAGGGTCTCATTATGTTGACTGAAAATTTTGAGGGCCTAATAGCAATTTTTGGAGGGTCAATTTGCTTAAAATTTCATAAAAGGTCTTCACGGATTAAAATTTCATTTGCAATTGAGTCCTTCATGAAAACCAAATTTTATAAAAATTTGGAGGGCTTTTTAGCAAAATCTCAAAACGTGAAAGTTGTTACGCACGGGGAATCCTAACTGTGCAAAAATTTTCATGTGGTTTCGATAAGGTTTGTTATTTTTCCCACCATTATTTTAAAATCCATAACAGAACCGAGTCCGGCCTATCACTGAGATCAAATTTGATATTTTCGGGAAAATCGATTAGGATTTAGAAAAAATGGTCTTCTTGACTCTTGATCCTCATTTCATAAGCTTTCTAATGCATCTGAATCATTTTATTTGGACATCATTAGGGTAATCAATCACATCTGAACAGAAGCAATCCGAATTAGATAATAACTGGATAAGTGGTCTTTTTATAAAGCCCACTTCTCATTGCTTGATTGACTTCGAAATAAGGCCCATGGGCTTGAATGCATGCTTATTTCATTGCTATGCATGTGTTTGTTAGATGAATGTTAGGCCCGGTGCATGTTCGGTGGGTAGCCTATTATGGTCACTTAGAACCCGACCTTAGGGGTTAATTGATATGAGTTGCCGTTTTGTGAATACAAATGGTAGCCCATTATCGTTAACCATTAGTCAAATAATATTAGATGATTAGGTGGGTGATGAATCGAAATGCATGAAAAACAAAGGCCGATCCCGAGGCCCGTGCTTAATTAGTGAATTGCTTGCACCATTGTTCTTCTTTATGTTATTCTTTCATATGTTGTTTGTCGTGAATGAATGTTATGAATGTAAACACCGACACCCGAGAGGCAGTCCATGGGAGATAATCCAAAATTGAAAAGGCCAAGGTGATTGACCAATGTCCAATCCGGTCTCGATTTGTACTCATTTGATGATGGCGATAGACCGATGTCTAATCCGGTTTCAATTTGTACTCAATTCATTCATCCCCGATCATGTCTCGGGTTTTCAATTTGTGTTGTAATAAACACCCGACGAGTTGCGGGTTTTTTACTTTCTAGCTCTTAGAATTAGCTCGTCTTTTCAATACTTCGAGTGTTTACTTTATGAAATGTCTCTCAATATAATTGATTGTTTTTTTTCTTTTTTCTAGACTAAGCTAGAATTAGTTTAGAATCTTAAATGAAAATATAAAAACAAAATGCATGATCACCTAGTGGATTAAGACTTTAAACATGAAAATGATAAAGAACAAATGTATGATAACTTAGATAACAACCATGTTAAGTTTAGCGGTACCGAAAGGGCGTTAATAGAAATATTAACGTAAGCTAATCCCCGAACCTTTGATCTCTGGTTTTCGTGGAAACCGAAACGAAATTCCCGCGTTTCGGTTGGGTATTTTAGCCGATCCCCGATCTAGGCTAGTGGCAACTCCTAAAAAAGATAAAATCAATCCGCTGTCACGCGAGATATGGATTTAGGGAAAATCCATGTTCATGATCAATGGGCCATATGGTTAACCAAAAGATTTATGCTTCAGTAAAATCATTTTTATGATGTGCCATATGAACCGTCTCATGAACACTTATCTCTAAACCCGCCTCATCGAGTTCGGCCCTCGAGGGGTAGGTCGCGACAGAATCGGCCAGTTCCGGGCAGGTTCCGGTTCAGGTTCGGAACCGGTTCCGGGCCGGTTCTTAATTTTTCTTTTCTATTTTTTTTCTTTTCCTTTTCCTTTTTTTTTTTATTTTCTTCCTCCGCCGGCCATAGCCGGGGCCGGCGGAGGTCACCCGCCTCAGGCGAGGCCGCCCTCGTCGGCGTCGGGCGAGGGCCGCCCTCGCCTGGGTTGGGCGAGGCCGGCCTCGCCAGATCGGGCGAGGGCTCGACCTCGTCGGCGTCGGGCGAGGCCAACCTCGCCTGCAACTGGCGAGGCCGACGAGGTCGAACCCTCGCCAGATCTGGCGAGGCTCGACCTGGCCGGAGTCGGGCGAGGCTCGACCTCGCCTGCAACTGGCGAGGCCGGCCTCGCCCGACGCCGGCGAGGTCAAACCCTCGCCAGTTGCCGGCGAGGTCGAGCCCTCGCCCGATCTGGCGAGGCCGGCCTCGCCCAGCCCAGGCGAGGGCGGCCCTCTCCCGACGCCGGCGAGGGCGGCCTCGCCTGAGGCCGGCGACCTCCGCCGACCCCGGCTATGGCCGGCGGAGCCTGCAGCTTTCTTCTTCTTCTTTTTTTTTTTTGGTGGAACCGGGCCCGGAACCGGCGGTTCCGGGCCGGTTCCAAACCGTGGGCCCGGGTTTGACCGGGCCGGTTCCGGGCCGAAACCGGCCCGTGGCCATGACTATATCCGATATTTCAAACACAACGTAAGAAGAAAGAGAAGGTCGGCCTTGCTGAAGCAATCACTATTCACTAGTAGTTTTCTTTCAACCGTAGGTCCTTCACAATTTCTTCCATTCTGCTTGCAGGGAGTGTTTTGTTTTATGGATCATAGTTTTTATTTTACTTTGACAGGGCGTATCAATCTCAAGAGAAAACTGTTATGTAGCATATAATTGGTGAGTCTCGTGCACACCCTGATATGTTCTTCGGATTGCTACAAATTGACTGGGAATAATGACTCGGCGGCTTTGACTGCGGGACTCATTCCTGCTGTAGAAAGGTTAGTTTTGCTTATGCTTTAAACATTTGCAGAATTGTCGCTTTCTGAGCATTCTTACGTGGTGACAGAATTTCATGTTTGACTCTATATAAACGGGTGTTAACTGCCTTGTCTATGCTGAGAGAAAATTGATGAATATTTTACTTACAGAAATCTGCTGGAGTAATCGCTCCTTAAATTAAGATATTGGCATCTTTTCTGGAAAAAGTTTGAAGAAGGAACACATTAATATAGACGATGAGCTCTAAACACGTATGCTTTGGGCTTGTCACGATTTCATGATATTTGAAACCTTATGTCATTGTTATATGTTAATTTGGTTTCATATAATTGATGGTTTATCCTGTATGAGCTCCCTTTTGGTTTTGAGAAATATTTTATGTATGGCTTTAGTTTTTTGGGCTGTTTATGTAAATGGGTTTGCACCCTCTTGGTGCCCTATAGTTGCAGTTTTCTATTTATCAAGCAAAAATCGTCTTCACGACTTGCAATGACTATCTACAAAATTATTTTAGGAAAAACAGAGAAGAAGCGCATTTCTGGTTTATGAATGCTCCTTTGTTTTATGGAATCTTCCATTTAAATAGAAGGAATTTTCTTTGGAGAATTAAAAAAAAAAAATACGAACCTTGGGTTAATAATGATGTGTCTGAGTGCCCATTATGGATTCTGATGTTATTGTCCAGTATTTTGCTATTCTTTTTCCATAGGTACATTTCTATAGAAGTTCAAAAGCCTAAATTGTTTCTCATTGCTTGTTGATTCTCTTCTTACAGAGTATTTCATGCAATTCCTTCAAATGAAGCAATTGATGCGATCGAGGTCACTTTGCTCTTTCCCTCAAATGAAGCAATTGATACAGTGGAGATCAGCTGATCATGCAAGCTTCAATTTCGCCACATTGGCAACCCCATGATATGGAGCATGATTTGGCAAGATGTTTAAATGTTAAATGGGTCGATTTTGCGGATGTTTTTTTTATTGAATGGCATAAAGGACATCATTCTATCTATGCTTCTAAGTTGTAGTTTGCCAAATTTCTTAAAAACATGTCTTGTTCAACATGAGTCGGTCATCATTCATCTCATGCATTGAAGAGTTCATTGTAAAGGTTAATTAGATGTGCAGTATTCCATTAGGACTGAAAATTTTGCACTTCTGGATTGAGCAAAATGAGTTGTAGTCTTTTGTTTAACAATGCATATGAACTCTATGCGTCTTCAATAGTTTTCGCACTCAAGAACGCACCCTACTTTTGTGTCATGGATCGGTGGAGCAGTAAGATAAGCATTGTATCATAACATTTTCTCACTTTTTTCGCTGCAAGAAGTCGAATTGAATTTAGTCAAAAACTCGGTATATTTGGTGAATTGAATGTGACTTATTTCCTGTCCTACCTGATGGAGAATTGAGAGCTATTTGTGTGAGAAACTCTGTGGGTTTCTTGATCAAATAATGCAAAACATATTCACCGGCATCTCTTTTTCTTGGCGAATCATTATGGCGGTAAAGGCAGAAATTGCATTTTCAAAAAGTATGTGCTTTTTTTTATAAAAAAAAATGGTATCTCAAGGACACAGAAAAGCTTCTTCAAATAGACGCACGCCATGTTTTCATGTTTTCTGATATGGCGGTCACCTAGTGCTACATCAACATTATACTGTATGCAAAAAAAAAGAGGAAACATTAGTCAAATCGAGGGAGGAAATCACAATCAACATTACGTGAAAAACCAAAAAGTAATGGTCCACAGCGGTTCCATATGCGCGAAAGTCGAAACCTTAAGCCTTGTTTGTTGCTATGTTTTATAGGGCCGTGCAAAAAAATCGGAAATCGCCTGGACCTTTTGGGACAGCTCGAAACCGGTCCGGTTCTCGGTTCCAATTTTTGGGAACTTGTGGGCATCGTTCTGATTCCCGGTTCTAGAAGTAGAACCGCCCACCCAACGCAGATCAGTAATACAATAATAAATATATAATATAATATAATATATTTATTTAATTTTATTTTTTGAAAAATAAAAAATCCTAAATCCATTAACTAAACCCAATTCGCTCGACGCTCACAGTCTCACATTGAGCCGAAAAACACCTTATTTAGCTTTTACCTCACGCTCATTCTCATTCTCTCTCTTCTCGGTTGATGCTTACCTCACCGTCTTTGACTCTCTATCTCCGTTTCCGTCTTCATCTTTCCGTCTCCGTCCTTAGCTAGTGGGACCGGTTCCATGGACCCACCTGAAAACCGGATCGCGTGGATCCATGGAACCAACCAGCGGTTACCGATTTCAATTTTTTGAAACGGGTCCTTAGTGGACGGCTCCCGATTTTAGGATGGGAACTGCCCACTCGAACCATGCTCACCCCTTATGTTTTATGGGAGGGAATCAAATTATGGCAAAGTGGGAATGAAATCAAACGTTTGGTGTTATGAAGGAAGACGCGTGGGGTCCTTTGCAAATTGTTGGGTGACGTGAAAGGCCTCCACGGCAGTCCCAAAGTTGTTGGGAGTTCACTTCAATCCACCTTCACAGCAGGTGAGCCCATTAATGCAGTGCACAATGACAATCGACAGAAGAAGACGGAGAAACCGAGAGCACCTGACTCTCTGCAATAGCGTGAGGCACGGACAGACACGGTTTTGAAGGAAATAAATGGGAACAGCCACTCCTATTTCTTCTTCCTTCTTCTTCGTTTGAAAGAGTGAGTACTTAACACGACATAAGTAATCGATTTTTTTCCCGTCTAAACGAAGGGGGAGCAACCCGCGCTCGCGTCGTCCTTTTTGGATTTTTTTTCCCTCTAAACGAAGGGGGTTCAACATTACATTGTTAAAAAAAAAGAGAGCAAACATTAGTCAAATCAAGGGAGGAAATCACAATCAACATTACGTGAAAAAACCAGAGAGTAATGGTCCGCAGCGGTTCCATATGCACGAAAGTCGAAACCTTAAGCCTCATTTGTTGCTATGTTTTAGTGGAGGGAATCAAATTATGGCAAAGTGGGAATGAAATCAAACGTTTGGCGGTATGAAAGGAAGACGCGTGGGGTTCCTTTGCAAATTGTTGGGTGGCGTGAAAGGCCTCCACGGCAGTCCCAAAGTTGTTGGCAGTTCACTTCAATCCACCTCTACAGCAGGTGATGTGACATCTCGAATTTCGGCCCATTTTTGAGATTTATAAAATGCGTAATTTGTCAGTGTGCTTATAGTAAAATCTCGCCCAGGAACTGATCACTCTCAGTTATCATTTTAAATTAGAGATTTCGTTAGAATCGCACTCGATTAAATTTGGCCGTTATTTAGACCCCGAACTTGGCAGTCGATTTTCGGGAGTTTCAGGACGAAATAAATTGGACGGCATCAATATTATCGCAACCAACGTTGAGATTGTCAGGAATGATGGAAAAAGGGGGAGTTTTGACCAGGTGCGAATTTGGACTAATAGACCTCCCTCGTTATAGTTTGGTTTAATTAATTTGGCATTTGTCCCTTTTTATGTGTGAGGCTTATTTAGGACCGGTAGGCCATTTTCGATTTTGAATTTGGACCTTCGGTTTGCGTTTAATATTTGAATGTATATAATTTTGTTTAATTTTTTTTTCTCTCTCTCTCTCCCCCTCTAACCCCGCGCGCGTCTTTCCCCCCCTCTGCAGACGTCCCCTCCCCCGGTCAGACCTGTCCTCTCCTCTCTCTCTCTCCTTCTTTTTCTTTTTTCTTTCTTCTTCTCTCTCCTCTCTCTTCTCTTCTTCTTCCTCCTCCCTTTTCTTCCCGACGCTCCTGCTTCTGGTTTTCCTCTGCCCCTCGCCCGACCAGGCTAGCCCAGCCACCGCGCACCGTCCGACCGCCGATTTAGTTCGCCCCCAGCCTCGCCGCCGTCGCCCCGACCGACCCGCGCCGCCGTCGGTCGCCGCGACCGCCCATCGCCGGCCTGCTCGCGAGGTGCGCGAACAGCAGCTCGTCGCTGCGACCGCCACGATCCGGCGCCACCCAGCCGCCCGGCGGTCTGTCCTCCGTCGCCCGGCCACCTAAGGCGCCGCCGTACCACCTTCGGCCGCACGCTCGACCCCCCCCTCTGTCCCCTGTTTTTCTCTCTCTCCCAAAACCCTCCCCTGTTTCGGCTTCCAGCTTCGCCGCGCGTCGCCTCGCCCCGCCGCCATCCCCGCCGCTCCGACCGCCGCCAGTCGTCGCCCTGTCTCCCCTAAGCAGCCTGCAAGCCCCCTCTCCTCCCTTTCTCTCTCTCTCTCGGTTTGGCCGTGAATGGCCTTGAACCGGAGGGGCTCCGCCGCCATCGTCACTGTTCCGGCGTGGGCCTGTCACCGCGCCCCGCTGTTCAGCCATTCTATATCTCTCTCTCTGACCATGACTCTCTCTCTCTCTAGGCCGCGGACTAGCTTAGACCGCCCTCCGCCTAGGCTCGCCGTTCGCCGGAGCCGCCGCCGCCGTCGTTACTGTTCCGGTGAAGGACGCCACTGCCCAGCCCCTTTTTCGTCGCGTGTTTGGCCCGTTTCAAGCTTAGGACACCCGGTGAGTTTGACCCTAAACCCTAATTAGGATAATTTGCATTTCTAAACGGGTTTTAGGGGTAATTAGGGTGTTTTAGGGGTTAAATTGTGATCATTATTATATGCGGATATTGTAGCTGATCTCGAGGCTTAGTGTGAGGAATTAATTGAGATTTAAAGGCCCGTAGTGTGCTGTGAGTCGACTGAGCTTGGATGCTTCGATTCGGATAGAATTTGTGGACTTGGCGGATGAAATTTGTGAACCGTATGATGGCTGATCTTGTGGCTGCTTCGAGGCTTAGTGTGATAATTTTAATTGAGGTTTAGAGGCTCAGATTGGGCAGTGCGATGGCTGGTAGCGTTGAATTGAATCGGCCCGAGTTCGAGTTAAATTCGGGTTCAATTGGGAATTATAGAGCACGCCTAGTTTGGTCTTCATGGTGGCTGAGTTGAATGATATTTTGGGGAGTCAAATTGAATGTTTTGAGGATAATCGATGGCCTAGAATTAGTGGACTAGTGACTGTCCATGGCCCGATTCGTGTTGGGCGAGGCGCGATTGATTTGAGGTTTAGTGGTGTAATTGGTGGAATTATTGGAAAGATCGAGTTAGTGACTAAATTGTCCTCGATCGGAAGTGATTCGGTAATGTTGTGACTTGCTTAGTATGACTAAGAATGGAGGAGCTTGGCGGGCCTCGGGTGCGTGAATTCATGTTGATCAAATTGTGCGAATTATACGTGTGATTTACGTGCCGTGCAAGAGTGCCTTGAATTGCTTTCATGGTCATGCTAGTATTTTGGCTGGGCATATTGAAATGTGAATTGAGCTTATTGCGTGGTAAATCGAATAGTGGCTGTAACAGCCCGAATTTTGATGTAATTTCCGGGATCAATGAAACTGACATTAATTCGCACTTCATTTTAGTAAGTCTCGCCCAGAGCTGATCACTCTCGGGATACTAACCAATGGGGTATGGCTAACTGGAAAATAGTACGTGGACCGGAGACCCTATTGTGAAGCGGACACCGATCACGAGAGACGTTGAGAGAATATTTTGGGCCAACGTGGGCCGATCGTAGAAAAGGGTAATGGATTGGGTTTGGCCAAGGCCAACGATGTATAATAGGGACGCAGGTGATTCTGCAAGACCGAAAGTACACGTGGCCAACCAGTCCTGAACCTGAACCGAACGATCGTGACCTCTGGAACTAGTAATAATTTCTCATTCTCTCAATGATCGAGACCATCACGATATGGATAGCCCTAGGTCGATACGCGTAATTTCTAAACAGCCGCCCGTTAGTGAGAGACCTTGAAATTGAAAGTTTAGCGAGTTTATTCGCGAAATTGAGCTCGGATTTCGATGTTGATTTTCGAAGGCTTAAGGGACTATTTTTGAAAATATGACGTCATATTACGCTTGCCACACACGTTTGGAGTTAGTACGTGTAAAAATTGGAATTTGGGTCCGGGGGTGAAAAAGGACGATTTTGCCCCTCGGGACGCCAGCGTCGCTTTTCGAGGTCAATCGAGGTTATTTTTCGGAGCCGACGCCATTTTTGAGTGGCCACACATACCGGGAGTCATTTCGGACAAAAACTGGATTTTCGACAAAAATTGGAAAAATAATATTATTTTATTCTCGAAACTTCGCGATCGCTTTTCGAGGGCTTAAAGGATGAATTTTTCGATTCCGACACCGGATTATGTCTCCCATGAATATATAGGACCGGTATGGATGAAAATTGGAATTTTGGTTCGGGATCGAAAAATGACGGAAATACCCCTAGGCTATTTTTGGATAATTCCGAATTTTGGATTTAATTTTGGGGTTAACCAAGGTTAGTTAGGGCTAAACCAGGTCTGGTCAACCATGGTTAAGGACAAATGACCAAATTGCCCTTTAATTATTGGATTAGAACAATTATGGGCCATTGGATGAGGGGTACAATGGGCATTTTTGTAAGATTTTGACACTTGGCACCCCTAGTCTATAATTTTGACCAAGATAAAATCTCTCTCTCTCTCTCTCTCACGCAGACCCCATTCGGCAGCAGCTTCCCAGAAAATTTTCTCCCTTTTTTCTCTTCCGTTTCAGCTTGTTTTTGTGCATTTTCTGCACTTTTGGTACTGTTCACGCCGGAACAGTACCGCCCGGAGCCTCCCCCGGCGAGCCACCACCACCAGCATCCTATTCCACCTCTTTGCAGCCTCTTTAGTTCAGGTTTTGTCCCAAAAACAGCTCTGTTTTCTCTGTTTTTCTCTGTTTTTACATTTTCCAGCTTTGTAAACAGTGTCGCCGGAGCTTCGCCGGAGCTCCGATCGCCATTCCGTCGACACCCGGGCGTCCAGCACCCTTATACGACTCTATCTAGCCCAGTCCGTACAGTGTCCGTACGGAAGTTACTGTTCACGTCCGTACGGATTTACTGTTCATCGCCGTGCCGGACGTCGCCGCCGTGACCGGCACCTCGCCGGCGACCTCCCCGGCCTGTCCGTACAATTTTTCGTACAAAATCACTGTTCACCGCACGGATTTCACTGTTCACCGTACGGAAGTTACTGTTCATTCGTCCGTATGCCGAGTCCCGGGAATTCCGCCGCCGATTTCACTGTTCATCAGTGATCGGTCGCCATTCCCCGTCGTCGTGATTTCGGATTAGGTGAGTGAAATTCCTAAACCCGGATTAGGATTAATTGTGCGTTTTTCTAGACTGATTTAGGTGTTATCGGCATATGTTAGACCGGCTTAGATAGTATCAGTGCGTATTTTAGACTGGGTTGAGGATTGACTGGTAGAAATTATTGTTGGAAAAATTGCCGGGTATGCTTGGATTGACTGACTGTGTCAATTGTGCTTAATTGTGGTTAATTTTGTACTGCTATGTCGTATGTGGTGTGGCTATTTTTGTGGAGTGCGACTGGCCATTGTTTGGGTTACAATGAATTACTGATTTGTGAAACGCACGTTAGGCCACACGGTATTAATTGGGCAAATTAAGCACGTGTCGTGACATTGGGAGTCTAAATTTCATTGGTGCTCATGGTGCATTGTATTGCATTGCATAACATGGACACGCATTATGTGTGCCTAGAGTGTGGCATGTTGTGAAATTTGTGTGAGAATGCGTGTCTGCCATGAGTGCATGATCACCTAAATTACCCAGAAGCATTATATGCTGGGTTCAGATAATAATGAATCGTGTGATCACCTGAGGACCTTCGGGTCAATACCGTTCTCATGCACTTTGAAGCAGGACGATGCCCGGTATATCCGGAAGGCGACCATCCTCATACACTTTGCAGTAGGCTCTGGTTCGCAAGGAGAACAGTGTTGCGCCTCATGCACTTTGAAGCAGGCTAGAGACACTCGGCCAGATCGGTTGTTGCGCCTCATGCACTTTGAAGCAGGCTAGACGCACCGGGCCGTGAAAAATTAATGACTCGAGTCTTAATAATAAATGAATTGGGCAAGTGTGCCAGTGTGGGCCGGTGGGCCAGAGAATGCGCATGGCATGTCAATAACATTTGCATGCATAAATATGCATTGATTAGCATGCGAGTGGGTGAGAACCGGTACATGGATAGGTGTTTGGCGTACGTGTGGATGTGCGTGCCACGTATGTGCCATGATTTTTATATATATCGAATTGTCTAACCTGCAGGGTCAGAGGCTTATTTGATTGTTGTTGTGTTATGATTTTTTTTAAATAATTGTTTCCAGTCAGGAGATTGCATGTTAGCCTAGCCTAGGTTTAGGGGTTGAACTCACTGAGATTTATCTCACGGTTGTGTAAACCGAAACATTTCAGACCCCCAGCAGTAGGATGCCGAGGTCGCCACCTCTTTTGGATTACCGCATTTTATCCGGCGGTCGTCGAGCTTGTACCCCGGTGGAGACGGAGCAGAACGGAGAAACGGCTGTTTAGTTATTCCCCACTGTTGGTGTTTCCTTTTTGGTTGTAGTAAACACTGTAAAACGAGTTTTAAAATAGTTATATAAGTATGTACATATTTTCTGCGTTGATCGTTGATTATTGCTTGGCTATCCTTGGCTCGTATTTTATAATAGTCAGGGTTGGTTATTTATGCTTCCGCTTGTGCTTGACCTCTGTATGGGTGTGGGTCGGCGACGCTTCCTGGGAGCGTTGCAGCAAAATCGACCGTTGGCGGGATGTTATGCTACGTGGGGTACGGGGCGTGACATCCCCTCTTGAATTGATATCAGAGCAAGGTCAGCTCGGTCCAATCCGGTCGAAGCCTGGAGTGATAAGGAGCGATGAAACCCTGGGTAGCCAGTAGGGTGACCTCGTGTGCTACATGCATCTCCTGACAGTTGTGATTGTGTTGAATTGTGATAGTGTGACCCGTAAGTGCAGGTGCAGCAGGACCCGAGGTGAGTATCCGAATTCCTTGGGTGATGTATTGGATAGCTGTTAAGCCGCATGCTGATTGCTTAATTGTTGTTTAATACCTGCATAGGACTTAGACTGGGATAGATTCGTTTAAGTCTTTAATTCCTTTGTGGAATTATAGCAGGTAGTCATAGAGCCGAGCAGCCGAGATGAGTAGTGGAGAGAGAGGTTTAGGAAGGATTCCTAGAAGGGGTGCCGGTAGAGGGGCCAGAGGTGGAGGTCGTGCTCGAGCAAGGGCCGTGGAAAATCTTGGGGTTAATGTGGGAGCCGCAGTAGACCCTCGAGTCGATGTGAGACCTGTAGAAGATCCACGTATGGAAGGAGTGCTGCGAGTATTGGAAAGAATTGGGAATGTAATGGATAGGCAAGCTCAAGGGCGTGATAATGTGGCAGCCCAGGCTGATGAGAGGGTAGCCGCTGCTGCTGGGAATGAGAATCAAGCTAATGTTGGACAGGCTCAGCCAGCAGGGGTTAGGCAATTGGCCCAGCTAGTAGAACAATTTATCAAGTTGAAGCCGCCTAAATTTCATGGTCGAGGTGACCCCGAGGCTGCGCCAAGATGGATAGAGGATCTGGAGAAAACCTTCAAAGTTTTGGGGTGTACTGAAGAGGAGAAGGTAACATTAGCGGTTTATCAGCTTCAAGAAGGTGCAAATGATTGGTGGAATGCCGTGGAGAATAGAGTGTTTCCGGTAGGAACGGCCCCGACTTGGGCTGTGTTTGTGGAAAATTTCTATGAGCAATATTTCTCGGAGAATGCGCAAGAGAAGAAGTTGATGGAATTTATGCGCTTGCGCCAGGGACAAATGACTGTGGATCAATACGAGGCGGAGTTCGCAAGATTGGCTAAGTTCGCGCCGACTATGGTGGAGAATCCGAGGGATAGAGCGCGGAGATTCCGGGATGGACTGAAGCCGGATCTTCGGAGTCTGATTTTGTCTCATGATATCAAGGATTACCGGGAAATGCATAGACGGGCGCAGATTATGGAACGGGATCAGCAGGAAAGGGCAGCCGCTTCTGGATCGAGGTTTGCTCAAAATAGAGATAATCGCCGTTTTGGAAAGAGGCCTATGACTGGAAATAGGCGATTTGTCCCGCCAGCTAGACGAAACATTGGGAAATCGAATCCCCAGTTGGGCAGATTTGGGGCATGTTTTAAGTGTGGAAGTATGGGACATCAGATCCGCGATTGCCCACAGATGCAGCCATCAGGACCGTCCCGAGTACCGCCGCCACGAATTGGAAATCAAGCTGGACCTCCCCTGCCGGCTAATCAGGGGCGACCACCAGCTCAAGGAAGGATATATGCAATGGCGCGCAAAGAAGCTGAGAATGCGCCGGGCGTGGTCACAGGTACGATTTCTTTGTGTGATCATGCCGCGTATGCACTGTTTGATCCGGGGGCAACCCATTCGTTCGTTTCAGAGCAATTTATTGAGTTGGTTGGTGTGAAACCAGTGCTGCTTGAACATGTGCTTTGCGTGTCGACACCTGTGAATGATAAATTGCTAGTTTCTTTTGGATGTCCTAGCTGTAAGATAATTATTGGAGGTAGAGAAGAGAGTATCGACTTGGCAGTAATAGCCATGTTCGATTTTGATGTGATTATTGGTATGGACTGGTTAGTCCGACAGAAAGCTATAGTGGATTGCAGCGATAGGACGATCCAATTTAATCTGGATGGACGCCCTAGTTTTGTATTTCAGGGAAACCGAGGAGGAACCTCGATTCCTTGGATTTCCTCGCTTGAAGTGAGTAAGTTGTTAGATGAAGGGTGTGAAGGATATCTGGTGAATGTTGTGGATCCAACAGTTGAGGAGCTTAAGTTGGAAGATATACCCATAGTGAGCAATTTTTTCGATGTGTTTCCTAAGGAATTGCAAGGTTTACCGCCCGAGCGAGAGGTAGAGTTTGCAATCGAATTGGCGCCAGGATCAGAGCCGATTTCGAAAGCGCCGTATAGGATGTCATTATCAGAATTGAAAGAATTAAAGGTTCAGATACAGGAATTACTGGACAAAGGTTTTATTTGCCCTAGTGCGTCTCCATGGGGAGCGCCAGTCCTGTTTGTCAAGAAGAAAGATGGAACTCTGAGATTATGTATAGATTATCGACAGTTGAATCAAGTGACAGTGAAGAATAAGTACCCGCTGAGGACCGGGTACCATCAGTTAAGAATCAGAAATGAGGACATTCCCAAGACTGCTTTTAGGACTCGATACGGGCATTATGAATTTACGATTATACCCTTTGGATTAACGAATGCCCCAGCCGCTTTTTATGGATTTGATGAATCGGGTGTTCAAGGAATTCCTGGATCAGTTTGTAATAGTTTTCATTGACGATATATTAGTGTATTCCAGGAGCCCCGAAGAACATGAGGTACACTTAACTGAAGTGCTACGGACCTTGAGAGAGCATGCATTGTATGCCAAGTTCAGCAAGTGTGAGTTTTGGCTCAACAGAGTAGGATTTCTTGGACATATTATTTCTGGGGATGGAATTTCTGTAGACCCTGTTAAGATTGAAGCAGTTACCAAGTGGCCTAGACCGACATCAGTAACTGAGATTCGGAGTTTTCTAGGATTGGCTGGTTATTACAGGCGATTCGTAGAAGGATTTTCATCAATAGCCATGCCAATGACAAGGTTGCTTAAGAAGGAGGTGAAGTTTGAATGGGATGACAAGTGTGAAAGGAGCTTTCAGGAATTGAAACACCGGTTAACAACTGCTCCTGTATTGACTATTCCGTCAGGCCCAGGAGGATTCGAGATTTATAGCGATGCTTCGCTAAGAGGATTGGGCTGTGTGCTGATGCAGCATGGAAAAGTGGTAGCATACGCGTCGCGTCAGTTGAGGCCGCATGAAATGAATTACCCGACGCATGACTTGGAATTAGCTGCTATAGTATTTGCACTCAAGATCTGGAGGCACTATTTGTGTGGGGAGAAGTTTCAGATTTATACGGATCATCAGAGCCTCAAGTACCTATTTTCGCAGAAAGAGTTGAACATGAGGCAGCATAGATGGATGGAGCTCCTGAAGGATTATGACTGCGACATTCTGTATCATCCCGGGAAAGCCAATCGAGTGGCAGATGCCTTGAGTCAAAAGTCTAGTTTGGCGCACTTAATAGTCAAGGAGTGGACCCTGTTGGAAAAACTCAGGGATTCCGAGTTCAAGTTTGAGTTGAGTCACGTATCGAATTTATTAGCTGCTTTGAGGATTGAGCCAGAAATTCAAGTCAAGATTAAGGAACTACAGACTACGGATCAAGAAATCCAAAAGATTATTGAGATGGATGCAGCTAAGAGGAAGCCGGACTTTCAAGTGTCCGAGGATGGAGTTCTGAAGTTTCGAGGGCGATTGTGTGTGCCGGATGATGTGAAACTTAAAGAAGAAATTTTGTCGGAAGCCCATAGGAGCAAGTACAGTATCCACCCGGGGAGTACGAAAATGTATCAGAATTTAAGACAACACTATTGGTGGAACGGAATGAAGGTGGATGTGGCCAGGCATGTAGCTAAGTGTTTGACGTGCCAACAAGTGAAGGCACATCACTGTAAGCCTGGAGGATTATTGAGACCATTAGAAATCCCAGAGTGGAAATGGGAGCATATTACAATGGATTTCGTGACGGGACTACCAAGGAGCCAGAGAGGACATGATTCAATCTGGGTGATAGTGGATAGATTGACTAAGTTAGCGCACTTCCTGGCGGTGCGAAAGGACTTTGAGTTGGAAAGATATGCAGATTTGTATGTGAAGTAGATTGTGAGGTTGCATGGAGTACCGGTAACGATCACTTCGGATCGTGATCCAAGATTTACGGCCAACTTCTGGAAAAGTTTACAGACGGCCTTAGGAACGAAGTTACAGTTCAGTACGGCATACCATCCACAGACAGACGGCCAATCTGAAAGGACCATTCAAACCTTGGAGGACATGTTGAGAGCTTGTGTGATAGATTTCCAAGGCAAATGGGAGGAACAGTTACACTTGGTGGAGTTTGCTTATAACAATAGCTATCAGCAGAGCATCCAGATGGCACCGTTTGAAGCTTTATATGGTAGGGCGTGCAGGACACCAGTGTGTTGGGATGAAGTGGGTGAACGGAGTGTTACAGGTCCAGAGTTGATACAGCAGACCGTTGAGGCAGTTGAGGTTATTCGAGACAGACTCAGAACGGCACAGAGTCGTCAGAAAAGTTATGCCGATCGGAGACGACGACCTTTAGAGTTTCAGGTTGGAGATCACGTGTTTCTTAAAGTATCGCCTATGAAGGGATTATCTAGATTTGGCAAGAAGGGAAAACTGAGTCCTAGATATGTCGGGCCATTTGAAATTTTGGAAAAGATTGGAGATATGGCTTACCGACTTGCCTTACCGCCCAATTTGTCGCAAGTACACAGTGTTTTCCACGTGTCGATGCTAAGGAAGTATGAACCAGATCCGACTCATGTCTTGAGATACGAGGAGATAGAAGTGGATGATAAGGTGTCGTTTATGGAAAGACCAGTCAGGATCGAGGACAGAAGAGAACGGGTGCTGAGGAACAAGACAATCCCAATGGTTAAAGTTGTCTGGGAACACCATGGAACAGAAGGCGCCACGTGGGAGAGTGAAGAAGTTATGAGACGTCAACACCCCCAGTTGTTTGAGTAGACAAGGGTAGATTGCAAATTTCGAGGACGAAATTTTTGTAAGGGGGGAAGAATTGTAACAGCCCGAATTTTGATGTAATTTCCGAGATCAATGAAACTGACATTAATTCGCACTTCATTTTAGTAAGTCTCGCCCAGAGCTGATCACTCTCGGGATATTAACCAATGGGGTATGGCTAACTGGAAAATAGTACGTGGACCGGAGACCCTATCGTGAAGCGGACACCGATCACGAGAGACGTTGAGAGAATATTTTGGGCCAACGTGGGCCGATCGTAGAAAAGGGTAATGGATTGGGTTTGGCCAAGGCCAACGATGTATAATAGGGACGCAGGTGATTCTGCAAGACCGAAAGTACACGTGGCCAACCAGTCCTGAACCTGAACCGAACGATCGTGACCTCTGGAACTAGTAATAATTTCTCATTCTCTCAATGATCGAGACCATCACGATATGGATAGCCCTAGGTCGATACGCGTAATTTCTAAACAGCCGCCCGTTAGTGAGAGACCCTGAAATTGAAAGTTTAGCGAGTTTATTCGCGAAATTGAGCTCGGATTTCGATGTTAATTTTCGAAGGCTTAAGGGACTATTTTTGAAAATATGACGTCATATTATGCTTGCCACACACGTTTGGAGTTAGTACGTGTAAAAATTGGAATTTTGGTCCGGGGGTGAAAAAGGACGATTTTGCCCCTCGGGACGCCAGCGTCGCTTTTCGAGGTCAATCGAGGTTATTTTTCGGAGCCGACGCCATTTTTGAGTGGCCACACATACCGGGAGTCATTTTGGACAAAAACTGGATTTTCGACAAAAATTGGAAAAATAATATTATTTTATTCTCGAAACTTCGCGGTAGCTTTTCGAGGGCTTAAAGGATGAATTTTTCGATTCCGACACCGGATTATGTCTCCCATGAATATATAGGACCGGTATGGATGAAAATTGGAATTTTGGTTCGGGATCGAAAAATGACGGAAATACCCCTAGGCTATTTTTGGATAATTCCGAATTTTGGATTTAATTTTGGGGTTAACCAAGGTTAGTTAGGGCTAAACCAGGTCTGGTCAACCATGGTTAAGGACAAATGACCAAATTGCCCTTGAATTATTGGATTAGAACAATTATGGGCCATTGGATGAGGGGTACAATGGGCATTTTTGTAAGATTTTGACACTTGGCACCCCTAGTCTATAATTTTGACCAAGATAAAATCTCTCTCTCTCTCTCTCTCACGCAGACCCCATTCGGCAGCAGCTTCCCAGAAAATTTTCTCCCTTTTTTCTCTTCCGTTTCAGCTTGTTTTTGTGCATTTTCTGCACTTTCGGTACTGTTCACGCCGGAACAGTACCGCCCGGAGCCTCCCCCGGCGAGCCACCACCACCAGCATCCTATTCCACCTCTTTGCAGCCTCTTTAGTTCAGGTTTTGTCCCAAAAACAGCTCTGTTTTCTCTGTTTTTCTCTGTTTTTACATTTTCCAGCTTTGTAAACAGTGTCGCCGGAGCTTCGCCGGAGCTCCGATCGCCATTCCGTCGACACCCGGGCGTCCAGCACCCTCATACGACTCTGTCCAGCCCAGTCCGTACAGTGTCCGTACGGAAGTTACTGTTCACGTCCGTACGGATTTACTGTTCATCGCCGTGCCGGACGTCGCCGCCGTGACCGGCACCTCGCCGGCGACCTCCCCGGCCTGTCCGTACAATTTTTTCGTACAAAATCACTGTTCACCGCACGGATTTCACTGTTCACCGTACGGAAGTTACTGTTCATTCGTCCGTACGCCGAGTCCCGGGAATTCCGCCGCCGATTTCACTGTTCATCAGTGATCGGTCGCCATTCCCCGTCGTCGTGATTTCGGATTAGGTGAGTGAAATTCCTAAACCCGGATTAGGATTAATTGTGCGTTTTTCTAGACTGATTTAGGTGTTATCGGCATATGTTAGACCGGCTTAGATAGTATCAGTGCGTATTTTAGACTGGGTTGAGGATTGACTGGTAGAAATTATTGTTGGAAAAATTGCCGGGTATGCCCGGATTGACTGACTGTGTCAATTGTGCTTAATTGTGGTTAATTTCGTACTGCTATGTCGTATGTGGTGTGGCTATTTTTGTGGAGTGCGACTGGCCATTGTTTGGGTTACAATGAATTACTGATTTGTGAAATGCACGTTAGGCCACACGGTATTAATTGGGCCAATTAAGCACGTGTCGTGACATTGGGTGTCTAAATTTCATTGGTGCTCATGGTGCATTGTATTGCATTGCATAACATGGACACGCATTATGTGTGCCTAGAGTGTGGCATTGGTGCTCAAAGGCTTATTTGATTGTTGTTGTGTTATGATTTGTTTTAAATAATTGTTTCCAGTCAGGAGATTGCATGTTAGCCTAGCCTAGGTTTAGGGGTTGAACTCACTGAGATTTATCTCACGGTTGTGTAAACCGAAACATTTCAGACCCCCAGCAGTAGGATGCCGAGGTCGCCACCTCTTTTGGATTACCGCATTTTATCCGGCGGTCGTCGAGCTTGTACCCCGGTGGAGACGGAGCAGAACGGAGAAACGGCTGTTTAGTTATTCCCCACTGTTGGTGTTTCCTTTTTGGTTGTAGTAAACACTGTAAAACGAGTTTTAAAATAGTTATATAAGTATGTACATATTTTCTGCGTTGATCGTTGATTATTGCTTGGCTATCCTTGGCTCGTATTTTATAATAGTCAGGGTTGGTTATTTATGCTTCCGCTTGTGCTTGACCTCTGTATGGGTGTGGGTCGGCGACGCTTCCTGGGAGCGTTGTAGCAAAATCGACCGTTGGCAGGATGTTATGCTACGTGGGGTACGGGGCGTGACAGTGGCTGTCCGCTTTGGGACTTTGATGGATTAGAAATCGGCAAGTTGGAAATTAGACTGGGTGATTGCCGGGTGTGCCCGGGTTGATGGATTATCGCTGATTGTTGCTTGTTGAGGCCCAAATGGGGCGTCGCCATGCCACATATTCGTGTGATCAACTGAAAGCAGTGTGTGAATTACATGCCGTGGCTAAATTGAATTGTTGAATTGATTGGGCATGTTGAAATGCGCATCTAATTGCCATTTGATGATCATGTGCTCGTGAGAAATTTGGCATTCATTGTGCATGACATTATCGTGGCCTTCGGGTCGGTTTATACAACTGTTGGTCTTCGGGTCGGGCCTTCGGGTCGGTTTATACAACTGTTGGCCTTCGGGTCGGGCCTTCGGGTCGGAATAAACTGTGGCCTTCGGGTCGGACCTTCGGGTCGGAACAAACTGTTACCTTCGGGTCGGAATTATTTGATTTATTCCTGATAATGGCAATTGTGTGCCGAGATGGTTTCTTGAGTACCTGTTCGACAGTTTGCACGTGATTATTGTTGATAAATTGCCTAACCTGCAGGGCTGGAATATAAACGATTTAGGCCGCGGGCCTTGGAATTTATGGTTGTTTAATGGTACACTGCTTGGTGTGTTTAATTTGCTTGTCAGGAGGTGCACGTTAGCCTAGTTTAGGTTTAGGGAATTACTCACTGAGATTATTCTCACTGTTGTGTAAAACCACTTTTTCAGACCTCCAGCCTTGAGGATGGCAGGCGTACCGATTCGTTTTGGGAGGAGCCCCGGCTAGATATAGTGCTTGATCGCCGAGCCACGTATTCCCCCCTCTTTGTCGGTGGCTATTGACCCGCTTTTGATTTTGAGCGTGGGCTATAAATGAATATTATGTCTGGTGCCCAGTATCAATGCAAGTGTAATTGTTCATGTTGTTTGCTGAGTGGCTATCTTTGGTTATTTGGTTTAAATTTGTTCGGGTATTGTATTGCTTCCGCGTGTGCTTTAATCTCCGTGTTGGGCGTTGGGTCGGCGACGTGTCCAAGGACGTCGCACTTGTAATCGACCTTGGAGGGATGTTCGCGCTTCGTAGGGTTCGGGGTGTGACAGGTGAGCCCATTAATGCAGTGCACAATGACAGTTGACAGAAGAAGACGGAGAAACCGAGAGCACTTGACTCTCTGCAATAGCGTGGGGTACAGACAGACACGGTTTTGAAGGAAATAAATGGGAACAATCACTCCTATTTCTTCTTCCTTCCTTCTTCTTCTTTTGAAAGAGTGAGTACTTAACACGGCACAAATAATCGATTTTTTTCCGCTCTAAACGAAGGGGGAGCAAATCGCGTTCGCGTCGTTCTTTTTGGAACTACAAGGATCGGGGGCCAATAAGTAGCTTACGACCAAATCTCCAATACTTTGAATATTTCTGTATCAATGATAACACAGCTTGACCACCCGCCTGGGTGGCGCTGCTGGAACGCGCACTCTTCCTCTCGCAAAAGGTTGAGTGTTCGAATCCTGGGCGCCGCAGGGTGACTTAACCGGTGGCACGTGTGTGGTGGCTAGCACGTGTCGCCCCCAGGGTTTACTCCCCGACTGTCGGCCGTGCGGGGGTTCCCTGGGTTATCAAAAAAAAAATGATTACACAGCTTGCGTGTTTAACCTAATCACGTTGCGTGATTTTGTAGTTTGAAACTTACAATTAGCAGGACAGTGACGTTAAAAGTCCTTGTGCCATTTATGTATTTGAGTTCTCAAACTCTTATTTTGTTCGTTTCAGAATTAAAACTTGCACTAAAAAGCATTGAGAGTTCCGGTTTGCTCTGTAAATTTCTGGTAGACAGAAAACCATGGCTGACTTCTTTAATTCCCCGTGAACATAACGACAGATTGCGTGAGAATATGACTACATGTTCATGAATTCCCTGCGTGCAAAAAGAGAAACATAATTTAATAATTATCTTTTTTAACTAATCGAGTCATCCAAACATTTAGATGTGATATCATTCACTAAATTATCTCTTTGGCTTTGTTGTCACAAAACATGGATGACCCCAGAATTAATCATTTTCATAAGTCTCCCAACTCTAAATTTTACACGCATTCTTACATATGAAGGCAATTATGGAGTTATTTTCTCCTTGATCGAAATAAGGATCCTCAAAAATATTGCTTAGAAAATGACAATTGCTGTTTAATAATGGCTGATTCTTTGGGGGACCGTGCGTCTAGTACACAAGTTTTGCAATTTATGGAAAAGAAATATGTTAGGACAGAGTTGACCATCCATATATGACGGGATGATTCGATGTTGTCTTAGATCTTGGATCAATCGTTGCGTCGTCTTAATGCAATGCTGACTCGATTACATCAATTGGGTTTCAAATATGTCACGGCATAATGCACTACAAAAAAACACGAAAATTGCGACGGAAATTTGCGACGAAATTTTTTCCGTCGCAAATTTGCGACGGAAAAAATCCGTCGCAAATTTGCGACGGATTTTGCGACGGACCATAGTTGCCGTCGCAAATTTGCGACGGAAATTTTTTCCGTCGCAAATTTGCGACGGACTATATCTTTCGTCGCAAACTTCGTCGAAAATTTTTGCGACGGAAAAATTTCCGTCGCAGATTTGCGACGGAAAAAATTTCCGTCGCAATTCCGTCGCAAATTTGCGACGGAAAAAATTTCCGTCGCAAATTCCGTCGCAAATTTGCGACGGAAATTTTTTCCGTCGCAAATTTGCGACGGAAACTATGGTCCGTCGCAAATTCGTAGTTTATAATCCGTCCGTGACCTGCAATCACTATCTCTCTCTCGCTGTCTCTCGCTGTCTCTCGCTTTTCTCCCTCTTTCATACGTCTGAAATCAGCAAAATCCTCGCACGCACGTATTAATCTTGGTGAAGCTTTTGTACCGGTAAGTGCGAAATTACTAGCTTCATGACTATTCGTCGTTGCATTGTAATTTTTTTTTAATATATGTTTATGTTTGCTTTTTTCGTACCTGCATCACCGTTTTAATGACCGGCGACACCTCGCCGGCCTTCGGATGAGGCGAACGGCCACGCCGTTTTGCGACGGAATGTGGTATCCGCCGCAAATTTGCGACGGACACTATGTTTCCGTCGCAAATTTGCGACGAATATTTTAAAATTCCGTCGCAAATTTGCGACGGATACTCGTTAGTCCGTCGCAAATTTGCGACGGAAGCTGGTATCCGTCGCAAATTTGCGACGGAAGCTGGTATCCGTCGCAAATTTGCGACGGAATTTTAAAATATTCGTCGCAAATTTGCGACGGAAACATAGTGTCCGTCGCAAATTTGCGACGGATACCTCATTCCGTCGCAAATTTGCGACGGAAAAACGATCATCCGTCGCAAATTTGCGACGGACTAGATTTTCCGTCGCAAATTTGCGACGAATATTTTAAAATTCCGTCGCAAATTTGCGACGGAATCGTTGGTCCGTCGCAAATTTGCGACGGATTATGGTTTTCCGTCGCAAATTTGCGACGGAATCGTTAGTCCGTCGCAAATTTGCCACGGATGCTCGTTTTTCCGTCGCAAAACCAGAATCCGTCGCAAGTGCCCGCCGCAAATTTTGCGACGGAAATAGTACTCCTTCGCAAATTTGCGACGGATACTAGTTTACGTCGCAAATTTACGACGGAATTTTCATTTATTCATCGCAAATTTGCGAGGGATGAATTCCGTTGCCATCGTTCATTAAAAATTATTTAAAAATATTGATTCTTATGTGCTTATTCTTTTTTGGGTTTGTGCCTAATTGAAGGTCTCGCAATCCAAGTGGACTTTGCAGTTCTCATCAAATTGGGAAACTTTGTCCTACCAATATTTCAGTCAAATATTTAGGTAAGTCTTCTTTTCATTGTAATTTTTTCTATTTTTGCAATTACATATTAATTGGTGCGTGAATAACAAAAATTATAATTTCCAAAATTTTTCTTGTTTTAATTAAGAACAATAGATATGATATTTTTATTCTTTTACAAGAATTTTTAATTTTAATACAGACACAATGCAAAGAGAAAGGGCTTGGATGTATAATAAGAACTTACCTGGACGTCAAGGATTGACAGATGAGTTTCGTACAGGGTTGGAACTATTTTTAGACTTTGCTAGTAGTAAATATGAGTTTATGGATGGAAATAAGTTAAGGTGTCCGTGCAAAAAGTGCGGTAATGGTAAATTTCTTGTGTGTGATCGAGTTAGAGAACACCTTACTAGATTTGGGTTTACTCCGAACTATTATAATTGGACTTCCCATGGTGAACCATTTATATCTGATGAAGGATATGGAAGAAGTGGCCAATTTTCAGTTAGGGAAGAATGTGGCTATTATGAGCAATTGAATCCATACGAAAGGATGGTGATTGATGCAGCTAGTTCTAATTTTGTCACAGAATCAAATCATGCAAGTACTAGTTTTACTCCTACACGTGAACAAGTGGGTACTAGTCATGCTTCACAATTGGAAGATATAGGAGTAACGGGTTTTGAGGAGAATGTGTATAATGAAACTTTTCAATCTAATCAGTTCTGGGATGTGTTGAAAGCAGCAGATGAACCTCTATGGGCAGGTTGTGAGGACCACACTAAGTTATCGGTAACAGCGCGGCTATTAAATATCAAGGCAGAGCATAATGTGTCTGCGGATTGTTTCAACTCTTTTGTTGAAGTAATGCGGGAATCATTGCCTCGTGATAACAACATGCCAAGTGATTTTTATGATATGAAAAAGCTAGTGGATAACTTAGGTCTTCCGGTTGTAAGAATTGATGTATGTAGTAGGGGTTGTATGATATATTGGAGAGATGATGAAAATGCAGAATCGTGCAAATTCTGTAGCCAACCTAGGTACAAGATTAACAGGAGGCCGGGTCGTAATCAGAAGCGTAGACCATGCAAGCAAATGTTTTATCTGCCCTTAATCCCCAGATTACAAAGGCTTTATGCGTCTAAAGCCACTGCTGAACACATGACTTGGCATGCAAATCATGAAACAGAAGAGGGTCTAATGTGTCATCCTTCAGATGCGGAGGCATGGCAACATTTTGATAGAACATACCCTGAGTTTGCAATGGAGCCTCGGAACATCAGGTTAGGTCTATGTGCCGATGGATTTGCTCCATTTGGGAAAACAGGAAAAAGTTATTCATGCTGGCCAGTTATCTTAACGCCGTACAATCTTCCACCTGGTATGTGCATGAAGACACCTTATATGTTTTTGACATTGATCGTGACAGGCCCGCAAAATCCGAAAAAGTTGATAGATGTTTATATGCAACCATTGATTGAGGAGTTACAACGGCTATGGGTTGACGGTGTCCCTACGTATGACGTTTCAACCGATCAAACATTTGTAATGAAGGCCGCCCTTCTTTGGACGATCAATGACTTTCCAGCTTACGGAATGTTATCTGGATGGAGTACAGCTGGGATCTTAGGATGTCCGATATGTTTGGAGAGGTCAAAGTCATTTAGATTGAAACATGGGAAGAAGCCTTGCTATTTTGACTGTCACAGACAATTTTTACCGGCAAGTCATCCTTTCAGAAGGAATAAGAAAGAATTCACCAAGAATAGGACTGAAAGAACGCGTCCACCACTGAGGTTGACCGGCGATCAAATTTGGGAGCGTGTGAAGGACTTTATAACTGTTGTTGAGAACCCGCACGGTACGACTTTTGCGTACGGAAGTACGCATAAGTGGACAAAACGCAGTATATTTTGGGATTTACCATATTGGAAGGCCCATCTTATTCATCATAATCTTGACGTCATGCACATAGAGAAGAATGTTTTCGACAATGTCATAAATACTGTGATGGATGTCGCCGGAAAAACAAAAGACAACTTAAACGCAAGAAAAGATATGAGAGATATTTGCGAGCGGCCAATACTAGCTGTGGATGCAAGCAGCAGGGGACCAAAACCGAAAGCAGTTTATACATTGGATAGGGAGCAGAGGCGAGTTGTTTGTCAATGGTTGAAATCTGTGCGGTTTCCTGATGGATATGCTTCGAACCTCGGGAGATGTGTTGATTTGAATGAATGCAAGTTGACAGGTTTGAAGAGTCATGATTGTCACATCCTGATGGAAAGGCTAATTCCAATAGCTTTGAAGGAAGTTCTACCGAACTTTGTATGGGGCGCCATTGCAGAATTAAGCAATTTCCTCCATGATATTTGCTCGACAGTGTTAAAAGCATCGCACATGGAAAAACTAGAGAGAGATATTCCAGTTATTCTTTGCAACTTAGAAAGGATATTTCCTCCAGCGTTTTTTGATTCGATGGAGCATCTCTTAGTTCACTTGCCTTATGAGGCCAAAGTTGCAGGTCCCGTCCAATTTCGATGGATGTATCCATTTGAGAGGTAATGTTTTTTTTTATAATACAGCTCAAATTAGTTTATCATATAATATGTTCCGATAAGCTTCTTTGTATTTCAACTAGATTCTTATATCATTTGAAGAAAAAAGTGAAGAATAAGGCACGTGTTGAAGCTTCAATTTGTAATGCATATATTGTGGAAGAAGTGACAACATTTGCATCATACTATTTTGAGCCGCACGTTCAGTGCAAGAGCCGGAGAGCAGGCAGAAATGATGAGGGCCCCATTGATCCCAATTGCACGGCATTCTCTATTTTTAATTATCTGGGTCGACCAAGCGGCGCATGTCAGTTTCGTTACTTATCAGGCGAAGAATTTCATGCAGCCCATACTTATATTTTACTGAACTGCCCAGAAGTCGAGCCATACTTCAAGTAAGTGTAAATTCACCATTATATGTTTTGCGTGTGAAATATTTGCTAATAATGATGTGATTTTTAATATTAGGATTTTCCAAACTGAAATGTTTGGACTACAACCAAATGAGTTTGACCGTTTGTGCGATGAACAATTTGCATCTTGGTTCAAGACATATGTAAGTTGCCTATGTATCAAAATTAGTTTATTCAAATTATATACATCATTTAGTAAAATATATATTATTGACTTCGCATGTGTAACTTTAGGTTCACAGTCATTATGATGAATTTGGAGGGCAAGGATTGCTATATTATCTGTCATGGGGTCCACAGTTAAAAGTTCGCAGTTGGCCAGCATATTTCATAAATGGATATAATTTTCATACTCAGGAATATGGTATGGGAAAATCCACAATGAATAGTGGTGTGTCTGTTCGGTCATCCGATGGTGACAGTTGGAAAGATGATTTTTATGGCTTGTTGGATGAAATCATTGAGATAGAGTACCCTGGACCATTAATGATGCGGGTTGTGTTATTTAAGTGCACGTGGTTCGACCCCGTCAAAGGAATGAAGGTGCATACAAAGTTCAATTTGGTTGAAATAAATCACAAGAAAAGGTATATGAAGTATGAACCATTTGTCTTGGCACAACAAGCAATTCAAGTATGTTATGCATCATATCCTAGTTTGAAACGTGACAAAGTTGATTGGTGGGCTGTATGTAAAATCAAAGCACGGAGGAAAATCGAGGAACACTGGAAAGATAGAGCCTACCAACAAGAGGAAGTGTGTAACACGGTTGAAATTGAGGAATATAACATACCAACTTTACGAGATCCGTGTGGAGCAATGATAGATGTGGATCCAACTGAAATTTGCGAATTAAATGTGCACGGATCAGCCGAATCTGATATTCAGACAGATGACGAGGACGAGGACGAGGACGAGGACGAGGATGAGGACGAGGACGAGGACGAGGACGAGGACGAAGACGAAGACGAAGACGAACACGAAGACGAAGACGAAGATTAAAAATTGGTTGTTATCATTATTGTTCATGTTATTATTGTTATTGCGCTTTTCTATTATTGTTCTTGTCGATTATTCTTTCTATTTTTATTTATCGTCCGAAATTTTGTCCCTAAATCCCCAAAATCGCAAATATTTTTAACGTGCCGTAACATTTCCGATATTGTAATTTCCATTGCAAAATTTGAGATGCTCAAATTTAACTGACATCGTGTCCGTCGCAAAATTTGCGACGGACAGAGCATTTCCGTCGTAAAATTTGCGACGGACAGAGCGTCCGTCGCAAAAATTTGCGACGGGCAGAGCGTCCGTCGCAAAAATTTGCGACGGGCAGAGCGTCCGTCGCAAAAATTTGCGACGGGCAGAGCGTCCGTCGCAAAAATTTGCGACGGGCAGAGCGTCCGTCGCAAATTTTTGCGACGGGCAGAGCGTCCGTCGCAAAAATTTGCGACGGGCAGAGCGTCCGTCGCAAAAATTTGCGACGGGCAGAGCGTCCGTCGCAAAAATTTGCGACGGGCAGAGCGTCCGTCGCAAATTTTTGCGACGGCCACCCGCGTCCGTCGCAAATTTTTGCGACGGCCACCCGTCCGTCGCAATAATTTGCGACGGCCACCCGTCCGTCGCAAACGTTTTGCGACGGATATTGGGTCCGTCGCAAATTTTGCGACGAAATTCTCTGTCCGTCGCAAATTTTTACGACGGATCCCAATGTCCGTCGCAAATTTGCATAGGAAAAAATTTGCGACGGACCTCACCTATCCGTCGCAAATTTGCGACGGACATTAGAGGTCCGTCGCAAAATTTCGAGCGGGAAGATTTTCCCGCTCGAAAATTTCGGCGGCATTTTCATTTCCCGCGGAAATTTTTTGCACATATAATTTGCGACGGACATTCGCGTTCCGTCGCAAATTTGGTCGGTGATATAATTGCGACGGACGTGGCTGTTCCGTCGCAAATTTGCGACGGACGTGGCTGTTCCGTCGCAAATTTGCGACGGACGTGGCTGTTCCGTCGCAAATTTGCGACGGAAGTGTTGGTCCGTTGCAAATTTGCGACGGGCGACTGTTCCGTCGCTAATTTGCGACGGACGAGCATTCCGTCAAAAATTTGCGACGGACGTGTCTCTTCCGTCGCAAATTTGCGACGGATGTACTCTTCCGTCGCAAATTTGCGACGGACTAACAATTCCGTCGCAAATTTGCGACGGAACAGCCACGTCCGTCGCAAATTTGCGACCTGCGCCTCCGTCGCAAATTTGCGACGGAACGGACGTTCCGTCGCAAGATGCGACGGACGTGCACGTTCCGTCGCAAATTTGCGACGGACGTGCACGGTCCGTCGCAAATTTGCGACGGACGTGCATTTTCCGTCGCAAATTTGCGACGGAACGTGCACGTCCGTCGCAAATTTGCGAGATTTGCACCTGTTCTTCCTCTTCTCCCCCTTCCCCGAGTCAGATCTGCAAGTGCAAAGGTAAGCTCTCGTCCGTCGCCGTCGCAGCCGTGGCCGTCGCCGCCCAGCCGTCGTCCGTCGTCGCCCAGCCGTGCCCCGTCGCCGCCGCCGTCGCAGCTCCGCCGCCCGTCGCCGCCCAGCCCGGCAGGGGCCCCCGCCCGTCGCCTGCCCTCGCCCCCGCGTCGCCTGCCCTCGCCCCCGCGTCGCCTGCCCTCGCCCCCGCGTCGCCCCCCGCCCGTCGCCGGTCGCCCCCGCCCGTCGCCGGTCGCCCTCGCCCCCTCTCTTCCCCCGCCCACCGCCGGTCGCGCCCTCGCCCCCGCCCCGCCCGTCGCCCGTCGCCCTCGGCCCCGCCCCCGCCCCCCGCCCCGCCCCTCGCCCCTCGCCCCGCCCCCGCCCCCGGCCCCCGCCCTCGCCGCCGCCCCGCCCCCGTCGCCGTCGCCGCCGCCCCGCACCGGTCGCCGTCGCCGCCGCCCCGCCCCTGTCGCCGCCGCCGCCCTCGTGACCATCGCCGCCGGACCATCGCCGCCAGCCAGCCGGCGGCCAGCCGCCGCAGACGCCGTTGCCGGACCATCGCCGCCGCCGCCCTCGCCGTCGCCCACGCCCGTGCCGGAACCGCCACTCTCCATTCCGCCCGTTTTTGTTGTCCTTGAACCAAGTAAGCCAACTCTAACCCTTAGTTAGCATAATTAGGTAATTAGTCGACCTTGTTTAGGGATTATATTTAAGATTATTTTTCATTGGCTAAATTACAGGTGCATTTTAGGATTGTATGTGGCTCTGATTGATGGTCGACTGGTTAATTTATTCATTATGTGGATGTTTAAGCGTTAAATGACGATAGGATGATTGATTAAGCATTTTCACAGAAAATGCTTGAAAATTAAATAATTCATAAAAAATCATGAAAAATAATGAAAATTTTAAAAAATTGTATATGTTGACAAAAAAATTGAAATTTGACTGTAAAAGTTAGTTAAACTTTTTAACAAACTAAAATTTCATAATATGGATTAAAATTGCAAAAATTAATAGTGCTCACCTAATTTCAGTGAAATTAACATTTTTTAACGTTACGCGGAAAAATTTATTTAAAAATTTTAAATTTCTATGAATTGGTAAAATAGCTTAGCATAAATGTGGTCACCCACTGTGAGGGAAATTTTTTTTTTGTGAAGAAAAATTACAAAAATATAAATTTTTAAAAATGCACATAATTGCCTAGAAAACATGTGGCCATCTACTTGCAGTGAAATTTAAATTTCTTTAGATGGCAAAACAATTTAGAATTTTAAAATTTTCAAAACTTCACGTAATGGCTTATAATACCTGTGGCCACCCACTTTTAGTTATATATAATTTTTTTAACGTGCCTTAAAAATTATTAAAATAAAGAAGGATTACAATTTGGGAAACTTTACCTAATAGCTTAGACTACCTGTGGCCACCCAATTTTAGTATGAACTTTTTTTTTCACGGAAAAAAGTTTATATTAAAAATAATAACTTTCAAATTCATAAAATTTAAAAATTTCATAACTTTACAGAATGTCTTAGCATATCGGTTGCCACCAACTTTTAGTGAAATTTTTTTTAATGTCCCAAAAAAATATAACAATAATGATAATTTATTTCATACAAAACTTTACAGAATTACGTAGAATATTTGAAATTTCACTTTCAGTGAAATTTGAATTTTTGTACGTGGTAAAAAAAATTTAACCAAAATGCATGCGATTCATATAGTGATGTTTGATACTTCTGGCCACCCATATCGTGCTCATACATTGATGTTTCATATCAAAATGAATGAGATTCATAGTATATTTGTTTGTAGGAAATTGCACATCATAAACACTCGCCATTGGCTCATTTGAAGGAAACATTTTCTCAGTCTTTCTATCAAAATGGTAAGCTTCGTCATGTACATCATTATGTGTTCGTAATACGTGTCAATAGTTCTTTACATATTCACATAACTTTCCTACTTGTCAGTTTAAACGTGGAGGTCACATGCCTAGAAGACAAGGCTCTTCCTCGTCTTCGTCCCCGTCCCTTTCCTCTTCTCCTGTCCCGGCATCTAACCCTCAACCACAATATGGTCCGTCACAATATGGCCACGTTGGCTCTTCCTCCCGCCCTCAACAATATGTTACGGGACTTGGCCACATGCCAACCGAACGTTCTCCAGTTCAATCTCCTTTAGCTCCCTCTCCTTCCGTTCCACCCCATTATTCGGCGGAACAATCGAATATTGACGGAAACAGAGGTCAAGAAGATAACCGATTCTTCATATGCCCATTTGGAGATTCGTAAGTGCTTCATTTTTATTTTAGTATATGTCATATTTACGGCTTTAGATATTTATGTCAACTTAATTATCAATGTTGCACAATATTCGTATGAATGCAGATTCACGGATGCTATTACTGTTGTGAGGGAATTGAACAAAATAGTAAGAAACTTTTGGATGGGAGAGTATATGAATTACAGAAATGTTCCACAAGAAGTGAAAGAAATGTGGTGGAATGAGTTCAAGGTAAGTTTAACATATTTTATTTTCTTATTAATTAAGTTTGGTATAGTATATTGATGGTCAAGAATGATGTAAAGGGACCAGAACAACTCTGTAGTTTTCGATACGTAAAGGACCAGATATTTTCCCCGACATCAACTTTACAAAATCTGTCTATATGTGTCTGGTGCATGGTTATGGATATGTGATCATCATAATAATTATCAATTGTGTTTTTATTCATTGCAGCGGAAGTTCAAGTGGGAGGAAACGGAAAACAATGAAGTGAGAAGAATTTTCGATAAGAAAATAAGTGATTTTATGCGAAATGTCATGAATAGAGCGAAGGGCAAGCAAGCGAAGCCGTCTTTCTTTACGGCTGACAATTGGATGGCAATGAACACATTTTGGGCATCTGAACAGAGTCGGCAACTATCTGAGCAGAATAAGAAGAATCGCTCTTCTAGTTCTAGTGAAGGGTCAGCCACATATGCTGGGGGCTCTATCAACATTGCCGAGCATCGCAAGCGACTGGTAAGTCTGTTAAATGAGTTATAAGTTCATTTAATTCGATTCAATTACTCAAATTTACATTTTGTAGGCACATGAATTGGGGACGGAACCGACATTTACAGCTACATTTGAACGCACATTTCAAAAGAAAGATAAGACATGGACAGGCGATCGAGCAAGAGCTGTTAAGGTACGTAAGGTTATACTTTGGCTTATATGTAAACTATAATGAAAACCGTGAATGCTTTCTATATTTATGGTATATATATATTTATATAATGATTTTATTTTCATTTACATTGTTAATGTAGGAAAGATATGATGATCTTTTACTGAGCAATGCTAGTGGTAGTGATGATTGTTCTGAGCCCCGCCCATCAGGTGATGATATGGCATTGTGGATGGCGGCAGCGGGTGGGCCGAAAAAAGGGAAAATATTTGGGCTGGGATCGTTGTCAAGGATGTTCATGCCGAATAGTCCTGGAAGTTCATCCTCCGCTGGGACTGGTCGAAGGAAGTCACGCAAGGAGGAGCAATTGACCCAAGAAAATATTCGTCTGACTAATTTACTTGTTCAGAAGGATGAACGAATAGATAGCTTGGAAGATCAAATGAGATTAGTTATGGAACACCTTAACCTCCAGCGCAATGCCGGGCCTCCTGTACCTCCAGCCAATCCGATGGGTCATGGGCACATTGATGCCGAGAATGCTGATGTTGGTGCTGATGCTGATGATGATGATGATGATGATGATTTTCTCCAGTCTCCCTAGTAGCAATTCTGGGTAAGCTTGCGTCGCAAATCTTGGTTTTTCATTATTTCACTCATATTTATATGTAAGAACATTTATGTTCGTCCTAAAACGTATTTTCGATATTTCATACCTAGTTCCACATCCATGCTTCAACGCTGTTTTTATATTCTGTACTGATTTATGTATCGACATTTCCTCAGGTTTCGACAAAGGTGACTACTTTTGGTGTCCTGCCATCGTATCAAAGCCGCGTCTTCTTCTGTATGGTTTTTTTGCGTCTTCTATGGTTATCCCGTCTCTTAGTTCATGTTTTGAATGTATTGTAATATTGGATATCAAATAGCATTATGTCAGACTTTATAACTTTCCTTCTGTTATTTGTTTTAATTATATGTCATTGTGGCTGGTTTGTCAGAATTTATGATTTATTCGTTTTTCTGTTTCAATTATATGTCATTGTCTCCTTTGATTGAGATGGACAATAATTTATGGCCGAAATGATGTAAAAATAACGATGAATATTTTAATCCAAGTTTGCGATGAAATTTTCGACGATTTTGCGACGGATTGAGTTCGGCGCAAATTTCGGGCGAATTTTGCGACGGCAAAAAAAAAAAAAAAAAAAAAAACCTATTTTGCGACGAACTTTGCGACGGATTGAAGTTCGTCGCAAATTTGCGACGGAATTTGCGACGGATTTTGCGACGAACTTTGCGACGGATTGAGTTCGTCGCGATTTTGCGACGGATTTTGCCACGGATTTTGCGACGGACTTTGCGACGGACCATATCCGTCGCAAATTTTGCGACGATTTTTGCGACGATTTTTGCGACGAATTTTGTGACGGATTTAATTCGTCGCAAATTTGCGACGGATTTTGCGACGAATTTTGCGACGAAATTTGCGACGGAATTAGGTTCGTCGCTATTTTCCGACGGAATTTGCGACGGACTTTTGCGACGGAATTTGCGACGGAATTAGGTTCGTCGCAAATTTTGCGACGGAATTTGCGACGGACTTTTGCGACGGAATTTGCGACGGAATTCGTTCGTCGCAAATTTGCGACGGAATTTGCGACGGACTTTTGCGACGGAATTTGCGACGGAATTCGTTCGTCGCAAATTTGCGACGGATTTTGCGACGAATTTTGCGACGGATTTAGTTCGTCGCAAATTTGCGACGGATTATTTGCGACGAAATTTGCGACGGATAGGGTCCGTCGCAAATTTGCGACGAACTTTGCGACGACTTTTGCGACGAAATTTGCGACGAAATTTGCGACGAATTTTGTTCCGTCGCAAATTTGCGACGAAATTTCGAATTTTCCGTCGCAAAAATTTGCGACGCGCTAGTAGCGACGGAATTTTGTCCGTCGCAAAATCCGTCGCAAAATTCGATTTGCGACGGATTTTTCCGAAATTTCCGTCGCAAATTCCGTCGCAAAAAACAAGTTTTTTTGTAGTGATGGAAACCTGCTGTCTCATAGAAAATCCAGGAAGTGCACATAGATTTTGGCCTTGCGGTTGATTCGGCTGAGCAAGTTGAAGGCTGGCAAGAATTCCACTCTTTATCCTGCCGCTATTATACAAAGTTGAAATCCGAAGCTGAACCAAACATAAATGTTCTTGAAAGCGCAATTTTTTTCTCGCAGTAGATTAGTGTTTTAACTGTCATGTGAGTATCCAATCTAAAGATAGCATCTTTCTTTTGATTTTAAAGGGGTATGTGTTAATCTTCCTCTCCCTCTATTTTGTGTTCTCTTTTTTGTTCTGCTTTTGCTTAGAAAATGATCTTTGTTTTGAGAGTTGTGTTCTCTTTTTCGTTCTTCTTTTGTTTAAAATGTAATGGGCAGTGTAGTTTGGAAGCATAGTCTCCTTTTAGATTGGTGGGTTGTCTGCTCATGTTAATTCCTCGACGGGTCCATACAGCCTTGAAGATGGAGTGTGGAAAGGGACACTCCATCTCCTTCAAGTGATTTGGTTGGAGCCTTAGCGCTTCTGATAAGGGCTCAAACAGACAAGAGCCCAGCGTCACATGCTTCGAGTACTCCATCATCATTTCTCTGCCACAGTTATTGCGATGCATCAGTTAAAACTGAACTATTGCTGCCATAAAAGTATGGTCGGCTGGATTCCCAGAGAATACTGTAAAGGGTATTGATATTTTGTATCCACTTGGGTGCAAAAGTTTGCTACTGCAACTGCTAGAACGCGATAGAGTCAACCGTCGAGGAACATCCTTTTTTTCCACCCAAAAAGAACGGAATGACCACCTCCAAGGTTCCCGTCGGTGAAAATGGTCAATCATTGAGGATCGACTTACTGATTCATCCCATTCATTGAGACTAGATGCAAGATTATATGCTATGACGGGAAGTGGAATTTAAGCAAGAAACTTTGTACACGTTCAGCATTAGCAATTGCCTTTGTCAGCTGAACGAAGAACTGGGCACTTTCTTTTCCTGAGTGTTCAACACCTATTCCAGCCGATTCAATCGAAAAAGTATGCGTATGCGAAAAACTCAAGTTTCATACAGTTGCTAGTTTAGCCCTTGATTTGTTGAAGAAAATAGAAAAGAAAATTAAGTTATCATACAGTGAAAACCATTTTACTTTGTACCTATATGAACTACTGCAATTCTTTTGCAAACTACCCTCGTTGATTCACTTTGTGAACTTGTTCATGAATTTTTCCTTTTCGAAAGGTGAAAAACGCAACAGAAGCCCATTGCCTCACCTGCAAGCCGCGGGCAACTCCTCGAGAGGCTCCGGTCCCATGAAGCAAAATATACTGCCTCTCCAATCAGCGACGACTGAATCGTAAAGTCACATGTTGCTATTGTTTATGGTTGAGTTGTATATTTGATCTTATATCAACTTCTTCCCGCCTTTTTTTTTCAAGCACTCTATAATTGTTCAGACGGCGGCGTGTCAGATTCATATTGCAATATAGCATTTCTGTGAGAAAGCATAAGATAGACTAAATGTCAAAGAGTTATGGAGGGTTGCCACCCCTGTTAAAATGACTCAATAAAAAAAACCTCTTCAAAAATCAATGAATAAGTTTCGAAGTAAACGCCTCATTTGCTTCTCCTATAAACTACTAACAATTTTCTCTTTAAATCAGCAATAATATATGCTGCTTGGGGAATAGAATGGAATCCTTCAATCTCTTCTTCTCCTTGCTTTTTGATAACATGCATTCTTATCCATGCCTGTTAGGATCCAATCCGGACTGTAAGATCTTATTTGAAACTTAAGAAATGATTCAAATCTTAAGTAGGACCTTAGTTAGCTAGGATCTTTGCATGGTCCTGATCCTAAGCTACAAAGTCAAAAAATGATGCGATCCCACCGAATCAACCTTGAATTATGTATATCCTAATATCCATGTAATGGAGATGTTTCTTGTGCATGAAGTATATAAGGATAGATTCCATCGTGCTTAGCTCGACTTGAAATCACAGTAACCCACCGCACGATGTATGTCAGCTCGACATGTATCCCTAAAATTGCCACCACAAAAGTGTCCTAATTTCTAACCAAATTGGGCAACTTGCTTTGCTTTTGCGTCCTTTTTTAAACAAACTTTTTCGCGAGTTCGACATCCAATTACAATTACAATCGATGAAAATCTATTTATCAGGTAATTCACGAATCTTCTAATCGTTATAACACTAGAGATTATTTTATCGACCGTCTTTTATAACTTTTGGTCGTCAACTCTACAACTACTTAAACAATTTTGGAGACTGTTTTCGCATGCTATATTCATGTTCAACTGAAAATGAAAACAAATTAAAAAATTGGAAGATTTTCACTAAAAAATTAGGGCAACCTGCTTTGCTTTTATCGCATCGTCAAGCCATGATATTTAGACTAGTCGATCTTGGGCATGTCAAGCTCGGAATCCATCCATTGGGACTCTTCCGAAAGTCATCCATGACAAATCTTTGCCCACTTGTGTTCATGCTCCATCCATGTCAGCCACAAATGGAGTTTTCATGGACAGCCGCATGTCGGGGAATATGTCGAAAAAGTCATAAATTATAAAGGCATTGATGGGGAGAGCATTCCACATTTGATGATGATTCCAAAGGCATATCTCATAAAGGCTTTCAATAATTTCAGCATTTCATGTCCAGTCACTCTCTCCATGGTCCCTAATCGCAATTATATATCACGCGAGATTTCGAAACCATCTTGGTAGCACAAATGAATGTCGCCTTCGAAGAATGAAGATGAATTTTGTCTAACATTTGCACTTGCTTATCTTCACATTAGTCAGTTCCATTCCCACTGGGCAGAATTCGATCTCAAGAGAAAATGAACAAAAGTGTGTTGCCCCTCGCCCCTCTCTCTCTCTCTCTCTCTCTCTCTCTCTCTCTCTCTCTCTCTCTCTCTCTCTCTCTCTCTCTCTCTCTCTCTCTCTCTCTCTCTCTCTCGTATTGTTTTTCAATCTTTTTCTGATGTCGTGGTCACGTGGTGCTGAATCAACATTACAATGTCTGCAAAAAAGAGGAAACATTACTCAAATTAAGGGAGGAAATCATGATCAACAGAACAAGAAAAAACCTGAGTAACGGCCCACAGCGGCTCCATATGCACGAAAGTCGAAACCTTAAGCCTCATTTGTTGTCATGTTTTATGGGAGGAAATCAAATTATGGCAGGTGGGAATGGAATTGACCCAATAAGAAGACAAAGCAGGTGCAAACGATAGGTGGGACGAAAGGAAGACAGCGTTTGGTCCTTGCAAATGTTGGGGTGGCGTGAAAGGCCACCGCGGTGGTCCCAAAGTCGTTGGGAGTTCACTTCAATCAACCTCCTTAGCAGTGAGCCTATTAATGGCATGCGCAGTGACACGGTTTTGAAGAAAAGAAATTTAAATTGTCACTCCTGCCGGGCCTATGGGCCATGTTACGTTGAAACTTCTCATGGCATTACATGAAAATTAAAGCGGCAACATTTCGTTGCTCGTGCATATACTAATGAAAAAACAATCTATTTCCTGACATATCAAGCAACTATTCTTTCTTCTTTTTTTCTTTTCTTTTTTTGAAAGAGTGAGTTCTTAACATAGCATAAGTATTTTTTTTTTTTAACATCAGGGGGGAGCAATACCTACTTGCGTCGTCCCTTTTGGAAAATATAATGTTTGGTGGGTGTGAAAGACGCGTGAGGTCCAGATAGAAGGGTCTATAGAGAAAATGAGGAAAGTTCCCAAAGATTGTAAGGTTTGATTCTTTGAAGGCAGCGTTGATTTGTGCTGCCAAGATGGTTTCAAAGTCTTGCGTGATATACAATTGTGATACGGAACTATGGAGAGAGCGACTGGACATGAAATGCTAAGATTATTAAAAGCCTTTGTGAGATTTGCTTCTGGAATCAACGTACAGACACGCAGTTGTCCATGAAAAACTCAATTTAAGGCTGGCACAAAAGACTTTGAAAAGTCTAATGTCGCGGATGACTTTGGAAAGAGTCCCATGGACGAATTCCGAGTTTGACATGCCCGAAATTAATACGGCTTCCCCTAGCTAGTAGTCTATCTCGTGGCTTGACTATGAGGCAAAAGCAAAGCAAGTTGCCCCGTTTGTTCAGAGAGAATTCACCCCCCCCCCCCTCCTTTCCGTTTTCATTTTTGTGAAAATAGTACGTGAAAAAGAGTGTTTGGTACTGTTTCCCAAAAAAAAAGCAGTTCCCAAAATCGTTCAAGTGATTGCATAGTTGATGAGAAAAACGCCCCAAGAGACTGCCAACAAAATGCTCCCTACTGTTAGTATGGTGAGGAAACATTTGTTGTTATGGTTTATGGGAGGGAATCAAATTATGGCAAAGTGGGAATGGAATTGATCCGATAAAGAAGATACAGCATGAGCAAATGTTTGGTGGTATGAAAGAAAGACGCGTGGGGTCCTTTGCAAATGTTGGACGGCATGAAAGGCCGCCACAACAGTCCCAAAGTTGTCGGGAGTTCACTTCAATCAACCTCCACAGCCATAAGCCCATTCATGCACAACGATGGTTTTGAAGAAAAGAAATGGGAACACTCACTCCTGCTTGAACTTCTCGTTGCATTACATAGAAATCAAAGCGGCAACATTTCGTTCCTTGTGCATATATTGATGAAAAAATTATTTATGCTCTTGACATGTTAAGCAACTACCCTTTCTTCTTCTTCTTCTTTTTTATTGAAAGAGAGAATACCTAACATAGCATAAGTAATTAAGATTCCGTTTGGAGTTTCCTAAGGTATACTCCTTAGGAAGCCAGATGGGGTCTCATCTCCTAGGGTCTTGTCCTTAGGCCTTGGGGGATGTAAAACTCCAAAGGGCTATTCCCTCCCCCCGGGAAGGAAAACCTACAAGAGGGAACATGAGGACCTTGGGGTTATCCAGCAACAGCGACGTAAAACATGGTGCGTATGTAGTCAGTCTTACTAGGGTTGGTTAGTAGCGCCCCAAGGTAACAATGATCCCTAGGGCTTTAGGGACCAACCATCTCCCCCTAACATGGCATAAGTAATTGATTTTTTTCCCTCTGAATGAAGGGGGAGCCAACCCAGTTTGCGTCGTCCTTTTCGGAATAGAAGTACCTAGCCGACAAGTAGCCTATGACCGAATCACCAGTATTTTGACTCCTTTACATTTAAAATATTTCAATGTCGATTACATAGCTTGCGCAGTTAACTAAATCATGTTTCGTGGTTATGTAGTTCGGAATTTACAATTGGCAAGACATTGACAATAAGAGTCCTTGTGCCATTTCCGTATTTGAGTTCTCAAACTTTTATTTCGTTCATTTAAGAATTAAAACTTGCATTGGAAAGCATTTGAGAGATTCGAGTTGCTCCGTAAATTTCTGGTGGACAGAAACCATGGCTGGCTTCTTTAATTCCCCATTAACATGATTACATATTGCATGATAATATGTCTATATGTTCGTGAATTCTCTATGTGCAAAAGAGAAACGTAATTTATTAATCATCTTTTTTAACGAATCAAATCGTCAAAACATTTAGAGCTAACATGTGATATCATTCACTAAATTATCTCTTTGGTTTATATGGATGACTCCAGAATTAATCATTTTGATAAGTCTCCCAACTCTAAATTTTACACGCATTCTTACATGTAAAGGTCATTATGGAGTTATTTTCTCATTGATCGAAATAAGGACCCTCAAATATCTTGATATATGTATATAAAACCGTTTACTCTTTACTTTAAAAAGGTATTTGTATGAATTGATATCTATTTAGAGAAATGAAAAGATCTAGAATGTTTTAATTATTAAATTTTCTAGCTCTCATAGCAACGCGTAAGTTAATATTCTAGTACTTTTAGCAAAAAAAAAGTTAATATTCTAGTACAGAAGATAAAAAAACAAGAGTTATAAAGACATGGCATGTTGACCCTTATCAATTTTGGTAAGGTGATCTGTTGAAATAGTATTTCTCTTTTTTCTTTTTTTCTTTGGATAAGAATTTTCATTTTGACACGAGAAAGCTATCACAAATTTTCATTATTTTGTGGGATAAAGCTCATTTATGCTGCAATATTCTGAATAAACTTATGTATTTTTTCAAAGGCTCATTAATGTTACCCAATTCTCGATAAAGTTATTTGAGCATATTTGGGTTTTCCTTTGGAAACTGCACTCAATCCGTAACCAAAGGCTTTTTCAAATCTATTTTCATTTTCAGATGAAAATGAAAAACGAAAAACTAAGAAAATAGTCTCTAAACATATACAGGGCAACCTGCTTGTTTGAATTATAAGGCTTTTGGGCTTTCCTCTTTCTTTCTTTAGTCCCTTTTCTGTGGACCCCACACGTCTTTCACACGCCACCCAACACCGAGAAAATATTATTTCCAACCCGTGACATTGAGCACGCAAACATGGACGAGGAGGAGGAGGTAAGGCTATATCGAAAATGGCGGAAGCAGTGCTCTTCAACCTCGCCACCGCCATACTGAAACTCGCCGGTTCCATCACCCTTTCGGAGATCCAGCTTGTGCGAGGTGCGAGAGATGGGCTCGACAGTCTTAAGGACACCATCGAGACCATCCGAGCTGTGCTTTTGGATGCCGAGAAGCAGCAATGGCACAACAACCAGGTCAAGCTCTGGCTCGCGCGGCTCAAGGACGTGCTGTACGACGTACAGGACTTGCTCGACGATGTCGCCACGGAAGATCTGAGGCGGAAGGTCACTCCCGGCAACAAAATGTCAAAAGCGGTACGTGTTTTCTTCTCTAAATCGAATCAGCTTGCACACCGCCTCACAGTGGCTAAGGAGATTCGGGAACTTAGGAAGAGACTGGATCGGATTAAAAAAGATAGGGAGTTCCGTTTAGAGGAGCATCAGAGGGAGGAAACAATGGCCATTGCGAGCGGAAGGAAACCTGAAATTTCCGCACCTGACGAACAAATAATTGGTAGGAAAAAGGACAAAGAAAAGATCAAACGACTTTTGTTTGATTCCTCCTCTAGCGATACCGTGTCATTTGTTTCCATCATTGGTAAAGGAGGTCTTGGAAAAACCGCCCTTGCACGACTAGTGTACAACGACGGGGAGATAGAAGAACATTTCGATCTTAAGATGTGGGTGTGTGTATCTGATGTCTTTGATGTGAATTTGATTATCAAAGAAATTCTTAAATCAGCAAACTGTCAAGAAGATTATGAGAATAAACCCTTAGACCAATTGCAGAGACTTCTTCACGAGACTCTAGGCAAGAAGAAATATTTGCTTGTTTTGGATGACAAGTGGAATGAAGTTCGGCTCAAATGGTTGGAGCTTGGAGATTGGCTAAAGAGTGGTGAACCGGGAAGCAAGATACTTATAACCACTCGCAGCCACACGGTTGCGAAGGTCACAGATGAAAAATCAGCTATCTATGGTCTACAAGGCCTAAGTACAAGCGAGTCCTAGGATCTATTTAGGGAAGTGGCGTTTGGAGATAGGCAAGCATCGGTAGACCAGAGATTGGAGGAGATGGGAAGAGATATAGTCAGAAAATGCGTCGGGTTTCCCTTGCCATTAGAACTATAGGAAGCCTTTTGTACGGCAAAAAGGAAGATCAGTGGAACCGTTACAGAGTGAAGGAACTTCCAGAAATACCAGAAATTGATGCGGTTGACAATGGAATTATGCAAGTCCTCAAGTTCAGTTACGATAATACGATCATCTCCCGTCATGCTTGAAACATTGTTTTGCATACTGCTCATTGTTTCCGAAAGATCATATCTACGAGAAAGAGATGATGATACATCTTTGGGTGGCACAAGGCTTCATTGAGTCAAGCAACGGGGAGGATAACCTTGAAGAGGTCGCCGACAATTACTTGTCAGAACTACTATGTAGGTCATTCCTCGATGCTGTAAGCAAAGGCAATGATGGCAATGATGGCAATGTCCTATATTTTAAGATGCATGATCTCATGCACGATCTTGCCCAAAAAGTTGCTGGAGGTGAATGCAAGATTGTTAATTTTAAAAAAGGAGATAATGATAGAGGAATTCGACATGCGTCATTTAGTTCGGAGAATTTCTCTGAAAAGAAAATGGTGTCCCTGCTCAAAACATCCAAATTGCTGACATTTCTCTATTTGGGAGGTGAATCCTCTGTACTCAACTCTCCTAAAGTTTTCTCTGGTTGTAGATATTATCGAGCGTTGGGTTTGGACAAAATAGATATTCCTCTCCTTCCTTCCTCCTTTGGAAAGTTGAAGCACTTAAGGTTTCTTAATATTTCTATAAATCAATCGATCCAGAGTTTGCCGGATTCATTCACTGATTTGGTGAACTTGCAAATCCTTAAACTTTATCGATGTAAGAATCTTAAAACATTTCCAAGAGATTTGAGGAAATTGGTCAGCCTTAGGCACCTCTCAATTGATGGGTGTGACTCACTGAGCCACCTACCACCCCTAAGTGAACTCCTTTCCCTAAGGACGTTGATTCTCAAAAACTTGGATGCGTTGGAGTTCCTTCAACAGACAAGTGACCCGAAACAATCCAATACTATACGCTCCTTCTTCCCATCTCCAGAGAGACTATCCCTCCGCTCCAACAATAACCTGAAAGGATGGTGGGGAAGAAGGCAAGTAATGAGAGCATATCAAAACCATCAATCAGACAATCCACGGCCATCCTTCCCAAAACTTTGGTATGTGGAAATCCGGCATTGTCCCCACTTGAATTTCGTGCCACCATTCCCCCAAGTGGAATACTTGACAATAGATAGCACGAAACTGTTGGAACAACAATTGATGGTCAATCCAAATTGCCCATCAGAAGCAACAGTGGGATCCACATTCGTCCCTTTCTCTAAACTAAAGCATCTAGTTCTTTATGGTAGGGATTTGGAGCCCTCGATGCTCGAGACTGTACTCCGATTAGCCAGTAATCTCGAGTCCATGGACCTCCTATACTTTCGCAACCTAAATTGTCTCTATCATGGCATGCAGCACCTTTCCTCGCTCCAGGAACTCGACATTTATGATTGCGGAGGACTCGATTTATTGTGCCAAAAAGACAAGCATGGCATCCCATGGCAATACCTTACGAAACTTCATGTTCTTAAAATAAGACATCTTGCGGATTTGGTGTTATTACCCATGGGGATTCGACATGTCACGACTTTACAATCTCTCGAGATTTCTGGCTGTCGGAATCTGAAGATTTTGCCGGAATGGATTGGAAATTTATCTATGCTCGAAAAGCTAGTATTATCTGGCTGCCGAAGTTTAGAGTGTTTGCCATTTGGGATGTGCAACCTCACACGCTTGAAGGAATTGAGAATCCGTTATTGTCCAGCTCTGAAAGAAAGGTACCTAAGAGATGGCCGTGAAGATTGGCCAAAGATCCCGCACATTCCGGTCATCGTTTGGGAGGATGAATTGTACGATTAGCATGGTAGAGGTAAGAGAAAAGACTATCTATCACCAATACATATCGAGTGTTCCTTTCAACTATATTACCTTCTTTATTATTTAACTAATTTCTCTTCGCTATATTATTATTCACAGTGCAAACTTTTATCAAAAGGAAAGAAGTGTTCCTTGTTTTGTCGCGCGTGTAAAAAACCTCCTTCTATCTCTTCCATCACGGCCGCTGGAACTCCCTGATTCGCCACCACCTGGAAGGAACCCAGCGTCTCCGACGCGCGTCGCATCCTCTCGATCGCCTCCTTCCTCTTGGCCGGGTCGCGGTCGATCCCGCCAAGGTCGATGATCGGGAAGCTAAGATTCTCGGATCCGCCACTCGATTCGGAGCTGCCTTCGGATGTCTTGTCCGGTCGGATGAAGAGATTCTGGGGATATCGGTGATCCCGGCGTCGAGGATGCCTTTGACGCCGGCTTTCAAGTCGTCGCTCGCTCTGTCGTGGCTCTGCTCACCGGAGTCGAAGGCCAAATCGATGGTAGGAACTGTTCCTCTCTCTCTCTCTCTCTCTCTCTCTCTCTCTCTCTCTCTCTCTCTCTCTCTCTCTCTCTCTCTCTCTCTCTCTCTCTCTCTCTCTCTCTCTCTCTCTCTCTCTCTCTTTACTGCAATTCAATTTGCACTGTGAATGTATATTTGTTGGGGATGTGTTTGGATTATGAATTGAATGTTATGGAGACATTTGAATTATGAATTGAGTGTTATGGAGAAATTGCATTCCATGATGTGATGAGCAGCTTCTTTGTAGCTGATTGATTGAGAGAAGAGAAGAGAACGGTGACATCCATTGCGAGGTTCCGTTTGACTTTAAAAATGGAAGGAGAAAGTCATTAGCTTATGAGCTACCACCACTTGCTTAGAAAATGACAATGCTGTTTAATTATGGCTGTTTCTTTGGGGGCCGGGCGGCTAGTATACAAGTTTTGCATTTTATGGAAAAAAAAGATCTTCTAGGGCAGAGTTGACCATGGATAGATGACATGACAATTCAATGTCGTCTTAGCCCTTGGATTAATAGTTGCGTCATCTTAATGCTATGCTGACTCGATTAGATCGATTGGGTTTCAGATGTCGTCGTGTTCGTAATGGAAACCTACTGTTTCATAGAAAATCTAGGAAGTGTACATAAATTTTTTCCTTGCAGTTGATTCTGGTTATTGTCGTTGAGCAAGTTGGAGACTGGCAAGAGTTCCACTTTTTATCCTTGCCGCCGATATACAAAGTTGAAATCCGAAGCTGAACCAAACAGAAATGTTCTTGAAAGCGCAATTTTTTCTCGCGGTAGATTAGTGTTTCAACTGTCATATGAGTATCCAATCTAAAGATAGCATCTTTCTTTTGATTTTAAAGGGGTATGTGTTAATCTTCCTCTCCCTTTATTTTGTGTTCTGTTTTTGGTTCTGCTTTTGCTTAGAAAATGATCTTTGTTTTTGATAGTTGTGTTCTCTTTTTCATTCTGCTTTTGTTTAAGATGTAATGGGCAGTGTAGTTTGGAAGCATAGTCTCCTTTTAGATTGGTGGGTTGTCTGCTGATGTTAATTCCTCGATGGGTCCATACAGCCTTGAAGATGGCCAAGGAGTGTTGCCGAAGAAGCATGCCGCCGACACTCTTGGGCCTCTTTTGTTTGCTAGACTCGGTGCTCAATGCTCTTAAACTGTTCGTTTGTTATGAGCTGCGAATGCAACAATTAGTGAACCGTTCTCGATCTGTCAGTTCTCAAGTCAGAAATGAAGGAACATAATTTCTATGTACAACTGTGATTGCAATCTTAATGTTGATAAATACTATATTTGCAAAATATCTAGAACCAACATTGACCCCTCCCGTTCAAAAGCATTGTTTTCAATGTACATCTGTCTCATTCAGACAATTTTGAACCTGTCAATATGAGGCTAGCATGATTTAACAAAGTTAGCATCAAGTTTGGATGAGTCAAATAGCTGTGTTTGGATCCTTGTTGCACAAGCCATTTGGGAATGGTAAACGCGGATTAGTCTTACCAAAGAAAAGCGCAGATAGTAAAGACATGATGTTATTGCTACAGGGAAGATGCCATGGTAATTTAATTCCTGAATTCTCAGGAGCTCTTCAACTACTTAGCATATGAGAAAGTACAGTAATAAGGGCGACAAGAGGATCGCAGTGTGTCGACCAATCAAAACACGGTTTCAGATAAGTTTAGAGATGAACAATGATATCTGGCCAAAGCTACTTACCTGCCAAAGATCTCCGATGTTGATCGCTAGTGCTCCAGGAATTGGAGGAACGTCGGTCCACTGGTCCTCATGAAGCACTTTAAGTCTTCCAATTTGATCTTGGAGGCGAATTGTGAGGAAGTCGTCTGAATGCTTTGTCACACTCAGGGTCAACTCGGGCTGGGGGCATGGTCGATAGTAGTGGCACAGGATCGCATGTCCTTTTCCACGCTCCATCTCCTTCAATTGATTTGGGTGGAGTCCTAGCGCTTCTGATAAGAGCTCCAATAGACGAGAGCCCGGTCTCATCACATGCTTTGAGTACTTCATTAGCATTTCTCTGCCAAAGATATTGCGATGCATTGGAAAACTGAATAGAGCTGCTGTCAAAGCATAGTCGGCAAGAGAATACTATAAAAGGTATTGATATTTTGTATCAAGTCAGGTGCAAAAGTTTGCTATTGCTGCTGCTAGAACACAAATAAAGTCAACCGTCAAGGAACATCCTTTTTGTCTACCCAAAAAGAATGGAACGAGCACCTCCAAGGTTCCCGTTGGTGAAAATGATCAATCATTGAGGATCGTCTTACTGATTCGTCTCATTGATTGAGACTAGATGCAAGATTATCTGCTATGACGGGATGTGGGATTTAGGCAAGAAACTTTGTACTCATTCAGCGGCAGCAATTGCCTTTGCCAAACTGAGCGAAGAATATGTACACTAACAAAATTAGATATTTCACCATTAATTTCGGGAGGGTTAAGCATACTATACCACTAGTTGAACTCTTGTGCTTTGCACGGGTTTGTATATGGTTTTGTTGTAATTTAGTTGGAACTTTGAAAAAGTATACCAGTTTTGACAAAACTATATATTTATGATATCGGCATAGGGGAAAGTAAAATGAAAGTTTCTAAGGAGTGCATCTCTAAGTAGCTTCAAATATGTTAGCGTACATATTCTTATGATTTGAGGGTTTTTTTGTTGCCCGTAAATTCAGTGTTCAGATCACATTCGACGCCCAAGTTGCATGTGACATCCCTATACGTGGTCGTAACCTTAACTGGTACACATCGATGCATGTGATTTACAAATATCTATGAAATTTAATCTAATATAAGATTTCAGTTCCTTGTGTTATGATATTCATAAATAAATAAATAAAAATGATGGTAGGTTTGTTTCGCAAAAAAAATGCATGATTTGGAAGATATGTTCTTAAGAAAGATCGCTTGAATCGCTTACAAAGATTAATAATTAAAAAAGAACTTTTTCATTTTTCACGAAAATGCTTAGCCATAAATCGTTGTTAATAATGAAAATATCCTTCATTGACTAAGTATTTCAAACGATATGAACGGTCATTTTTCAAAATGTATTTTTTAAATCATTTATTTTCAACGGAAGAAAGTAAAATCGCGAAATTGGATCATGACCCCGGCTTCTCTCAGCCTCCGGGGTGGGCTGGACCGACCCGAATAATTTATTTTCAACGGAACAAGATTTCTACCCCGACCTCTTTCCACGAGCAAAGCAAAAAGAACATCCACAGAAATGTTATCGGTTTTAGGGTCAGAAGGATCTTGGCAATCAAAATAAATTGTCAGTGCTAGGTCTCAAATTATGTCTAGGATGACGCTCGCCAAAACAGATATTACCGAACTTAGTCATGGCTAGACCTGTCAAAATGGGTCATAAACCCATTTCTTAACCTATTTATTAGTAAATGGGTCATAAATGGGTTAGTTATATTTAGTAAATGGGTCATAAATGGGTAGAAGTCTTATATTAGTGTTAAATGGGTCATAAATGGGTCGCAAATGGGTCATAAATGAGTTTACAACTGATTTAAACTCAACGCATTTCTCTCACTCTCACTCAATCTTGCACTCACTCATTCTGCACTCTCATTTCAGCTTGGGTATGAATTTTCCTATATTTAATTAAATATGGAAGTATTTTAGCAATATGGGTCTAATCGGGTATGGGTCGGGTCGGGTATGGGTCAACAAAATTGCATTGCGCATAAATGGGTCATAAACGGGTTAATGGGTCAATTTGGGTCGGACTATTTATAACCCGACCCAAACCCAACCCGACCCACCCATTTGACAGGTCTAGTCATGGCATTAACAGAAAAAGGAAAACACTATATGACAAATTGGTGAACCAAAGAGAAGCAAAGAAAAAGGAGCAAAAAAAAGGTGGCCAGCAAACAAAAATATAGCCACCTTCATCAGGGACTCTTCGCGTCCAACATCAATGAGGGTATGCAGTGTCTTCTTTGCAACCGGTAATCACTCGGAAAAAAAAAAAACAACCCAAAAGAAAAGAAAAGCAAAAGGAAAAAGCACATGCATATACATACAATCCCTCCTAAGGCAAGGCAATGTACAAAAGGAAGAGATACAGCTAGCCAAAAAGTAACCAAAAAAAACAAAGATCACAAGACGGTATTGATGTGGAGCGCCTTGAGAAGGGACGTTGCCATCTGTTTAACTCAAGTATTTTCTCCACTTGTTCTATGTAAATCTGTACTGCATCATTATCCAAGAGGAGACTGCAGAGTCACAGCACCCTTGGATCTAGTATATTCTCGAATTTAAGTACTGTCAGGTCAGTTCCTGCCCCCCAAAAACATAATTTATAAATAATCCCACCCAGTGCAGCTCAAAAAAGAATAGAAGTCTGCCCAAAGTGCTTGGATGTCTATGTGTCTATGTAAGGTCGTGTATATGAATGGCCTTTGTTTTGCAGTCGTCATTTTCTAATGCATCATGATATTTGATATTGGAGTTCATCCATGATTTTGTCAGGCAACCCATTTCCTTGTCAATTTGTTTTCGCAGTGAAAGAAAAACTGACATACTTGTTTCACAGATGGGACGTGTTGATGGTTATAATCCACAGAATGTTAGGAAAGATTCAGTCTTTGCTTGGACGGATGTGTATGAGAAGCAAAGTTAGGCTCTGGTAACAGTTCTATATATAAATATTATTCTCAATTCATGGGTTAACAATTCTTCTGAGTTAGTTGACTTCACTATGGCAGACCTTTCGCCTTTCTCTTTTTACCTGTGTCATCTGCTTCTACTTATTGTTATGTCATAGACTCTTCCCTTGTCTAAGATTTGATGTAGTATAGGCTTCTGTGGATTAAATAGTCATAACAATATAAGAATTTTAGCTTTTGTCTAGACTGGAGAATGTTTCCCATATACTAGATGCCTAGGATAACAACACTCTACCGAGAAACAGTGATCATCTCTATGTACATTTTGGAACTAAGTAGAAAAATTATACAGTAGATATAAACTAAAAATGCCATACGGTTGTTTTGTCTCTAAATTGGAGTATCAGGGATTTTAAGTAGCTTAGATCATTAACATGCCATGAAATGGAAGCTGTCATCCAAAATGTAGATAGCTAGCAGGATGGTCAATGTTTGGAACTTCCGACTGTCAACCTTCAATCATGTCTGAAGCTGATTTTACACGCAAATTCTTGTTCTGATTATTTCTCCAATGAGCATACTATATAGTTCTGCCTCCTGTACAGAAGTGGCTGTTGCTGCTTATGTTTTTGAGCAGAAGCATCCAGCTTCAATGCTCCTAGCCTATAGTCCGTCTACTAAAATTGTTCTTTGGGTTGTATTGGTGCCTCGGTTTGTTTAAGGATGTATGGAGTTGATAAGGTAATGGATTGTTTTCATTATTTTCTTGTTTATTCAAGGATATGTGGAGTTGGCTATCAGCTAGACAGCAAAGGTCTTGGCATTTTATAAATAGTTGGCGTTGCTAAATGATCTACTGAGTGAAAAGTGGAAGCATTCTTTTTTTCCCTGCAACTGTGTCCCCTGCATTTATGATTGCCGAGCTCTATGCATTATCAAGGTTGTTTTTTTATACACGAGTTGCATAATGCAGTATGATTATTTTTTATGCTGATATTAAATCTGCAGCAAATCTTTAGTATGTGCTTTTGCATATGACTTGCACCCTTGCTTTGCAGATAGCTCAAAGGATAAAGACTTGCCTAGTACTTCGTTGGACCAACATGAAGGAATGGATATGGACTTAGGTGAACGTAAATACAAAAGGTTCATTTGTGGCGAGGAAGCTCTGAAAATATCACCCACAGAGCCTTACTGCTTGCGCCATCCTATCCGAAGAGGTCATTTTAGCATTTCACAAGATTATCCTATGCAGCAGGTGAGATACCCCTAACTATTATGCGTTGAAAGAATTTGCTGTCTGATTATTACTTAGTTCCACTCTTTCACTCCTAGAAGGTGTAAATTAAGTACATTGGTTAGTTAGATTCATTGGTATCTATAGCCTCATCAGGAGTCATCTCTAAGCATCCAGCAAAACACCTGTAATATAAAGTATCGCACACATCTGCCACATAATACAATAGTAGTATGGATATGGTGAAGTAGAAAAAGAATGATATGGTAAGATGTTGCTCATCCCTATGATTTTGCTTAACAGGTATATGAGGATTTGCATACTATCTGGGACTGGATATTGGTGGAGAAATTGCATATACCCCAATCGGAAAGGTATATGTATTCTGCTACTCTTGTGGTGCTAGAGACATTTGACAATCGTGGTACATATTTGGATTGCTTTCATTATGTTCAGTCGTTTGTATCCACGAAGAGTTTACTATTTGTTTTTCCGCTTATGCATTTCGTATGATTCTCTGTGTTGTGTAAGTGGATGCATGAACATATGGTTGAGTATAAATAGAGAAATGATAGTGTGGTTTCTTCCCGTGCTTCTTCTTTATGTTTTCCTGTGGTTCATGGCTGATCTTACTTTGGTTTGTCTTTAGGAATGGATTTCTTTTTTCTAATCTATGATTGAGAAGTAGTATACCATTGCTGCCGCTAAAGATTACTCTGAAAAAGGACCTTTAAGATCTTCAGTTAATGTAATAATCTTTACGTTGACAATACGAAACCAAAATTTTCCGGGATTAATGCTTTTTTGCGTATTTTTTGCATCTTGTTGAGCAATGAGTTACCTTTTCTTAAGCTCTACAGCATGGATCAGTAGTAAATTAAGTTGGTCCTTTTTGCTTCAGGAGTTTATACCAGGCACAATTTGTGTGTGTCTGCATTAGAACTTTGGATATAAGGTTGAGTCGTATGTTTGATCTTATATCAACTTCTTCCCACCTTTTTTTTCAAGAACTCTATGATTCTTCAGATGGCTGTGTCAGATTCATATTGCACTATGGCATTTCTGTGAGAAAGCATAAGATAGAATAATTGTAAAAGAGTTATTGAGGGTTGCCACCCCTTTAAAAATGATTCTCAATAAAAGACCTCTTCAAAAATCAATGAATAAGTTTTGAAGTAAATTTCTCATTTGTTTCTCCTAGAAACTACTAACATTTCGCTCTTTTAAATCAGGAATAATACTGCTGGGGGAATTGAATGGAATCCTTCAATCTCTTCTTCTCCTTGCTTTTTGTTAACATGCATTCTTATCCATGCTCGGCGCTCATTCTTGACCATGGCTCTTAAGATCCTATCCGGACTGTACGATCCTATTTGAAACTTAAGAAATGATTCAAATCTTAAGTAGGACCTTAATTAGCTAGGATCCTTACATGGTCCTGATCGTAAGCTAAAAAGTCAAATCAATGCAATCCCACCGATCCAATCTTGACATACTTCAACCTTGAATTATGTGTATCCTAAAATCTATGTACTGGGAATATAGATTTTTCTTGTGCAGGAAGTATATAAGGATAGATTCCATCGTGCATATTCCGACTTGAAATCACAGCAACCCACGCTCGATGCATGTCAGCTTGACATGAATCCCTAAAATTGCCGCCACAAAATTGTCCTAATTTCTAACCAAATTGAGTAACTTGCTCTGCTTTTGCGTCCTTTTTCAGACAGACTTTTTCGAGCTTGACATCCAATCACAATTTCAATCGAAGAAATCCTATTTATCATGTACATCGTTGTATTAAGTACATCCACCATGAATCGTCTAATCATTGTAGCATTAGAGATCATTTAATCAACTATCCTCTATAACATTTTGTTCATCAACTCTACAACTGCTTAAACAATATTGGAGACCGTTCTCGCATGCTATTTTCATGTTCAAATGAAAATGAAAACAAAATAAAACTGGAAGATTTTCACTAAACAATCAGCCTGCTCTGCTTTTACCGCATCGTCAAGGCATGATATTTAGACTACTTGATTTCGGGCAAGTCAAGCTCGGAGTCTGTCCATTGGGACTCTTCCAAAAGTCATCCACGACAAACCTTTGCGCATTTGTGTTCATGCTCCATCCGTGCCAGCCACAAATAGAGTTTTTATGGACAGCCGTGTGTCGGCAAAAGTGTCGGAAAAGTCCAAAGCATATCTCATCAAGGCTTTTAATAATTCAGCATTTCATGTCTAGTTGCTCTCTCCATGGTTCTGTATCACAATAGTATGTCACGCAAGACTTCGAAACCATCTTGGTAGCACAAATCAATGTCGCCTTCGAATAATGAAACGTGGGACCCAATTTTTGGGTCTTTCCTCGTTTTTTTTTCTTTCCCGGATCCCCCGCGGGTCTTTCACACCCACCTAACATTTCCACGTGCTTTTATCTTCCTATTTGTCAATCCCATTCCTCTGGTCGCAGCCAAACAAGGATCGACACTTCCAAGGGTAGAAACGCTTAACGCCAAGCACACAAAATGAGAGAAGGTATGCTACATTAAAAATGACTTCCTCCAGAGAACCAGATTGTTTGTGTAAAATGCTCGCTTCCATCTCCATCGCCCTCTCTCAAATAACTGCTCGGAGCGGGTACAGCCGGTGAACCAGATGTTTATGGATGTCTGCTTGGATGAAACCCCTAAAAGTTTTTGGTTGAAAGGATTCGAGTTCGATTCTTCCAATCAATTTGTATTTGATGTCCACAATTTGGTAAACATTTTTTCCATCGCTTAGATTTTAATTTTCTTTAAATTCATCTATGAAAATAACATAAATACCATCGGTGATCATAATACTTACAGTGTGCGCAAGTTGAACAAAATCATCCCAACTATGCCAGATTTAATTTAAATGAAAGCATGATTTCTTGTTACTGATATGAAATTATTGCTCGATGATAAATTATGGAACCATGTTGGTGTGCGTTTAGGATTGACAAATTTTCGACATATCAAATGTACAAGACAGATCACAGAAGCAAGGCTCAGGCTTGTGGAAAATGTATTTAACAGCGGCAACGTACCTTGTAAATATTCACTTCAACCCACCGGTCAATGTACGTGTTCGTCAATTTGACAACACGCAAGTGTCATGATTTCTAACCAAACAGAGCAACTTGCTTTGCTTTTACTGCATCGTTTTTTGACAAACTTTTTTTGTAGATCGATGTCCGATCGCAATCGATAAAAATCTATGTATCGGTACCTCATTACATAAAGTGCATCAACTAGGATCTTCTAACCATACTAGTACTAGAGAACAATTTATTGGTTGTCTTTCATAACATTCTGCTCATCAACTACACAATCGCTTAACGATTTTGAAACTGCTTTTTTATCGGAAACAGTTCTGAACACACAACAAAATGCTTTTTAACATAGTATTTTCACGAAAATGAAAACAAAGAAGGGGCCAATTTTCTCTAAACAAACATGGGCAACGTGCTTTATTTTTTCCTCATAGTCAAGCCATGAGATAGACTAGCTAGGGGAAGCCTACCGATTTCAGGCATGTCAAGCTCGGACTTCGTCCACTGGGACTCTTCCAAAAGTTATCCACGACATAGCTTTGCCCAGTTTTGTTTCTGCTCCATCCGTGCCAGCAACAAATAGAGTTTTCGTGGACAATTGTGTGTGTGTACGTTGATGTGAGTGTCTTTCTCGAGTGGTCATCACGCTATTAATTTGGAGTGCAATCCATGAAAATTGTTTCGTCAAAATATGATATAACACTAGCTTTTGAAAGAATATTGCTAGGAGTGTTAAGCATTCCTTTTTACCGTGGCATGCTTTGTTCTTAACAGATATTAGGAATTTTTGGTATTGGCTGAGATGCTTGGATACATCGTATGGACTGGTTTCAGGATGGAATCCATGCCGGTAGCAGCAGAAAGTACAAGGACTCATACTGTATGTCCAAGCACAAGAAGCAACATGTTACATAAATTCTTGAAAGGTAAAAACAACTGGCACTCATGACTACTCCCAATTAAACTGATCAGCCGACTTGCTCTCATTATGGCTTGAGGGATATTCTAAGTTAATGTGAGCATTTCGCTACTTGATGTTGGAAACTGCACTTGAAGACATTGATTACTGATCCGGATGGGTCTAAATACAACTTATGCGTTTACCAGACAGCACCAGATGTTGAAGTTTTATATATCATTTTCACTAGCACAGCGGTTGCAGCAAGTGGCTTCCCCCTTCTACGTCATCCACGGGCAAGATCATAAGCCCGTTTTTGGGTTTCTCTTTAGTCCCATTCTTGTAGACCCCACGCGCCTTTCTTTCGCACCGCCAAACATTTCCACAAGCTTTATCTTCTTATTGGTCAATTTCCATTCCCACTGATTGCGGAGGTTGACTGAAAGGGCAGTCCGGACAATAATGCGAGTGCCCCGTGAACTTTGCGATTGCCATGGGCATTGCTAGGGAGCTTCATCATTGACTGCCAATTCTTCTCTTCAGCTACGCATCCGCGTTAACACCGCCACATTCACAATCACTTCTCTCCAGAAAACAACGTAACGGAGAATTTAACTTATCTACTAAAAACATGTGAATATAATTTCATGTATTGTATCCCAATTCTCGCTCACATTGTCCGTAATCAAGGAATATAAACTTTCTTGTCCTCTTATTAACAAAATACGAACAATCAAATATTTTGATAATAGAATATCCAAAAAAGTTACATGACCAAACTTTTTCTGGAGTTCGACATCCGATTGCGAACAATGGAGATCTGATTGCCTAGTAGCTCGTCATTCGAAGTGCATCCACTAGGAATTCCCTAATCAATGCCAGTACTAGATAGTATTTTATCAACAATCTCTCGTGACCTTCTGCTCATCAACTTTAGGATTACTTAAACAACTTTGGGTTTCCTTTGAAAACTGCTCTCAATACGTGACCAAAGGCTTTTTCAATACTATTGGCTTTTGGTCTTTCCTCTTTCTTTCTTTAGTCCCTTTTTCTAAACCCCACGAGTCTTTTTCTACGTTATCATCTAATGGAGCGACTAAGCATGAAGTAATATGGAGATGCCGTTGGCCTTGATATATATTCTTGCATGAGGTTGATCACGAGCACCGCCAAACCATTGTTTCCCAACAAAAGCATCAGCTCTGCAACCTCCTCTCCAACGCTACGCAACCCTTGCTTTTGCTCTTTAACAAGACATACTCAAAATCTAATTAATGTCCAACCGCAAATAAAAGCAAAAAAATTAAAATAATCGCAATGTTGCCATATTGTATGTGCAATTTACAAAAAGTCTCAAATTATACGAATATGTACCCTAAGATACTTGAAGCTACTTAGAGATGCGTCACTTAAAAATGTTCATTGTAATATTTTCATCTTTGTCGATATCATAAATATAAAAGCTTCATTGAATTTATATAATTTTCCAAAATAGCAAATAAATAAATAAAAAAAAGCAGAGAAAAAGGTCACTTCTGATTTATGTATGCTCCTTTGTTTACTGGAAACTTTTATTTATATATAGAAGCAATCGATACAATCAAGATCATATGCTCTTTCCTTGCCATGTCGCTGTCATGTTTTCTTCGCTATATTTAGTTGTTGACTAAATGTGGAGATTAGCTGGTCATGCAGCTTCAATCTCGTTGTATTGGCAACCACATGATACGCAGCATCATTTAGCACGATATCCAAATGTTAAATGGGTCGATTTTGCGGTTGTTTTCTGTTGATGGCATAAAGGACGTCATTCTATCTATGCTTCTAAGTTGTAGTTTGCCAAATTTCCTAAAAACATGTCTTATTCAAAGGTTGAGCCTCGGTTTTTTCTGGCGTCTCATTTCTATCACATGACTTGAGTTGGTCATCATTCATCTTGTACTTTGAAGAGTTTGTCATGAAGGTTAATTAGATGTGCAGTATTCTTAAGCTGTGACTTGCGAATAGTGCGTGTGAGATGGAGAATCCCATTAGGACTGACATTTGTGCACTTCTGGATTGAGCAAAATGAGTAGTAGTTTTTTTGTTTGACAGTGCATTTGAACTATGTGCGTCTTCAACAGGCTTTGCAATCAAGAACACACCCTACTTTTGTGCCATGGAAAGGTGGAGCGGTAAGATAAGCATTGTATCATAACATTTTCTCATTTTTTTCTATAAGAAGATAAATTTTGTCTAAGACTCTGTATATTTGGTGAGTTGAACATGACTCTGTTTCCTTTCCTACCTGATGGAGAATTGAGAGCTGTTTGTGTGAGAAACTCCGTTGGTTTCTTGATCAAATATGCAAAATATATTCACTGTCATCTCTTTTTCTTGGCAAATGATTTTGGCAGTAATGGCAGACATTGCATTTTCAAAAAGTACGTGCCTTTTTGAAAAATGGCATCACACAGAAAAGCTCCTTCAAATAGAGACATGCCTATTCCATGTTAATGCAAACTCGTCACATAACGGTGCTGCTATCCTCAAGTCTAACCTTGTCATGATCTCTTAAATAGTGTATTTGAACACTGGCTAACTTAAATTTTTTTAACCAATGTTGATGTCCATCATTCAAACTTGCAACTTCTTATTGACGAGCTTACTTGTTTTCATGAAGCTTGTAGCCTTTCTCGAGCGGTCATCATGCTATTAATTTGGAGTGCAATCCACAAAAATTATTGTTTGGTCACAACTTGATATAACACTAGCTGATAGAATATTGCTAGGATTGTTCTGACTGGCTAAGTATTCCTTTTTTACAGCGGCATGCTTTGTTCTTAACAGATATTAGGAATTCTTGATATTGGCTGATATGCTTGAATACATCGTATGGACTGGTTTCAGAATGGAATCCACATTGGTAGCAGCAAAGAGTACAAGGACTCTGACTATGTCCAAGCACAACCAACATGTTACATAAATTCTTGAAAGGTAACTACTCCCATTAAACTGGTCGACTAACATGCTCTCATTATGACTTGCGGGATATTCTAAAGTTTATATGAGCAATTCGCTACCGGATGTCGGAAACTGTGTTTGAAGACCTTGATTGCTGATCTTCGTGGGTCTAAACACACTTATGTGTCTACCGGGCAGCACCAGATGTTGAAGTTTTAAATCATTTTCACTTGCACAGAGGTTGCAGGAGGTGGTTTCCCCCTTCTACGTGACCCACGGACCAGGTCATAAGACTGTTTTTGGGTCTATCCTCTTTTTCTCTTTAGTCCCTTTTTTGCGGACCCCGACCAGCAAACAATTGCAGACGCTTGTCTATCCTCTTTTTCTCGAGTCGATTCCATTCCCACTTGCCAGGATTCGATCTCAAGAGAAAATTAACAAAAGTGTGTTGGCGCCCCCCTCTTTTTCTGATACGGCGGCCGGGCGGTGCAACATCAACGTTACTTTGCCTGCAATAAAAAGGAAACATTAGTCAAATTAATGGAGGAAATCATGATCAGCATAACATGAAAAAGCCAGAGTAATGGTCCACATAAAGTCGAAACCTTAAGCCTCATTTGTTGTTATGGTCTATGGGAGGGAATCAAATTATGGCACAGTGGGAATGGAATTGACCCGATAAAGAAGATAAAAAGCATGAGCAAAAGTTTGGTGGTATGAAAGAAAGACGCGTGGGATCATTTGCAAATGTTGGGTGGCGTGAAAGGCCGCCACAACAGTCCCAAAGTTGCCGGGAGTCCACTTCAATCAACCTCCACAGCCGTAAGCCTATTCATGCACAACGATGGTTTTGAAGAAAAGAAATGGGAACACTCACTCCTGCTTGAACTTCTCGTTGCATTACATGGAAATCAAGGTGGCAACATTTCGTTCCTTGTGCATATATTGATGAAAAAATTATTTATGCTCTTGACATGTTAAGCTACTGCCCTTTCTTCTTCTTCTCCTTCTTCTTTTTTTTTTTTGAAAGAGTGAGTAACTAACATGGCATAAGTAATTAAGATTCCGTTTGGAGTCTCCCAAGGTATCCTCCTTAGGAAACCAGATGGGGTCTCATCTCCTAGGGTCTTGTCCTTAGGCCTTGGGGGATGTAAAACTCCAAAGGGCTATTCCCTCCCTCCTGGGGAAGAAAAACCTACAGAAGGAAACATGAGGGCCTCGGGGTCGTCCAGCAGCCGCGACATAAAGCAAGGCGCATATGTAGTCAGCCTTACTAGGGTTGGTTAGTAGCGCCCCCAAGGTAGCTATGATCCCTAGGGCTTTAGGGACCAACCATCTCCCCCTAACATGGCATAAGTAATTGATTTTTTTTTCCCTCTGAATGAAGGGGGAGCCAATTTGCGTCAACCTTTTCGGAATATCAGTAGCTAGCCGACAGGTAACCTATGACTAAATCTCCAGTATTTTGACTCCTTTACATTTAGAATATTTCAATGTCGATTATATAGTTTGCGCGGTTAACTAAATCATGTTTTGTGGTTATGTAGTTTGGAATTTACAATTAGCAGGACATTGACAATAAGAGTCCTTGTGCCATTTCCGTATTTGAGTTCTCAAACTTTTATTTCGTTCATTTAAGAATTAAAACTTGCATTGGAAAGCATTTGAGAGATTCGAGTTCCTCCGTAAATTTCTGGTGGACAGAAACCATGGCTGGCTTCTTTAATTCCCCATAAACATGATTACAGATTGCATGAGAATATGTCTATATGTTCGTGAATTCTCTATGTGCAAAAGAGAAACATAATTTATTAATTATCTTTTTTAACTAATCGAGTCGCCAAAACATTTAGAGTTAACATGTGATATCATTTACTAAATTATCTCTTTGGTTTTATTGTCACAAAATATGGATGACTCCCGAATTAATCATTTTGATAAGTCTCCCAACTCTAAATTTGACACGTATTCTTACATGTAAAGGTCATTATGGAGTTATTTTCTCATCGATTGAAATAAGGATCCTCAAATATCTTGATATGTGTATATAAAACTGTTTACTCTTTACTTCAAAAAGGTATATGTATGAATTGATATCTATTTAGAGAAATGAAAAGAATTAGAATGTTTTAATTATCAAATCTTCTTGCAGTCGTAGCAACGCACAAGTTAATATTCTAGTACAGAAGATAAAAAATGAGGGTATTAAAGACATGGCATGTTGACCCTTGTCAATATTGGTAAGGTGATCTGTTGAAATAGTATTTCTCTTTTTTTCTTTTTTTTCTTTGGATAAGAATTTTCATTTTTACACGAGAAAGCTATCACAAATTTTCATTATTTTGTGGGATAAAGCTCATTTTGTGCTGCACGATTCTGAATAAACTTATGTATTTTTCCGGAAGCTCATTAATGTTACCCAATTCTCGATAAAGTTATTTGAGCGTATTTGGGTTTTCCTTTGGAAACTGCTCCCAATCCGTAACCAAAGGCTTTTTCAAATCTATTTTCGTGTTCAGATGAAAACGAAAAACTAAGAAAATTTTGGGATTTGTGCATTAAAAGTCCTAAAACTTGTCACAAAAGTATATTTGAGTCCTAAAACTTTCAAAAAGTACAAACAAGTCCTAAAACTTATCACGAAAGTGCACTTGAGTCCAAAAACTTTCAAAAAGTGTAAATAAGTCCTAAAACTTGTTACGAAAGTGCAAACAAGTCATAAAACTTGTCACAAAAATGTAAACAAGTCCTAAAACTTTCAAAAAGTACAATCAATGGAAGGATTTGATTGAATTAATTTGATAAGTTTTAGGACTTGTTTATATTTTCGTGACAAGTTTTAAGACTCAAGTGTATTTTTGTGATAATTTTTAGGATTTATTTATACTTTTTAAAAATTTTAGGACTTAATTATATTTTCATGATAAATTTTAGTACTTTAAACGTACTTATTCCGAAAATTTTCTCTCAACATATACAGGGCAACCTGCTTTTTTGACTCGGGAGGCTTTTGGGCTTTCCTCTTTCTTTCTTTAGCCGCTTTTTTGTGGACCCCACACGTCTTTCACACACCACCCAACACCGAGAAAATATTATTCCCAACCCGCGACATTGAGCACGCAAACAAGGAGGAGGAGGTAAGGCTATATCGAAAATGGCAGAAGCAGTGCTCTTCAACCTCGCCACCGACGTACTGAAACTCGCCGGTTCCATCGCCTTTTCGGAGATCCAGCTTGTGCGAGGTGCGAGAGATGAGCTCGACAGTCTTAAGGACACCATCGAGACCATCCGAGCTGTGCTTTTGGATGCCGAGAAGCAGCAATGGCACAACAACCAGCTCAAGCTCTGGCTCGCGCGGCTCAAGGACGTGCTATACGACGTACAGGACTTGCTCGACGATGTCGCCACGGAAGATCTGAGGCGGAAGGTCACTCCCGGCAACAAGATGTCGAAAGCGGTATGCTTTTTCTTCTCTAAATCAAATCGGCTTGCACACCGCCGCAAAGTGGCTAAGGAGATTCAGGAACTTAGGAAGAGACTGGATCGGATTAAAAAAGATAGGGAGTTCCGTTTAGAGGAGCATCAGAGGGAGGAAACAATGGCCATTGCGAGAGGAAGGAAACCTGAAATTTCCGCACCTGACGAACAAATAATCGGTAGGAAAAAGGACAAAGAAAAGATCAAACGACTTTTGTTTGATTCCTCCTCTAGCGATACCGTGTCATTTGTTTCCATCATTGGTAAAGGAGGTCTTGGAAAAACCGCCCTTGCACGACTAGTATACAACGATGGGGAGGTAGAAAAACATTTCCATCTTAAGATGTGGGTGTGTGTATCTGATGTCTTTGATGTGCATTTGATTATCAAAGAAATTCTTAAATCAGCAAACTGTCAAGATCATGAGAATAAGCCCTTAGACCAGTTGCAGAGACTTCTTCACGAGACTCTAGGCAACAAGAAATATTTGCTTGTATTGGATGACATGTGGAATGAAGTTCGGCTCAAATGGTTGGAGCTTGGAGATTGGCTAAAGAGTGGTGAACCGGGAAGCAAGATACTTATAACCACTCGCAGCCACACGGTTGCGAAGGTCACAGATGAAAAATCAGCTATCTATGATCTACAAGGCCTAGGTACAAGCGAGTCCTGGGATCTATTTAGGGAAGTGGCGTTTGGAGATAGGCAAGCATCGGTAGACCAGAGATTGGAGGAGATGGAAGAGATATAGTTAGAAAATGCTCCGGGGTTCCCCTTGCCATTAGAACCATCGGAAGCCTGTTGTACAGCAAAAAGGAAGATCAGTGGAACCGTTACAGAGTGAAGGAACTTCCAGAAATTCCAGAAATTGATGCGATCGATAATGGAATTATGCAAGTCCTCAAGTTCAGTTACGATCATCTCCCGTCCTGCTTGAAACATTGTTTTGCATACTGCTCGCTGTTTCCGAAAGATCATATCTACGAGAAAGAGATGATGATACATCTTTGGGTGGCACAAGGCTTTATTGAGTCAAGCAACGGGGAGGATAACCTTGAAGAGGTCGCCGACAATTACTTATCAGAACTGCTATGTAGGTCATTCCTCGAGACTGTAATCGAACGTGATGATGGCGAGGTTCTAAATTTCAAGATGCATGATCTCATGCATGATCTTGCCCAAAAAGTTGCTGGAGGTGAATGCAAGATTGTTAATTTTAAAGGAGGAGATAATGATAGCGGAATTCGACATGCGTCATTTAGTTCAGAGATTTTTTCTGAAGAGAAAATAGTGTCCCTGCTCAAAACATCCAAATTGCGGACGTTTCTCTATTTGGGAGGTGAATCCTCTGTACTCAACTCTCCCAAAGTTTTTTCTGGGTGTAGACACTGTCGAGCGTTGGGTTTGGACAAAATAGATATTCCTCTCCTTCCTTCCTCCTTTGGAAAGTTGAAGCAGTTAAGGTTTCTTAATATTTCTGCAAACCAATCTATCCAGAGTTTGCCAGATTCAATTATGGATTTGGTGAACTTGCAGACCCTCAAACTCAGTGGATGTGTGAACCTTAAAACATTTCCAAGAGATTTGAGGAAATTGGTCAACCTTAGGCACCTCTTAATTAGATGGTGTAACTCACTGAGCCACCTACCACCCCTGAGTGAACTCCCTTCCCTAAGGACGTTGATTCTCCGGAACTTGCTTGCGTTGGAGTTCCTTCAACAGACCAGTGACCCAAAACAATCTGATACTGCACGCCCCTTTCCAAAACTTCGGTCCGTGGAAATAGTGGGCTGTCCCCCCTTGAATTTTGTGCCACCATTCCCCCATGTGGAACACTTGAACACAAATAACACGAAAATGTTGGAACAACAATTGATGGTCAATCCAAATTGCCCATCAGACCTTTTCTCTAAACTAAAGCGTCTAGTTCTTGATGGTGAAAATATGGAGCCCTCGATGCTCGAGACTCTACTCCGATCAGCCAGTAATCTCGAGTCCATGAGCCTCTTCAGATGCGACCCAAAGGGTCTCTCTCATGGCATGCAGCACCTTTCCTCGCTCCAGGAACTCGCCATTTATGATTGCGGAGGACTCGATTTATTGTGCCAAGAAGATGAGCATGGCACCCAATGGCGATACTTTACGAAACTCCATGTTCTTAAAATAAGATTTTTTTGGGATTTGGTGGCATTACCCGAGGGGATTCAACATGTCACGACTTTACAATATCTCGAGATTTTTGCCTGTCGTAATCTGGAGAGTTTGCCAGAATGGATTGGAAATTTCTCTTTGCTCGAAAAGCTTGTATTAATTGGCTGTCCGAAATTAAAGCATTTGCCATTGGAGATGTGCAACCTCACGCGGTTGAAGAAATTGAGAATCCGTAATTGTCCAGCTCTGAAAGAGAGGTACCTAACACACGGCCACGAAGAATTGGAAAAGATCCCGCACGTTCGGATCATCGATTGGGAGGATTGATTGTGACCATGAGCTCGGTAGAGAGGTGCGAGAAAAGACTATGTATCTCACCTTCTTTATTATTTAACTAATTTCTCTTCACTACCAGTTCGCCACCGACGCTGTGAACTGTAACAGGTCGAAATTGCTGCTTGTACCACCACCTTCCTCCTTATGTCGCGCGTGTAGAACACCACCTTTGCCTCGCCGTCTTGCTCGTAGAGAAGAACCTCCTCACTCCCTCCTTCTATCTCCTCCATCGCGGCCGCCGGAACTCCCTGATTCGCCACCACCTGGAAGGACCCCAGCGTCTCCGACGCGCGTCGCATCCTCTCGATTGCCTCCTTCCTCTTTGGCCGGGTTGCAGTCGATCCCACTGAGGTCGATGGTCGGGAAGCTGAGATTCTCGGATCCGCCGCTCGATTCGGAGCTGCCTTCGGACGTCTTGTCTGGTCGGATGAAGAAACTCTGGGGATTTCGGTCGATGGTAGGAACTGTTCCTCTCTCTCTCTCTCTCTCTCTCTTTACTGCAATTCAATTTGCACTGTGAATGTATATTTGTTGGGGATGTGTTTGGATTATGAATTGAATTTTATGGAGACATTTGGATTATGAATTGAGTGTTGTGGAGACATTGCATTGCACGATATGATGAGCGGCTTCTTTGTAGCTGATTGATTGAGAGAAGAGAAGAGAAGAGAAGAGAACACTGACATCCATTGCGAGGTTCCGTTTGACTTTAGAACTATGCGGTTCTTAAAAATGGAAGGATAAAGTCATTAGCTGATGAGCTACCACCACTTGCTTAGAAAAAATGACAATGCTGCCTAATAATGGCTGATTCTTTGGAGGAAGGGGCGGCTAGTACACAAGCTTTGCAATTTATGGAAAAGAAATCTGTTAGGACAGAGTTGACCATCGATATATGACAGGACGATTCGATGTCGTCTTAGCTCTTGGATCAATCGTTGCGTCGTCTTAATGCAATGCTGACTCGATTACATCAATTGGGTTTCAAATATGTCGCGTCGTAATGGAAACCTGTTGTTTCATAAAAAATCTAGTAAGTGTACAGATTTTTGCCTTGCGGTTGATTCTGTTGAGCAAGTTGAAGGCCGGCAAGAATTCCACTTTTTATCCTGCCACCAATACTCTAAGTCGAAATCCGAAGCTAAACCAAACATAAATGTTCTTGAAAGCGGAACTTTTTCTTGCGGTAGATTAGCGTTTTAACTGTCATATGAGTATCCAATATAAAGATAGCATCTTTCTTTTGATTTTAAAGGGGTATGTGTTAATCTTCCTCTCCCTCTATTTTGTGTTCTCTTTTTAGTTCTGCTTTTGCTTAGAAATTGATCTTTGTTTATGAGCGTTGTGTTCTCTTTTTCGTTCTGCTTTTGTTTAAAATGTAATGGGCAGTGTAGTTTGGAAGCATAGTCTCCTTTTAGATTGGTGGGTTGTCTGCTGATGTTAATTCCTCGATCGGTCCACACAGCCTTGAAGATGGCCAAGGAGTGTCGCCAAAGAAGCATGCCACCGACACTCTTGGGCCTCTTTTGTTTGCCAGACTCGGTGCTCGACGCTCTTAAAGTGGTCGTTTGTTATGAGCTACAAATGCAACAATTAGTGAACCGTTCTTGATCTGTCAGTTCTCAAGTTAGAAATGAAGGAACATTATTTCTATGTACTACTGTGATTGCAATCTTCTGCAAAATATCTAGAACCGACATTGACCCCTCCTGTTAAAAAGCATTGTTTTCAACGTACATCTGTCTCATTCAGACAATTTTGAACCTGTCAATATGAGGCTAGCATGATTTAACAAAGTTAGAATCAAGTTTGGATGAGTCAAATAGCTATGTTAGGATACTTGATGCACAAACCATTTGGGAATGGTAAACGCGGATTAGTCTTATCAAAGAAAAGCGTAGATTGTGAAGACATGATGTTATTGCTATAGGGAAGATGCCATGGTAATTTAATTCCTGAATTCTCAAGAGCTCTTCAACTAACTTAGCATATGAGAAAATACAGTAATAAAGGCGAGAAGAGGATCGCAGCGTGTTAACCAATCAAAACACAATTTCAGAAAAGTAAAAAAAAAAACAATGATGTCTGGCCAAAGCTACTTACCTGCAAAAGATCTCCAATGTCGATCACTAGTGCTCCAGGTATTGGAGGAACGTCCATCCACTGGTTCTCATGAATGAAGCACTTGAAGTCCTCCAATCTAATCTTGCAGGAGAATTGTGAGGAAGTCATTGTCTGAATGCTCTGTCACACCCAGAGTCAACTCGGGCTATGGGCAGAGCGGATGGTAGTGGCACGTGATCGCGCGTCCCTTTCCACACTCCGTCTCCCTCAAGTGACACTTGGGTGGAGTCCTAGGGCTTCTGATAAGAGCTCAAACAGACGAGAGCCCAGTCTCATCGCATGCTTTGAGTACTCCACCAGCATTTTTGTGCAGAGATGTTGCGATGCATCAGAAAACCGAACTAGAGCTGCTGTGAAAGTGTTGTCGGGTGGCCGGACGGCGAATATGCAGGGGACTTGGGTGATCCCAGCGTCCACAAGGCCTTTGACTCCAGGTTTCGTCTCGTCGAACGCTCTCAATTTGCTCGCTCGGTATGTTCATCGTCTGTGGAAGTGACCATAGGCATTTTCCAACAGGCATTTTTGCCTGATAATTGGATAGAATAGACTTCAACAACGGGATTCTCATTTTTATATGGACAAACATGATTGACCGAACTATAGGACGTGTAAAGAGCTAGGGTGTGCAAAGGAACCGGGAATCGCTCAGACTGCCCGGAATTGAACCGGATGGGGCCCGAAACCGGCGGTTTCCATGGAGACTAGTCCAGTTCCCTATTCCAATTTAGTGGAACCGGTAAGTACCGGTTTGGTTTCTGATTTTAAGCGTGAAACCGCCCACCCATCTACCCAGATCGGACCGAACCAGTAATATATATATATAATTTTTAAGGAAAATTTCCAACGAAAAAAAAGAAAAAAATCTAAGAAAAATGAGAATCCTAAAATCTCTAATCTAAAGCTCAACGCTCATCAACTGAGTATTGTCACGTCTCACTCTCATCTTGTCTGAGTCATCTTTTTATCTCTCACTCATGATGTCAATTCTCAAGCTCAAAGTCTATCGACTCACGATCGCGCCTCCAATCGTTCATCGCCTCCCTCTCTCACTTTCGATCACCTCCATTTGTGTAAAACTTGATGAGACCAGTTCCATGGACCCACCCGGAAATCAAACCCGATCGGCGATCCGGTTCCTAAATGGATCCATTGAGCCAACGGGCAGTTGCCAATTTCGATTTTTCGAAATCAGTCCTTAGTGAGCGGTTCTCGGTTCCATAATGGGAACCGCCCACCCAGACCGTGCTCATCCCTATAGAGAGCTCATATATGTTTGCTTAACTATAGAATCATTGCATTCAATATAATGAAGCATGATGTAATATAAAAAGAGATCAATTAGTTACTTAAATATATTTATTGAAAACCATAAGTAACAGATTAATTTCCTGATAAGAGAAAATCCGAATTTATTTCGTTCATTCCTTACTCCAAAGTTCTTTTTTCACTTATATGCAGAAACGTGATTGATGCACGCTCGATACTGGAAGATCACGTGAATTAATGGCTGATAATACGGTGACTGTTTGAAATTATAAACAATGTAAAACGTGGAAATCCAAAATTAGAAAAGATCATGTAACATGCATTCCTATTTTTCCACACATAAGTCACCCTTGAGAAAAGTACTGAAAACAAAATGATCCGATTAGTATTAAAATTATGACATCAAAACAAATACAAAATCTTCGTAAAATCTAACCGCAAAATTAAAGTATAATAATCTCAAAATGTTGCAATATTTCTATTTTATGTAGTTTACAAAAAACCTCTCAAATCATAAGAAATATGTACACCAACATATTTGAAGCTACTCAGAGATGCATTACTTAGAAATTTTCATTTTATTTTCGTCTGCGTCAATATCATAAATCTCTAAACTTGCATACTTTTTCAAAGTTCCAACTAAATTCCGAACAATAACTATATATAAACCCGTGCAAAGCACGGGAGCTCAACTAGTGGCATAGTAAGCGTAACACCCCCAAAATTGATGGTGAAAATATCTAATTTTGTTGCCGGTAAACTGAGAGTTGAAATCACATCCGATGCCCACGTTGCGCGTGCCATCCCTATGCGTGGATAGAACATTAACCGATACTTGTCAACCCGTGTGATATACACATACCCATGAAAATTAGTCTAATAAAGGATTCCAATTCCTTGTGTTACGATCTTCTTAGAGGAAAAAAAATTAAAAATTCGTTTTTTTCGTGAAAAATATATAGTTCGAAAGATATATTCTTAAAAATGTTCATTTATGTCGCTTATAAAGATTAATGAAAAAAAAATATTTTCATCATTCATAAATTATTATCGATAACAAAGAAATTTTTCAATGATTAATTATTTTTTTCGATTTATAGAAGTGATTATTTATTTTCGGCGAAACAGGGGGGAGAGTCCGAAAGTGAAATCACGAAATTGGATTGTGACCTCTGCGACCCGACCCGACCCGACCCGACCCGAAGAAATCTATTTTTTTTTTTTTTCTCTTGTGCCTTTAAGCCTCGTTTCGTTATCAAATTCGAGAGAAGACTGTCGCGGGGGCAGGCAGCTTCTGTCTCAGTTGCCACTTCTCTTTCGCTCGGACAAGAAGCTCTTGGACCTCGCTTCGGCCATGGTGATCGTCGCTCTCTCTCTCCTCTTCCAATGACTGTGCTTGAGTCGTGGAGCTTCTTCACTGAATCTCTCTCTCGCAATTCCCCCCCTTTTTTTTGGCAGGATTATCTGAAGACGGCGATTCCTTCGCAGCTCATCTCGGAGAGAGGCTCCAATCTGGTCGTCATCAACCCCGGTACTCCCTCTCTCTCTGTCTCTTGTATTGAATTCAATACCTCGATGCGTTGTGTACTGTAAGCAGCTTGAACGCGCCTCCTTTCCTTGGCTTTTTTTAGGCTCTGCGAACATCAGGGTGGGCCTCGCCCAGCAGGACGCGCCTTTCACCCTCCCTCATTGCATCGCCCGGTACACCTCCCAGGTCCCCAAGCCAAACGTGCAAGATCAGGTCCGGCGATGTTCCTGGCTTCCTTTTTTTTTGTTGGGTTTTTCCGTGGGTGTTTGGTTTTGGCATTGTGGGGTTTGATGGTTTCTGAATTCGTTGGGTTTTCCTTATGCTTTTGTCGTTTTAAGATGCTCAATTCTCAAGTTACGATGGCGCAACACATGGAGCGAGAGAAGGCGTATGATATTGTGAGTTTGACTTCCTGCTGTGCTGTTTGTCTTTAGTTGTGACATTGTAAATGCCTTGAAATTTTTAAAATTTCTCAGCATTAACTTGTGGGTTAGTGTATCTCAGATAGCATGATTGTTGAAGATTCCGTTCTTGGATGAGGAGGTTGCGAACAGCAGCTCTTTCCAGCGCAAGGTTTGCATGTTTTCCAAAAAAAATTGTTGACCTTGGTTCTTCATCACTCGAATTGAGCTGCTTTCTCGCTTCTACTTAATCTTTAAAATGATATGGCAGACTTGGAAGAGGCCTCTTGTGTGAACTTTACTGTTTTCATCGTCCAATTATCTTTTTATTCTGTCATTGAGTTGGCTACTTGAAGGTTCGGTATTTTAAGGCGATTCTCTCACCTTGTTCTTTGTTTTCATCTTACGGTATTCAAGATAATGAAGTGTTTTCATTCTGTCCTCTAAGGAAGTTTTGTTTCTTTGATGGTTAGTAAAGGACTTGAATGATTTTGACGTCTTTTTATTGATAACTCAAGTATTTTCTCTTCACTTGTTCTATGTAAATCTATATTGCATCGTTATCCTTGAGGAGACTGCGGAGTCACTGCACCCTTGGATCTAGTATATTCTCGAATTTAAGTACTGTCAGGTCAGTTCCTGCGCCCCAAAAACATAATTTATAAACAATCCCACCCAGCGCAGCCCAAAAAAGAATAGAAGTCTGCCCAAAGCGCTTGGATGTCTATGTGTCTATGTAAGGTCGTGTATATGAATGGCCTTTGCTGCCTTTTATGTGTATTGTTTTGCAGTCGTCAGTTTCTAATGCATCATGATAATTGATATTGGAGTTCGTCCATGATTGTGGCGGGCAATCCATTTCCTTGTCAATTCGTTTTCGCAGTGAAAGAAAAACTGACATACTTGTTTCACAGATGGGACATGTTGATGGTTATAATCCACAGAATGTTAGGAAAGATTCAGTCTTTGCTTGGACGGATGTGTATGAGAAGCAAAGTTAGGCTCTGGTAACAGTTCTATACATAAATATTATTCTCAATTCATGGGTTAACGATTCTTCTGAGTTAGTTGACTTCACTATGGCAGACCTTTTACCTTTCTCTTTTTACTTGTGTCATCTGCTTCTACTTATTGGTATGTCATAGACTCTTCCCTTGTCTAAGATTTGATGTAGTATAGGCTTCTGTGGATTAAATAGTCATAACAATATAAGAATTTTAGCTTTTGTCTGGACTGGAGAATGTTTCCCGTATACTAGATGCCTAGGATAACAACACTCTACCGAGAAACAGTGATCATCTCTATGTACATTTTGGAACTAAGTAGAAAAATTATACAGTAGATATAAACTAAAAATGCCATACGGTTGTTTTGTCTCTAAATTGGAGTATCAGGGATTTTAAGTAGCTTAGATCATTAACATGCCATGAAATGGAAGCTGTCATCCAAAATGTAGATAGCTAGCAGGATGGCCAATGTTTGGAACTTCCGACTGTCAACCTTCAATCATGTCTGAAGCTGATTTTACACGCAAATTCTTGTTCTGATTATTTCTCCAATGAGCATACTATATAGTTCTGCCTCCTGTACAGAAGTGGCTGTTGCTGCTTATGTTTTTGAGCAGAAGCATCCAGCTTCAATGCTCCTAGCCTGTAGTCCGTCTACTAAAATTGTTCTTTTGGTTGTATTGGTGCCTCGGTTTGTTTAAGGATGTATGGAGTTGATAAGGTAATGGATTGTTTTCATTATTTTCTTGTTTATTCAAGGATATGTGGAGTTGGCTATCAGCTAGACAGCAAAGGTCTTGGCATTTTATAAATAGTTGACGTTGCTAAATGATCTACTGAGTGAAAAGCGGAAGCATTCTTTTTTTCCCTGCAACTGTGTCCCCTGCATTTATGATTGCCGAGCTCTATGCATTATCAAGGTTGTTTTTTTGTACACGAGTTGCATAATGCAGTATGATTATTTTTTATGCTGATATTAAATCTGCAGCAAATCTTTAGTATGTGCTTTTGCATATGACTTGCACCCTTGCTTTGCAGATAGCTCAAAGGATAAAGACTTGCCTAGTACTTCGTTGGACCAACATGAAGGAATGGATATGGACTTAGGTGAACGTAAATACAAAAGGTTCATTTGTGGCGAGGAAGCTCTGAAAATATCACCCACAGAGCCTTACTGCTTGCGCCATCCTATCCGAAGAGGTCATTTTAGCATTTCACAAGATTATCCTATGCAGCAGGTGAGATACCCCTAACTATTATGCGTTGAAAGAATTTGCTGTCTGATTATTACTTAGTTCCACTCTTTCACTCCTAGAAGGTGTAAATTAAGTACATTGGTTAGTTAGATTCATTGGTATCTATAGCCTCATCAGGAGTCATCTCTAAGCATCCAGCAAAACACCTGTAATATAAAGTATCGCACACATCTGCCACATAATACAATGGTAGTATGGATATGGTGAAGTAGAAAAAGAATGATATGGTAAGATGTTGCTCCTCCCTATGATTTTGCTTAACAGGTATATGAGGATTTGCATACTATCTGGGACTGGATATTGGTGGAGAAATTGCATATACCCCAATCGGAAAGGTATATGTATTCTGCTACTCTTGTGGTGCCAGAGACATTTGACAATCGTGGTACATATTTGGATTGCTTTCATTATGTTCAATTGTTTGTATCCACGAAGAGTTTACTATTTGTTTTTCCGCTTATGCATTTCGTATGGTTCTCTGTGTTGTAAGTGGATGCATGAACATATGGTTGAGTATCAATAGAGAAATGATAGTGTGGTTTCTTCCCGTGCTTCTTCTTTATGTTTTCCTGTGGTTCATTGGCTGATCTTACTTTGGTTTGTCTTTAGGAATGGATTTTTTTTTTCTAATATATGATTGAGAAGTAGTATACCATTGCTGCCGCTAAAGATTACTCTGAAAAAGGACCTTTAAGATCTTCAGTTAATGTAATAATCTTTACGTTGACAATACGAAGCCAAAATTTTCCGGGATTAATGCTTTTTTGCATATTTTTTGCATCTTGTTGAGCAATGAGTTACCTTTTCTTAAGCTCTACAGCATGGATCAGTAGTAAATTAAGTTGGTCCTTTTTGCTTCAGGAGTTTATACCAGGCACAATTTGTGTGTGTCTGCATTAGAACTTTGGATATAAGGTTGAGTCGTATGTTTGATCTTATATCAACTTCTTCCCACCTTTTTTTTCAAGAACTCTATGATTCTTCAGATGGCTGTGTCAGATTCATATTGCACTATGGCATTTCTGTGAGAAAGCATAAGATAGAATAATTGTAAAAGAGTTATTGAGGGTTGCCACCCCTTTAAAAATGATTCTCAATAAAAGACCTCTTCAAAAATCAATGAATAAGTTTTGAAGTAAACTTCTCATTTGTTTCTCCTAGAAACTACTAACATTTCGCTCTTTTAAATCAGGAATAATACTGCTGGGGGAATTGAATGGAATCCTTCAATCTCTTCTTCTCCTTGCTTTTTGTTAACATGCATTCTTATCCATGCTCGGTGCTCATTCTTGACCATGGCTCTTAGGATCCTATCCGGACCGTACGATCTTATTTGAAACTTAAGAAATGATTCAAATCTTAAGTAGGACCTTAATTAGCTAGGATCCTTACATGGTCCTGATCGTAAGCTAAAAAGTCAAAAATCAATGCAATCCCACCGATCCAATCTTGACATACTTCAACCTTGAATTATGTGTATCCTAAAATCTATGTACTGGGAATATAGATTTTTCTTGTGCATGAAGTATATAAGGATAGATTCCATCGTGCATAGTCCGACTTGAAATCACAGCAACCCACGCTCGATGCATGTCAGCTTGACATGAATCCCTAAAATTGCCGCCACAAAATTGTCCTAATTTCTAACCAAATTGGGTAACTTGCTCTGCTTTTGCGTCCTTTTTCAGACAGACTTTTTCGAGCTTGACATCCAATCACAATTTCAATCGATGAAATCCTATCTATCATGTAGTTCGTTGTATTAAGTACATCCACCATGAATCTTCTAATCATTGTAGCATTAGAGATTATTTTATCAACCGTCCTCTATAACATTTTGTTCATCAACTCTACAACTGCTTAAACAATATTAGAGACCGTTTTCGCATGCTATTTTCATGTTCAAATGAAAATGAAAACAAAATAAAACTGGAAGATTTTCACTAAACAAACAGCCTGCTTTGCTTTTACCGCATCGTCAAGGCATGATATTTAGACTACTCGATTTCGGGCAAGTCAAGCTCGGAGTCTGTCCATTGGGACTCTTCCAAAAGTCATCCACGACAAACCTTTGCGCATTTGTGTTCGTGCTCCATCCGTGCCAGCCACAAATAGAGTTTTTATGGACAGCCGTGTGTCGGCAAAAGTGTCGGAAAAGTCCAAAGCATATCTCATCAAGGCTTTTAATAATTCAGCATTTCATGTCTAGTTGCTCTCTCCATGGTTCTGTATCGCAATTATATGTCACCCAAGACTTCGAAACCATCTTGGTAGCACAAATCAATGTCGCCTTCGAATAATGAAACGTGGGACCCAATTTTTGGGTCTTTCCTCGTTTTTTTTTCTTTCCCGGATCCCCCGCGGGTCTTTCACACCCACCTAACATTTCCACGTGCTTTTATCTTCCTATTTGTCAATCCCATTCCTCTGGTCGCAGCCAAACAAGGATCGACACTTCCAAGGGTAGAAACGCTTAACGCCAAGCACACAAAATGAGAGAAGGTATGCTACATTAAAAATGACTTCCTCCAGAGAACCAGATTGTTTGTGTAAAATGCTCGCTTCCATCTCCATCGCCCTCTCTCAAATAACTGCTCGGAGCGGGTACAGCCGGTGAACCAGATGTTTATGGATGTCTGCTTGGATGAAACCCCTAAAAGTTTTTGGTTGAAAGGATTCGAGTTCGATTCTTCCAATCAATTTGTATTTGATGTCCACAATTTGGTAAACATTTTTTCCATCGCTTAGATTTTAATTTTCTTTAAATTCATCTATGAAAATAACATAAATACCATCGGTGATCATAATACTTACAGTGTGCGCAAGTTGAACAAAATCATCCCAACTATGCCAGATTTAATTTAAATGAAAGCATGATTTCTTGTTACTGATATGAAATTATTGCTCGATGATAAATTATGGAACCATGTTGGTGTGCGTTTAGGATTGACAAATTTTCGACATATCAAATGTACAAGACAGATCACAGAAGCAAGGCTCAGGCTTGCGGAAAACGTATTTAACAGCGGCAACGTACCTTGTAAATATTCACTTCAACCCACCGGTCAATGTACGTGTTCGTCAATTTGACAACACGCAAGTGTCATGATTTCTAACCAAACAGAGCAACTTGCTTTGCTTTTACTGCATCGTTTTTTGACAAACTTTTTTTGTAGATCGATGTCCGATCGCAATCGATAAAAATCTATGTATCCGTACCTCGTTACACAAAGTGCATCAACTAGGATCTTCTAACCTTACTAGCACTAGAGAACAATTTATTGGTTGTCTTTCATAGCATTCTGCTCATCAACTACACAATCGCTTAAACGATTTTGAAACCGCTTTTTTTTCGGAAACAGTTCTAAACACGCAACAAAATGCTTTTTAACATAGTATTTTCACGAAAATGAAAACAAATAAGGGGCCAATTTTCTCTAAACAAACATGGGCAAGCCATGAGATAGACTAGCTAGGGGAAGCCTACCGATTTCAGGCATGTCAAGCTCGGACTTCGTCCATTGGGACTCTTCCAAAAGTTATCCACGACATAGCTTTGCCCACTTCTGTTTCTGCTCCATCCGTGCCAGCAACAAATAGAGTTTTCATGGACAGCTGTGTGTCTGTATGTTGATGTGAGTGTCTTTCTCGAGTGGTCATCACGCTATTAATTTGGAGTGCAATCCATGAAAATTGTTTGGTCAAAATCTGATATAACACTAGCTTTTGAAAGAATATTGCTAGGAGTATTAAGTATTCCTTCTTACTGTGACATGCTTTGTTCTTAACAGATATTAGGAATTCTTGGTATTGGCTGAGATGCTTGGATACATCGTATGGACTGGTTTCAGGATGGAATCCATGCCGGTAGCAGCAAATAGTACAAGGACTCTTACTATAGGTCCAAGCACAAGAAGCAACATGTTACATAAATTCTTGAAAGGTAAAAACAACTGGCGCTCATGGCTACTCCCAATTAAACTGGTCAGCCGACTTGCTCTCATTATGGCTTGAGTGATATTCTAAGTTAATGTGAGCATTTCGCTACTTGATGTTGGAAACTGCACTTGAAGACATTGATTACTGATCTGGATGGGTCTAAATACAACTTATGTGTTTACCAGGCAGCACCAGATGTTGAAGTTTTATATATCATTTTCACTATCACTGCGTTTGCAGCAAGTGGCTTCCCCCTTCTACGTGATCCACGGGCAAGATCATAAGCCCGTTTTTGGGTCTATCCTCTTTTTCTCTTTAGTCCCATTCTTGTAGACCCCACGCGTCTTTCTTTCGCACCGCCAAACATTTCCACAAGCTTTATCTTCTTATTGGTCAATTTCCATTCCCACTGACTGCGGAGGTTGACTGAAAGGGCAGTCCGGACAATAATGTGAGTGCCCCGTGAACTTTGCGATTGCCATGGGCATTGCCAGGGAGCTTCATCATTGACTGCCAACACATCTCTTCAGCTACGCATCCGCGTAAACACCGCCACATTCACAATCACTTCTCTCCAGAAAACAACGTAACGGAAAATTTAACTTATCTACTAAAAACATGTGAACATAATTTCATGTATTGTATCCCAATTCTCGCTCACATTGTCCGTAATCAAGGAATATAAACTTTCTTATCCTCTTATTAACGAAATACGAACAATCAAATATTTTGATAATAGAATAACCAACAAAGTTACATGACTAAACTTTTTCTGGAGTTCGACATCCGATTGCGATAAATGGAGATCTGATTACCCGGTAGCTCGTCATTCGAAGTGCATCCACTAGTAATTCCCTAATCAATGCCAGTACTAGATAGTATTTTATCAACAATCTCTCGTGACCTTCTGCTCATCAACTCTAGGATTACTTAAACAACTTTGGGTTTCCTTTGGAAACTGCTCTCAATACGTGACCAAAGGCTTTTTCAATACTATTGGCTTTTGGTCTTTCCTCTTTCTTTCTTTAGTCCCTTTTTCTAAACCCCACGATTTCTACGTTATCATCTAATGGAACGACTAAGCATGAAGTAATATGGAGATGCCGTTGGCCTTGATATATATTCTTGCATGAAGTTGATCACGAGCACCGCCAAACCATTGTTTCCCAACAAAAGCATCAGCTCTGCAACCTCCTCTCCAACGCTACGCAACCCTTGCTTTTGCTCTTTAACAAGACATACTCAAAATCTAATTAATGTCCAACCACGAAAAAAAAAAAGGAAAAAAATTAAAATAATCGCAATGTTGCCATACTGTATGTGCAATTTACAAAAACGTCTCAAATTATACGAATATGTACCCTAAGATACTTGAAGCTACTTAGAGATGCGTCACTTAAAAATGTTCATTGTAATATATTTTCATCTCTGTCGATATCATAAATATAAAAGCTTCATTGAATTTATATAATTTTCCAAAATAGAAAATAAATAAATAAATAAAAGAGAAAAAGGTCACTTCTGGGTTATGTATGCTCCTTTGTTTTCTGGAATCTTTTATTTATATATAGAAGCAATCGATACAATCAAGATCATATGCTCTTTCCTTGACATGTCGCTGTCATGTTTTCTTCGCTATATTTAGTTGTTGACTAAATGTGGAGATTGGCTGGTCATGCAGCTTCAATCTCGTTGTATTGGCAACCACATGATACGCAGCATCATTTAGCACGATATCCAAATGTTAAATGGGTCGATTTTGCGGTTGTTTTCTGTTGATGGCATAAAGGACGTCATTCTATCTATGCTTCTAAGTTGTAGTTTGCCAAATTTCCTAAAAACATGTCTTATTCAAAGGTTGAGCCTCGGTTTTTTCTGGCGTCTCATTTCTATCACATGACTTGAGTTGGTCATCATTCATCTTGTACTTTGAAGAGTTTGTCATGAAGGTTAATTAGATGGGCAGTATTCTTAAGCTGTGACTTGCGAATAGTGCGTGTGAGATGGAGAATTCCATTAGGACTGACATTTGTGCACTTCTGGATTGAGCAAAATGAGTAGTAGTTTTTTTGTTTGACAGTGCATTTGAACTATGTGCGTCTTCAACAGGCTTTGCAATCAAGAACACACCCTACTTTTGTGCCACGGAAAGGTGGAGCGGTAAGATAAGCATTGTATCATAACATTTTCTCATTTTTTTCTATAAGAAGATAAATTTTGTCTAAGACTCTGTATATTTGGTGAGTTGAACATGACTCTGTTTCCTTTCCTACCTGATGGAGAATTGAGAGCTGTTTGTGTGAGAAACTCCGTTGGTTTCTTGATCAAATATGCAAAACATATTCACTGTCATCTCTTTTTCTTGGCAAATGATTTTGGCAGTAATGGCAGACATTGCATTTTCAAAAAGTACGTGCCTTTTTGAAAAATGGCATCACACAGAAAAGCTCCTTCAAATAGAGACATGCCCTATTCCATGTTAATGCAAACTCGTCACATAACGGTGCTGCTATCCTCAAGTCTAACCTTGTCATGATCTCTTAAATAGTGTATTTGAACACTGGCTAACTTAAATTTTTTTAACCAATGTTGATGTCCATCATTCAAACTTGCAACTTCTTATTGACGAGCTTACTTGTTTTCATGAAGCTTGTAGCCTTTCTCGAGCGGTCATCATGCTATTAATTTGGAGTGCAATCCACAAAAATTATTGTTTGGTCACAACTTGATATAACACTAGCTGATAGAATATTGCTAGGATTGTTCTGACTGGCTAAGTATTCCTTTTTTACTGCGGCATGCTTTGTTCTTAACAGATATTAGGAATTCTTGATATTGGCTGATATGCTTGAATACATCGTATGGACTGGTTTCAGAATGGAATCCACATTGGTAGCAGCAAAGAGTACAAGGACTCTGACTATGTCCAAGCACAACCAACATGTTACATAAATTCTTGAAAGGTAACTACTCCCATTAAACTGGTCGACTAACATGCTCTCATTATGACTTGCGGGATATTCTAAAGTTTATATGAGCAATTCGCTACCGGATGTCGGAAACTGTGTTTGAAGACCTTGATTGCTGATCTTCGTGGGTCTAAACACACTTATGTGTCTACCGGGCAGCACCAGATATTGAAGTTTTAAATCATTTTCACTTGCACAGAGGTTGCAGGAGGTGGTTTCCCCCTTCTACGTGACCCACGGACCAGGTCATAAGACTGTTTTTGGGTCTATCCTCTTTTTCTCTTTAGTCCCTTTTTTGCGGACCCCGCGCATCTTTCACACCAGCAAACAATTGCAGACGCTTGTCTATCCTCTTTTTCTCGAGTCGATTCCATTCCCACTTGCCAGGATTCGATCTCAAGAGAAAATTAACAAAAGTGTGTTGGCGCCCCCCTCTTTTTCTGATACGGCGGCCAGGCGGTGCAACATCAACGTTACTTTGCCTGCAATAAAAAGGAAACATTAGTCAAATTAATGGAGGAAATCATGATCAGCATAACATGAAAAAGCCAGAGTAATGGTCCACATAAAGTCGAAACCTTAAGCCTCATTTGTTGTTATGGTCTATGGGAGGGAATCAAATTATGGCACAGTGGGAATGGAATTGACCCGATAAAGAAGATAAAAAGCATGAGCAAAAGTTTGGTGGTATGAAAGAAAGACGCGTGGGATCATTTGCAAATGTTGGGTGGCGTGAAAGGCCGCCACAACAGTCCCAAAGTTGCCGGGAGTCCACTTCAATCAACCTCCACAGCCGTAAGCCTATTCATGCACAACGATGGTTTTGAAGAAAAGAAATGGGAACACTCACTCCTGCTTGAACTTCTCATTGCATTACATGGAAATCAAGGCGGCAACATTTCGTTCCTTGTGCATATATTGATGAAAAAATTATTTATGCTCTTGACATGTTAAGCTACTACCCTTTCTTCTTCTTCTCCTTCTTCTTTTTTTTTTTTTTGAAAGAGTGAGTAACTAACATGGAATAAGTAATTAAGATTCCGTTTGGAGTCTCCCTAGGTATCCTCCTTAGGAAACCAGATGGGGTCTCATCTCCTAGGGTCTTGTCCTTAGGCCTTGGGGGATGTAAAACTCCAAAGGGCTATTCCCTCCCTCCTGGGGAAGAAAAACCTACAGAAGGAAACATGAGGGCCTCGGGGTCATCCAGCAGCCGCGACATAAAGCAAGGCGCATATGTAGTCAGCCTTACTAGGGTTGGTTAGTAGCGCCCCCAAGGTAGCTATGATCCCTAGGGCTTTAGGGACCAACCATCTCCCCCTAACATCGCATAAGTAATTGATTTTTTTTTCCCTCTGAATGAAGGGGGAGCCAACCCAGTTTGCGTCAACCTTTTCGGAATATCAGTAGCTAGCCGACAGGTAACCTATGACTAAATCTCCATTATTTTGACTCCTTTACATTTAGAATATTTCAATGTCGATTATATAGCTTGCGCGGTTAACTAAATCATGTTTTGTGGTTATGTAGTTTGGAATTTACAATTAGCAGAACATTGACAATAAGAGTCCTTGTGCCATTTCCGTATTTGAGTTCTCAAACTTTTATTTCGTTCATTTAAGAATTAAAACTTGCATTGGAAAGCATTTGAGAGATTCGAGTTCCTCCGTAAATTTCTGGTGGACAGAAACCATGGCTGGCTTCTTTAATTCCCCATAAACATGATTACAGATTGCATGAGAATATGTCTATATGTTCGTGAATTCTCTATGTGCAAAAGAGAAACATAATTTATTAATTATCTTTTTTAACTAATCGAGTCGCCAAAACATTTAGAGTTAACATGTGATATCATTTACTAAATTATCTCTTTGGTTTTATTGTCACAAAATATGGATGACTCCCGAATTAATCATTTTGATAAGTCTCCCAACTCTAAATTTTACACATATTCTTACATGTAAAGGTCATTATGGAGTTATCTTCTCATCGATCGAAATAAGGATCCTCAAATATCTTGATATGTGTATATAAAACTGTTTACTCTTTACTTCAAAAAGGTATATGTATGAATTGATATCTATTTAGAGAAATGAAAAGAATTAGAATGTTTTAATTATCAAATCTTCTTGCAGTCGTAGCAACGCACAAGTTAATATTCTAGTACAGAAGATAAAAAATGAGGGTATTAAAGACATGGCATGTTGACCCTTGTCAATATTGGTAAGGTGATCTGTTGAAATAGTATTTCTCTTTTTTTCTTTTTTTCTTTGGATAAGAATTTTCATTTTTACACGAGAAAGCTATCACAAATTTTCATTATTTTGTGGGATAAAGCTCATTTTGTGCTGCACGATTCTGAATAAACTTATGTATTTTTCCGGAAGCTCATTAATGTTACCCAATTCTCGATAAAGTTATTTGAGCGTATTTGGGTTTTCCTTTGGAAACTGCTCCCAATCCGTAACCAAAGGCTTTTTCAAATCTATTTTCGTGTTCAGATGAAAACGAAAAACGAAAAACTAAGAAAATTTTGGGATTTGTGCATTAAAAGTCCTAAAACTTGTCACAAAAGTATATTTGAGTCCTAAAACTTTCAAAAAGTACAAACAAGTCCTAAAACTTGTTACGAAAGTGCACTTGAGTCCGAAAACTTTCGAAAAGTGCAAATAAGTCCTAAAACTTGTTACGAAAGTGCAAACAAGTCATAAAACTTGTCACAAAAATGTAAATAAGTCCTAAAACTTTTAAAAAGTACAATCAATGGAAGGATTTGATTGAATTAATTTGATAAGTTTTAGGACTTGTTTATATTTTCGTGATAAGTTTTAAGACTCAAGTGTATTTTTGTGATAAATTTTAGGATTTATTTATACTTTTTGAAAATTTTAGCATTCAATTATATTTTCGTGATAAATTTTAGGGCTTTAAAGGCACTTGTTCCGAAAATTTTCTCTAAACATATGCAGGGCAACCTGCTTTTTTGACTCGGGAGGCTTTTGGGCTTTCCTCTTTCTTTCTTTAGCCCCTTTTTTGTGGACCCCACGCGTCTTTCACACACCACCCAACACCGAGAAAATATTATTCCCAACCCGTGACATTGAGCACGCAAACAAGGAGGAGGAGGAGGAGGAGGAGTAAGGCTATATCGAAAATGGCAGAAGCAGTGCTCTTCAACCTCGCCACCGACGTACTGAAACTCGCCGGTTCCATCGCCTTTTCGGAGATCCAGCTTGTGCGAGGTGCGAGAGATGAGCTCGACAGTCTTAAGGACACCATCGAGACCATCCGAGCTGTGCTTTTGGATGCCGAGAAGCAGCAATGGCACAACAACCAGGTCAAGCTCTGGCTCGCACGGCTCAAGGACGTGCTATACGACGTACGGGACTTGCTCGACGATGTCGCCACGGAAGATCTGAGGCGGAAGGTCACTCCCGGCAACAAGATGTCGAAAGCGGTATGCTTTTTCTTCTCTAAATCGAATCAGCTTGCACACCGCCGCAAAGTGGCTAAGGAGATTCAGGAACTTAGGAAGAGACTGGATCGGATTAAAAAAGATAGGGAGTTCCGTTTAGAGGAGCATCAGAGGGAGGAAACAATGGCCATTGCGAGAGGAAGGAAACCTGAAATTTCCGCACCTGACGAACAAATAATCGGTAGGAAAAAGGACAAAGAAAAGATCAAACGACTTTTGTTTGATTCCTCCTCTAGCGATACCGTGTCATTTGTTTCCATCATTGGTAAAGGAGGTCTTGGAAAAACCGCCCTTGCACGACTAGTATACAACGATGGGGAGGTAGAAAAACATTTCCATCTTAAGATGTGGGTGTGTGTATCTGATGTCTTTGATGTGCATTTGATTATCAAAGAAATTCTTAAATCAGCAAACTGTCAAGATCATGAGAATAAGCCCTTAGACCAGTTGCAGAGACTTCTTCACGAGACTCTAGGCAACAAGAAATATTTGCTTGTTTTGGATGACATGTGGAATGAAGTTCGGCTCAAATGGTTGGAGCTTGGAGATTGGCTAAAGAGTGGTGAACCGGGAAGCAAGATACTTATAACCACTCGCAGCCACACGGTTGCGAAGGTCACAGATGAAAAATCAGCTATCTATGATCTAGAAGGCCTAAGTACAAGCGAGTCCTGGGATCTATTTAGGGAAGTGGCGTTTGGAGATAGGCAAGCATCGGTAGACCAGAGATTGGAGGAGATGGGAAGAGATATAGTTAGAAAATGCTCCGGGGTTCCCCTTGCCATTAGAACCATCGGAAGCCTGTTGTACAGCAAAAAGGAAGATCAGTGGAACCGTTACAGAGTGAAGGAACTTCCAGAAATTCCAGAAATTGATGCGATCGATAATGGAATTATGCAAGTCCTCAAGTTCAGTTACGATCATCTCCCGTCCTGCTTGAAACATTGTTTTGCATACTGCTCGCTGTTTCCGAAAGATCATATCTACGAGAAAGAGATGATGATACATCTTTGGGTGGCACAAGGCTTTATTGAGTCAAGCAACGGGGAGGATAACCTTGAAGAGGTTGCCGACAATTACTTATCAGAACTGCTATGTAGGTCATTCCTCGACACTGTAATCAAAAGTGATGATGGCGAGGTTCTAAATTTCAAGATGCATGATCTCATGCATGATCTTGCCCAAAAAGTTGCTGGAGGTGAATGCAAGATTGTTAATTTTAAAGGAGGAGATAATGATAGCGGAATTCGACATGCGTCATTTAGTTCGGAGATTTTCTCTGAAGAGAAAATGGTGTCCCTGCTCAAAACATCCAAATTGCGGACGTTTCTCTATTTGGGAGGTGAATCCTCTGTACTCAACTCTCCCAAAGTTTTTTCTGGGTGTAGACACTGTCGAGCGTTGGGTTTGGACAAAATAGATATTCCTCTCCTTCCTTCCTCCTTTGGAAAGTTGAAGCAGTTAAGGTTTCTTTATATTTCTGCAAACCAATCTATCCAGAGTTTGCCGGATTCAATTATGGATTTGGTGAACTTGCAGACCCTCAAACTCAGTGGATGTGTGAACCTTAAAACATTTCCAAGAGATTTGAGGAAATTGGTCAACCTTAGGCACCTCTTAATTAGATGGTGTGACTCACTGAGCCACCTACCACCCCTGAGCGAACTCCCTTCCCTAAGGACGTTGATTCTCTGGAACTTGCTTGCGTTGGAGTTCCTTCAACAGACAAGTGACCCAAAACAATCTGATACTGCACGCCCCTTTCCAAAACTTCGGTCCGTGGAAATAGTGGGCTGTCCCCGCTTGAATTTTGTGCCACCATTCCCCCATGTGGAACACTTGAACACAGATAACACGAAAATGTTGGAACAACAATTGATGGTCAATCCAAATTGCCCATCAGACCTTTTCTCTAAACTAAAGCGTCTAGTTCTTGATGGTGAGAATATGAAGCCCTCGATGCTCGAGACTCTACTCCGATCAGCCAGTAATCTCGAGTCCATGCGCCTCTTCAGATGCGACCCAAAGGGTCTCTCTCATGGCATGCGGCACCTTTCCTCACTCCAGGAACTCGACATTTGTGATTGCGGAGGACTCGATTTATTGTGCCAAGAAGACGAGCATGGCACCCAATGGCGATACTTTACGAAACTCCATGTTCTTAAAATAAGATTTTTTAGGGATTTGGTGACATTACCCGAGGGGATTCAACATGTCACGACTTTACAATATCTCGAGATTTCTGCCTGTCATAATCTGGAGAGTTTGCCAGAATGGATTGGAAATTTCTCTTTGCTCGAAAAGCTTATATTAATTGGCTGTTCGAAATTAAAGCATTTGCCATTGGAGATGTGCAACCTCACGCGGTTGAAGAAATTGAGAATCCGTAATTGTCCAGCTCTGAAAGAGAGGTACCTAACACACGGCCATGAAGAATTGGAAAAGAACCCGCACGTTCGGATCATCGATTGGGAGGATTGATTGTGACCACGAGCTCGGTAGAGAGGTGCGAGAAAAGACTGTGTATCTCACCTTCTTTATTATTTAACTAATTTCTCTTCACTACCAGTTCGCCACCGACGCTGTGAACTGTAACAGGTCGAAATTGCTGTTTGTACCACCACCTTCCTCCTTATGTCGCGCGTGTAGAACACCACCTTTGCCTCGCCGTCTTGCTCGTAGAGAAGAACCTCCTCACTCCCTCCTTCTATCTCCTCCATCGCGGCCGCCGGAACTCCCTGATTCGCCACCACCTGGAAGGACCCCAGCGCCTCCGACGCGCGTCGCATCCTCTCGATCGCCTCCTTCCTCTTGGCCGGGTCGCGGTCGATCCCGCCGAGGTCGATGGTCGGGAAGCTGAGATTCTCGGATCCGCCGCTCGATTCGGAGCTGCCTTCGGATGTCTTGTCTGGTCGGATGAAGAAACTCTGGGGATTTCGGTCGATGGTAGGAACTGTTCCTCTCTCTCTCTCTCTCTCTCTCTCTCTCTCTACTGCAATTCAATTTGCACTGTGAATGTATATTTGTTGGGGATGTGTTTGGATTATGAATTGAATGTTATGGAGACATTTGGATTATGAATTGAGTGTTATGGAGACATTGCATTGCATGATATGATGAGCAGCTTCTTTGTAGCTGATTGATTGAGAGAAGAGAAGAGAAGAGAACACTGACATCCATTGCGAGGTTCCGTTTGACTTTAGAACTATGCGGTTCTTAAAAATGGAAGGAGAAAGTCATTAGCTGATGAGCTACCACCACTTGCTTAGAAAAAATGACAATGCTGCCTAATAATGGCTGATTCTTTGGAGGAAGGGGCGGATAGTACACAAGCTTTGCAATTTATGGAAAAGAAATCTGTTAGGACAGAGTTTACCATCGATATATGACAGGACGATTCGATGTCGTCTTAGCTCTTGGATCAATCGTTGCGTCGTCTTAATGCAATGCTGACTCGATTACATCAATTGGGTTTCAAATATGTCGCGTCGTAATGGAAACCTGTTGTTTCATAGAAAATTCAGGAAGTGTACATAGATTTTTTCCTTGCGGTTGATTCCGTTGAGCAAGTTGAAGGCTGGCAAGAATTCCACTTTTTATCCTGCCGCCAATATACAAAGTCGAAATCCAAAGCTGAACCAAACATAAATGTTTTTGAAAGCGCAATTTTTTTCTTGCGGTACATTGGTGTTTTAACTGTCATATGAGTATCCAATTTAAAGATAGCATCTTTCTTTTGATTTTAAAGGGGTATGTGTTAATCTTCCTCTCCCTCTATTTTGTGTTCTCTTTGTGGTTCTGCTTTTGCTTAGAAAATGATCTTTGTTTTGAGAGTTGTGTTCCCTTTCTGTTCTTCTTTTGTTTAAAATGTAATGGACAGTGTAGTTTGGAAGCACAGTCTCCTTTTAGATTGGTGGGTTGTCTGCTGATGTTAATTCCTCGATGGGTCCATACAGCCTTGAAGATGGCCAAGGAGTGTCGCCAAAGAAGCATGCCACCGACACTCTTGGGTCTCTTTTGTTTGCCAGACTCGGTGCTCGACGCTCTTAAATTGGTCGTTTGTTATGAGCTGCGAATGCAACAATTAGTGAACCGTCCTTGATCTGTCGGTTCTCAAGTCAAAAATGAAGGAACATAATTTCTATGTACTACTGTGATTGCAATCTTAATGTTGATAAATACTATATCTGCAAAATATCTAGAACCGACATTGACCCCTTCTGTTAAAAAGCATTGTTTTCAACGTGCATCTGTCTCATTCAGACAATTTTGAACCTGTCAATATGAGGCTAGCATGATTTAACAAAGTTAGAATCAAGTTTGGATGAGTCAAATAACTCTGTTAGAATGCTTGATGCACAAACCATTCGGGAATGGTAAACGCGGATTAGTCATATCAAAGAAAAGCATAGATTGTGAAGACATGATGTTATTGCTATAGGGAAGATGCCATGGTAATTTAATTCCTGAATTCTCAAGAGCTCTTCAACTAACTTAGCATATGAGAAAATACAGTAATAAAGGCGAGAAGAGGATCGCAGTGTGTTAACCAATCAAAACACAATTTCAGAAAAGTTCAGAGATGAACAATGATGTTTGGCCAAAGCTACTTACCTGCAAAAGATCTCCAATGTCGATCACTAGTGCTCCAGGTATTGGAGGAACGTCCATCCACTGGTTCTCATGAATGAAGCACTTGAAGTCCTCCAATCTAATCTTGCAGGAGAATTGTGAGGAAGTCATTGTCTGAATGCTCTGTCACACCCAGGGTCAACTCTGGCTATGGGCAGAGCGGATGGTAGTGGCACATGATAGCGCGTCCCTTTCCACACTCCATCTCCCTCAAGTGACTTGGGTGGAGTCCTAGGGCGTCTGATAAGAGCTCAAACAGACGAGAGCCCAGTCTCATCGCATGCTTTGAGTACACCAGCATTTTTGTGCCAGAGATGTTGCGATGCACTGCTGTAAAAGTATTGTCGGGTGGCCGGACAACGAATATGCAGGGGACTTGGGTGATCCCAGCGTCCACAAGGCCTTTGACTCCAGCTTTCGTCTCGTCGAACGCTCTCAATTTGCTCGCTCGGTCATGTTCATCATCTGTGGAAGTGACCATAGGCATTTTCCAACAGGCATTTTTGCCTGATAATTGGATAGAATAGACTTCAACGACGGGATTCTCATTTTTATATGGACAAACATGATTGACCGAACTATAGGACATGTAAAGAGCTAGGGTGTGCAAAGGAATCGGGAATCGCTCGGATTGCCCGGAATCGAACCGAACTGGGCCCAGAACCGGCGGTTTCCATGGGGACTAGTCCGGTTCCCAGTTCCAATTTAGTGGAACCGGTAAGTATCGATTCGATTCCTGATTCTAGGCATGGAACCCCCTACCCTCCTATCCGGACCGGACTAGTAATATATATAATTTTTAAGGAAAATTTCCAGCAAAAAAAAGAAAAAAAATTTAAGAAAAATGAGAATCCTAAAATCCCTAATCTAAAGCTTAACGCTCATCGAGTGAATATTGTCACTTCTCACTCTCATCTTGTCTGAATCGTCTCTTTATCTCACTCATGATGTCAACTCTCAAGCTCAACGTCTATCGACTCACGGCCGCGCCTCCGATCGTTCATCGCCTTCTTCTCTCGCTTTCGATCACATCCATTTGTGTGAAACTTGATGAGACCAGCTCCATGGACCCACCCAGGAACTGAACCGGATCGGCGGTCCGGTTCCTAAATGGATCCATTAAATCAATGGGCAATTTCTAGTTTCAATTTTTTGAAATCAGTCCTTAGTGGGCGATTCTCGGTTCCATGATGGGAACCGCCCACCCAGACCGTGCTCATCCCTATAAAGAGCTCGTATATGTTTGCTTAACTATAGAATCATTGCATTCAATATAATGAAGCATGATGTAATATAAAAAGAGATCAATTAGTTATTTAAATATATTTATTGAAAACCACAAGTAACAGATTAATTTCCTGATAAGAGAAAATCCGAATTTATTTCGTTCATTCCTTACTCCATAGTTCTTTTTCGCTTATATGCAGAAACGTGATTGATGCCCGCTCGATATTGGAAGAGCACGTGAATTAATGGCTGATAATACGGTGACTGTTTGAAATTATAAACAATGTAAAACGTGGAAATCCAAAATTAGAAAAGATCATGTAACATGCATTCCTATTTTTCCACACATAAGTCACCCTTGAGAAAAGTACTGAAAACAAAATGATCCGATTAGTATTAAAATTATGACATCAAAACAAATACGAAATCTTCGTAAAATCTAACCGCAAAATTAAAGTAAAATAATCTCAAAATGTTGCAATATTTCTATTTTATGTAGTTTACAAAAAACCTCTCAAATCATAAGAAATATGTAAACCAACATATTTGAAGCTACTCAGAGATGCATTACTTAGAAATTTTCATTTTATTTTTTATTTTTTTGGTAAGTAAAATTTTCATTTTATTTTCGTCTGCGTCAATATCATAAATCTCTAAACTTGCATACTTTTTCAAAGTTCCAACTAAATTCCGAACAATAACTATATATAAACCCGTGCAAAGCACGAGAGCTCAACTAGCGGCATAGTATGCGTAACACCCCCAAAATTGATGGTGAAATATCTAATTTTGTTGCCGGTAAACTGAGAGTTGAAATCACATCCGATGTCCACGTTGCGACGTGCCATCCCTATGCGTGGATAGAACATTAACCGATACTTGTCAACCCGTGTGATATACACATACCCATGAAAATTAGTCTAATAAAGGATTCCAATTCCTTGTGTTACGTTCTTCTTAGATGAAAAAAAATTAAAAATTCGTTTATTTCGCGAAAAATATATAATTCGAAAGATATATTCTTAAAAATGTTCATTTATGTCGCTTACAAAGATTAATGAACAAAAAAATATTTTCATCATTCATAAATTATTATCGATAACAAAGAAATTTTTTAATGACTAATTATTTTTTTCGAGTTATACAAGTGGTTATTTATTTTCGGCGAAACAAGCGGGAGAGTCCGAAAGTGAAATCACGAAATTGGATTGCGACCTCTGCGACCCGACCCGACCCGAAGAAATCTTTTTTTTTTTTTTTTTCTCTTGTGCCTTTAAGCCTCGTTTCGTTATCAAATTCGAGAGAAGACTGTCGCGGGGGCAGGCAGCTTCTGTCTCAGTTGCCACTTCTCTTTCGCTCGGACAAGAAGCTCTTCGACCTCGCTTCGCTTCGCTCCGGCCATGGTGATCGTCGCTCTCTCTCTCCTCTTCCAATGACTGTGCTTGAGTCGTGGAGCTTCTTCACTGAATCTCTCTCTCGCAATTCACTCTTTTTTTTTGGGCAGGATTATCTGAAGACGGCGATTCCTTCGCAGCTCATCTCGGAGAGAGGCTCCAATCTGGTCGTCATCAACCCCGGTACTCCCTCTCTCTCTGTCTCTCGTATCGAATTCAATACCTCGATGCGTTGTGTACGGTAAAGCAGCTTGAACGCGCCTCGTTTCCTTGGCTTTTTGTAGGCTCTGCGAACATCAGGGCGGGCCTCGCCCAGCAGGACGCGCCTTTCACCCTCCCTCATTGCATCGCCCGGTACACCTCCCAGGTCCCCAAGCGGAACGTGCAAGATCAGGTCCGACGATGTTCCTGACTTCCCCTTTTTTTTTTGTTGGGTTTTTCCGTGGGTGTTTGGTTTTGGCATTGTGGGGTTTGATGGTTTCTGAATTCGTTGGGTTTTCCTTATGCTGCTTTGTTGTTGTTGTTTTGGATTTTTTTAGATGCTCAATTCTCAAGTTACGACGGCGCAACACATGGATCGAGAGAAGGCTTATGATATTGTGAGTTCACTTCTGCTGTTTTGTCTTTAGTTGTGACAACATGTAAATGCCTTGAAATTTTTAAAATTTCTCAGTATTAACGTGTGGGTTAGTGTATCTCAGATAGCATCATTGTTGAAGATTCCGTTCTTGGATGAGGAGGTCGCGAACAGCAGCTCTTTCCAGCGCAAGGTTTGCATGTTTTCCAAAAAAAATTGTTGACCTTGGTTCTTCATCACCCGAATTGAGCTGCTTTCTCGCTTCTACTTGATCTTTAAAATGATATGGCAGACTTAGAAGAGGCCTCTTGTGTGAACTTCACTGTTTTCATCGTCCAATTATCTTTTTATTCTGTCATTTGAGTAGGCTACTTGAAGGTTCGGTATTTTAAGGCGATTCTCTCGACTTTTTCTTTGTTTTCTTCATACGGTATTCAAGATAATAAAGTGTTTTCATTTTGTCCTCTGAGGAAGTTTTGTTTCTTTGATGGTTAGTAAAGGACTTGAATGATTTTAATGTCTTTTTCTTGATAACTCAAGTATTTTCTCCACTTGTTCTATGTAAATCTGTACTGCATTGTTATCCTAGAGGAGACTGCAGAGTCACTGCACCCTTGGATCTAGTATATTCTCGAATTTAAGTACTGTCAGGTCAGTTCCTGCCCCCCAAAAACATAATTTATAAATAATCCCACCCATGGCAGCCCAAAAAAGAATAGAAGTCCGCCCAAAGAGATCTAGTATATTCTCGAATTGTGTCGGGCAACCCATTTCCTTGTCAATTTGTTTTCGCAGTGAAAGAAAAACTGACATACTTGTTCACAGATGGGACGTGTTGATGGTTATAATCCACAGAATGTTAGGAAAGATTCAGTCTTTGCTTGGACGGATGTGTATGAGAAGCAAAGTTCAACTCCAGTAACAGGTCTATAAATAACTATTATTCTCAATTCGTGGGCTGATGATTCTTCTGAGTTTGTTGTCTTCACTTTGGCTCATACCTTTTACTTTTCTCTTTTCCGTTGTTATCTGCTTCTGCTAATTGATATGTCATAGACTCGGAACTTAAAACCACTCCATCAGATCATGGACAGGTCGTCTATGCAAAGAAATTGGCAAGATATTCCTTCCCTTTTCTAAGATTTGAAGTAGTATAGGCTTCAGTGGATTATATGATCATTACAATATAAGATTCTTAGCTTTTGTCTGCACTGGAGCATGTTTCCATTATACTAGATGCGTAGGATAACGACACTCTACCATGAAACGGTGATCTTCTCTATGTTTATTTTGGAACTAAGTAGAAAAATTATACAGTAGCTATAAACTAAAGATGCCATGTGATTGTTTTGTCTCTAAATTGGAGTATTAGGGATGTTAAGTAGCTTAGATCATTAACATGCAATGACATGGAAGCTGCCATCCAAAATGTAGATGGCTAGCAGGATGTTGCACTCTGTCAATGTTTGAAACTTCTGACCGTCAACCTTCAATCGTGTCTGAAGCTGCTTTTACACGCAAATGCTTGTTATGATTATTTCTCCTCTAAGCATACTATATAGTTCTGCCTCCTGTACAGAAGCGGCTGTAGCTGCTTATGTTTTTTAGCAGAAGTATCCAGCTTCAATGCTCCTAGCCTGTAGTCAGTCTACTAAAATTGCTATGTTGGTTGTATTGGTGCCTTGGTTTGTTTAAGGATGTATGGAGTTGATAGGGTAATGGGTTGTTTTCATTAATTTCTTGTTTATTCAAGGATATGTGGAGTTGGCTCTCAGCTGGAGCAAAGGTCTTGGCATTTTATAAATAGTCGATGTTGCTAAATGATCTGCAGAGTGAAAAGTGGAAGCATTCTTTTTTTGTCCTCCAACTATGTGTCCCCTGCATTTATGATTTCCGAGCTATATGCATTATCAAGGTTGCTTTTTTATACATGAGTTGCGTAATGCAGTATGATTATTTTTTATGCTGATATTGAATCTGCAGCAAGCCTTTAGTATGTGCTCTTGTGTATGACTTGCACCTTTGCTTTGCAGATATGTCAAAGGATAAAGACTTGCCTAGTACTTCGTTGGACCAACATGAAGGAATGGATATGGAATTACGTGAACGTAAATACAGGAGTTTCATTTGTGGCGAGGAAGCTCTGAAAATATCACCCACAGAGCCTTACTGCTTGCGCCGTCCTATCCGAAGAGGTCATTTTAATATTTCACAAGATTATCCTATGCAGCAGGTGAGATACCCCTAAATATTATGCATTGAAAGAAGTCGCAGTCTGATTATTACTTAGTTCCACTCTTTCACTCCTAGAAGGTGTAAATTAAGTCTGTTGCTTCGTTAGATACATTGGTATCTATAGCCTCATCAAGAGTCGCCTCTAAGCATCCAGCAAAACACCTGTAATATAAAGTTCTGTAATATAAAGTATTGCATGCATTTGTACATAATACAATAGTAGTATGGATTGGTGAAGTAGAAAACGAATGATATTGTAAGATGTTGCTCATCCCAATAATTTTGCTTCTCAGGTATATGAGGATTTGCATACTATCTGGGACTGGATATTGGTGGAGAAATTGCATATACCCCAATCTGAAAGGAATATGTATTCTGCTATTCTTGTGGTGCCAGAGACATTTGACAATCGTGGTACTTATTTGCATTGCTTTCGTTATGTTCATGTGTTAATATCCACTAAGAGTTTACTATTAGTTTTTCCGCATATGCATTTCATATGATTCTCTGTGTTGTAAGTGGATTCATGAACCTATAGTTGATTGAGTATAAATAGAGAAACGATGGTGGAGTTTCTTCCCATGCTTCTTTAGTTTTTCCTGCAGTTCATTTGCTGATTTTACTTTTTTTTATCTTTAGAAATGGAGTTCTTTTTTTTTACTCTATGATTGAGAAGTAGGATACCATTTCTGTAGCTAAAGATTACTCCAAAAAAGGACCTTTAAGATCTTTAATTAATGCAATAATCTTTAGGTTGACAATAGGAAACTTAAATTTGATGGGATTAATGCTTTTTTGCGGATATTTTTGCATCTTGTTGAGCAATTGGTTCCTTTTCTTAATCTCTAAAGCATGGATCAGTAGTAAATTATTTTGGTCCTTTTTGCTTCAGGAGTTTGTACTAGGCGCAATTTATGTGTCTCTAACATAGAACTTTGGTTATAAGGTTGAGTTGTATGTTTGATCTTTATATCAACTGCTTCCCACCTTTTTTTCAAGGATTCTATGATTTTTCAAATGGTGGTGTGTCAGATTCATATTGCAACATAGTATTTCTGTGAGAAAGCATAAGATAGACTAATTGTATAAGAGTTACAGAGGGTTGCCACCCCTGTTAAAATGATTTTCAATAAAAGACCTCTTCAAAAATCAATGAATAAGTTTTGAAGTAAACGCCTCATTTGCTTCTCCTATAAACTACTAACGTTCTCTCTCTAAATCAGCAATAATACTGCTGGGAAAATTGAATGGAATCCTTCAATCTCTTCTTCTCCTTGCTTTTGCTAATATGCATTCTTATCCATGCCCAGAGCTCATTCTTGACAATGGCTGTTAGGATCCAATCCGGACTGTAAGATCTTATTTGAAACGTAAGAAATGATTCAAATCTTAAGTAGGACCTTAATTAGCTAGGATCTTTACATGGTCCTGATCCTAAGCTAAAAAGTCATAGGATCGATGCGATCCAACTGATTGCACCAATCCAATCTTGACATACTTCAACCTTGAAATATGTATATCCTAATATCTATGTAATAGAAATATAGATTTTTCTTGTGCATGAAGTATATAAACTGTAAATTCACATCATTTGGAGTTTTATCGTCACGCGATGTTCATAATTATTAAATTCAGACGACTATTGAAAATATTTGTATTGTTGGTATAATTTTTAGGATCTTACGATCCACAACCTGATGTTACGACTCAATCCCTTAGACACCTTCATTGTTAATAAGTAGGATTCCGATCCTAACAACCTTGTTCTTACAATAGAAAACTCATCCAAGAAAGCATCAACAGTGCTAAAGTACTGTTCCAGAAATGTCATGCCCTTGGGGGCTTAGTAGGTAATTTAACCATCTGTAGGGCATATTTATAAAGAAAGCACCTAAACTAGAATCAAAGCCATTCTGCATGTTACTGATTGTCAAAATGCTATTCAAAACTGCCTTCTTGTCTAGGGAGAGAAAGCTACTCTTCGAGGAGCTTCCTTTACTAGATCTACCTTGATGGGAAATTAGCCTCCTTGCTCAAAAGTGTCTCTGAAACGACAGATTAGTATATGGTTTGATTGAAAATACCTGCTATAGATTAAGAGCTAATGATCCTTATCTTCAATGTGATTCACACCCTCAAGATTGTAACGAAGAATGAAGAAATACCACACTGTCTCAATTCCCAATCTTAAGAGCTCCAAACGATAGTCGATTGCCATCAGGTTCTGCTGTGACCAGTATACAAAAACTCAAGATTGTGCTGGCTTGCTACAAGCCTTAAAAGAATTGGGGAATAACTGTTTTATGAGTGATTTTACACTTGAACCACCATGCCAGAAGGAGATAGACTACTGTATACTTAATAGATTATGATGGATTAGCTATCCTTCTCTGATCAACTTCCAGTCTGTAAGTGTTCCTGCTCCCTTCAAATTCATTCATGCTATGCAAGAATTTCTGTTGTCTTAAGTAGTTAAGGTAATTCATTAGGTTTGAGAATGCGGTTTAGCTTAAGTAGTTTAAGAGTTCTGCGTTATCCCATTTATTGAGCTGAAATTCTGTAAGCTTAGACATGTTGCTGATGGAAGAGGTATTTATCTAGATTCTTCACTGGATTCCTCATCCTTATTTATATGCCTTTCCAACTATACTTCTAAGACATGAAATAGTGAATGCAACATCAACGGATGAAGGATGAGTTGCATCTATGCCTTGAGTGGGTGGTATCCCTTTTCCGCCTGTACTCTAAATACATCTTTTGTTTGGTATAGCAAAAAGGTTTTTCTATGGCAATATTTATGCAAACAGCTTGCCTTGTTTTCTTGTAAGTTCAGCATTTTGCATTGAATACATGTATCCAGAATCCAGAGAACGGGTTCTTGGTTGTTCTCTGTTTTCCTTTGCCAGGGAATTTAGCAGATTCCACATTGAATTTTCTGTTTTCTCTGGTTTCAAGCAGAAATTAAGGAAGTGCTTTCTATAGTGTTGCGGGACTTGCAATTTAGCTCCGCTGTGGTACACCAGGTTGGGAACCTTTCTGCCTTCCAATGACTTGCAGAAAATTATTCCCATTTATGTTAACTGTGAAAGATACTGTATGATAAAATAGTTAAATCGTAAAATAGTATGTGCTCTTAGCATGTTTTGCTGTTCCGATGACTATAATTCCCCACTATCATAAAATTGTTATGATTTTTATGGAGGTGCATGTTTTGTAACTTCATTACCAGATTATCTTACAGCTGGTTTACTTTGCATTGCAATAACTTTTTCCAAATGCATGTTTTTTTCTCTTCTGTGTTCTATATGCTCCAAATTGTGTTTTGAGTCTCATGATGTGATCAGTGTCCTGGACAAATATTTAGGCGACTATACATTCCACTGTTTTCTCCATTAGTAGACTATGAATATTATATTGACCTGAACTGATTCCTCAGGAAGGTCTTGCTGCAGCTTTTGGGAACGGTTTGTCAACTGCATGCATAGTGAATATGGGAGCCCAGGTGACATCGGTCATATGCATTGAGGTACTTGTGGTTCTTTTACTTTTACCCTCCATTTGGAGTGTACAAGTCTTGCTTTTGGTGATGCAGAGCAGATGATGCAATGCTAATCATTGCCTCCAAGCTTTTGAAGCAAATTCACCGGTCATTTCAACATAGATTGACCTTAGATATAACACTATTTCATAAATCAAAGGAAAAGAAACCAGAGCTATCCTCGTTTGTGTTTGAGCGTGACCCATGATCAGAATAATTATATGTGAAATCCACATTGCCCTGTAATTATTGTGAAACAGTGCAGTCTCCACTTTCAACATCATTCTTGACTTTTTATCACCAATACCAGCAGTGAGATCATTGCTCCTGCCTCCATGCTTATTTTTCCTCTTTGTTGTAAATTTCTTGTTCCACCATCTCTCATTTTGTTAATGATAGTGTCACCTCCAAATTAGTGGATGAAAACTGAATCAAAATGACGAAGAAATATTGTTTAGGTTTGGATTTTGTCTATCATCAATTATGTGACAAAGGTAACCTTTGTAAACAGGCACTCTCCTTTTCTAGACCACTATGATACCGTGTTTCATATGTCTGATTTACATTCTTCTGGTAAACAAATAACCCTCGGGGGTGCCAATATTGTATGAACAACAATGAAATGAATTAGACTTTACACATGCTGCTTGGACTTTATATCTACTGATGGCTTAAAAACTATGATATATTATGTTGCACTGAGTTAATGAAGGAATTGTCTTTTTTAAATGTCAGGATGGAGTGGCTCTACCTACCTCCGAGAAGACATTACCATTTGGTGGAGAGGTGCTGCTTACTATTTGTCATTGTTCTGGGCTTATTGCAGTATATCTGCATTAGCCTAGATACCATCATATGCAGAATGTTTAAAGTTGATTTGCCTCACCACCTTACATAATTGAAGATTCCTTTTTTATTTGCTTGAAGTATGTGAGGCTGGCTCTAATTATTTGGCTTCACTCTAGAGATAGAGAGCTTCTGACAAAAATTTTATATTTTTATCTTGAGATAACTTAATTCAGCATGTAACTATATATTATTTGTCCAATATATCTACTTTGTTGTTTTCATTGGACTTGAAACTATTTCATGAACATCAACGATTATGATATTGATGTGTAATGTGGTTTCAGGATATATCCAGATGCCTCCTATGGACCCAGAGGCATCATCAAACATGGCCTCAAGTTCGCACAGACATGTTGACCAAGCCTATAGACATGTTGATGCTAAACGAACTGAAAGAATCATACTGTTACATCCAAGTGAGTCTGATTTGGTAATTAAGATTCAGTGTTCATAAAAATTCTTATACTCGTGAGCACTAAGAACTTATATCTATGCTCTACTTTTAATGGTAGAAACCCCATGTGAACGGGGATTTATTTTGTTTAGGAACCGTATTTATGTATCATTGTATATGCAGAAACATGTGTTGCGTGCTCTCTTTCAGACAAGTCGTGTCATTGCGTTCTTCCATAAACTAAGTTTCTTGCTTACAGGAGGGGGAGGTTGATGCGGTAGCAGTTGTTCACTCATATGAGGATGGGATGCCAGCTGCATCTCATAGGACGAGGCTTACTGCTCTCAATGTATATTTCCCAAAATGAACTTTCATCTCTGTATTACTTTGCTTGCTAGATGTTTAGCTTTTTAGAGATGGACTAATGGTTCTTTTCTAATTAGGTACCTCCTATGGGTTTGTTTTATCCAACGCTTTTGGTTCCAGATGTATATCCTCCACCACCTCGTTCTTGGTGAGTGAAATTGTTTCGTTCAAAAAACTTTTCCAAGCGAGTCTAATCATGATAAAACTTCTCTACCATGGTGATTGTTTTACAAGGTTTAATGATTACGAGGATATGCTAGAAGAAACATGGCATTTTGATTATCCCAGACGACCGGACATGGCAGATAGTCTCTATCCTGGTTTTAACATTGGATTGCCAATGTGGGACAGCTATCCAATATTTCAAACAAAACCTAAGAAGGAAGAGAAGGTTGGCCTTGCTGAAGCAATCACTAGTAGTATTCTTTCAACTGGTAGGTCCTTACCAATTTCTTGAACTCTGCTTGCCGAGTGTCATGTGTTATGGATCATAATTTTTATATTACTTTAACAGGGCGTATTGATCTCAAGAGAAAACTGTTCTGTAGCATACAACTGGTGAGTCTCGTGCACACAGTGAGTTGTTCTTTGAATTGCTATATATTGACTAGGAAAAATGATGGTGTCTTGTGATTTAGATCGGTGGAGTAGCTCTGAGTGAGGGTCTCATTCCCGCTGTGGAAGATAGGTTAGTTTTAGTTATGCTTTAAACATTTGCAGAATCGTGGCTTTGTGAGTATTCTGGCACAGTGACAGAATTTCATGTTTAAACTCTGTATAAACGGGTGTAAAGAGCTTTGTCTATGCTGAAAGAAAATCAATGAATTTATTTAAAGAAATCTGCTGGAGTAACCGCTCCTTAAATCAAAATATTGGCCTCTTTTCTGGCAAAAGTGTGAAGAAGGATCACATTAATATAGACCATGAGCTATATACATGAATATTTCAGACTTGTCATGATTTCATGATATTTAAAACCTAAATTATTCTTCTATGTTATTATATTATATACTGTTGATGGTTTTTCCCTTATTTGAGCTTCCTTTTGGTTTTGACAGGTATTTTGTGTATGGCTTTAGTTTTTTGGGCTCTTTTTGTAAATGGGTATGCATGGTGCCCCATAGTTTAACTTTTTCTATCTATCAAGCAACAATCATCGTTAGGACTTGCAATTTCAGCTAATGGTATTTTCTTTTGTTTTCTGTGGTCTCTTCTATTTAACTAGAAGGATTTTTGTTTGGAGAACTTAAAAGTCTAAACCTTGGATCAATACTAATGTGGCTTAGTGCCCATCGTGGACTCTGGTGTCATTGTCCAGTATTTTTTTTTTTTCAATAGAAGTTCCGTAGCCTGAAATTGTTTCTCATTACTCATTGATTCTGTTGTTACAGAGTATTGCATGCAATTCCTTCAAATGAAGCAATAGATACAGTTGAGGTCAGTACACTCTTTCCTTGCCTTGTCGCTCTCATGTTAAGTATTTCCTTGCTATATTTAGTTGTGAACTAGTCGTGGAGATTAGCTGGCCATGCAGCTTATTTTCATTTTATTGGCAACCACATGATAAGCAGCATAAATTAGCACGATGTTTGCATGTTAAATAGGTCGATTTGTGGATGTTTTTATTGCTGGAACAAAGGACTACACTCTATCTATGCTTCTCAGTCGTAGTTATATAAGTTTCTTAAAACATACCTTATTTTCTTAAAACATGTCTTATTCAAAGCCCATATAGAGGCTCAGCTTTTTCTGGGCGTATCATTTGTATCACATGACTTGTGTTTGTCACCATTCCATCTCATGCTTTGAAGAGATGTGCAGTATTCTTAAGCTAGACTTGCCAGCAGTGCATGTGAGGTGAAAATTCCAATAGGACTAAATTTGTGCACTTCGGGATTGAGCAAACTGAGTTGTCTTCAACAGGTTTTGCAATCAAGAACACACCCTACTTTTGTGTCATGGAAAGGCGGAGCGGTAAGATAAGCATTGTCTCATTACATCTTCTCACTATTTTTTGCTGTAAGAAGATGACTTTTGACTAAGACTCTGTATTTGGTGAGTTGAACATGACTCATTTCCTTTCCTGCCTGATGGAGACCGGGAGCTGTTTTGTATAAGAAATTCCGTGGTTTTTATCAAAATATGCAGAACATGGTCACCAACATTGCCTTTTACTCTGCCAATAATTTTGGGGGTAAAGGAAAACATTTCATTTTCCAAAAGTATGTGCCTTTTTAAAAAACAGCATCTCGAAGATGCAAAGAAAAGCTTCTTCAAAGAGAGACGTGCCATGTTTCCATGGTAATGCAAACTCGTCACATAATGTTATTGCTATCCTCGAGTCAGACCTTGACATGGTCTCTCAAATATTGTATTTAAAAACTGGCTAAATTAAATTTTATCGTTAGAACTCGCAATTTCTTAGTGATGAGCTTACTTGTTTAAATTAAGTTGTAGCGTTAGCGTTTCTTTACTTGATCAATTATCACGCTATTAGTTTGGAGTGCAATCCATGAAAATTTTTGGGTCAAAATCTAACATCTCTAGTTTTGAAAGACTCTTGCTGGGAGTGTTCTGACAGATGAAATATTTCCTTTTACTGTGGCATGCTTTGTTCTCAACAGATTTTAGGAATTCTTGATTTTGGCCGAGATGCTTGGATACATCGTATGGACTGGATTCACAATGGAATCCATGTTGGTAATGGCAGAAAGTACAAGGACTCTTATTATGTCCAAGCACAAGCAACATGTTACATAAATTCTTGAAAGGTAAACCAGTCGGGGCTCATAGCTGCTCCCAATGAACTGGTCAGCTGACATGCCCTCATTATGACTTGCAAGATGTTCTAAGTTAATATGAGCATTTCGCTATTGGATGTTGGAAACTGCATTTGAGGACATTGATTGCTGATCTCAATGGGTCTAAATACAATTATGTGTCTACCAGATGTTGAAGTTTTAAATCATTTTCACTTGTGCAGCAGTTGCAGCAGGTGGTTTCCCCTTCTATGCGTTCCACGGGCAAGGTCGTAAGGCTGTTAAAAATTGTGAGTGTCTGGTGCCTCATGTGACTGATTGCACAGGGTAGTTCTAACTGTTGCATTTTATTCCTTCGACTTCAGGTTTCTCATCAGAGTTTGCACATCCTAATTATTGAAGCTTCTTGTTGATAGTCGAAGTGGATCCAAACTCGGCTGGTTTCCATGGACAAAGAAAGCGGGTGCATCTACGGCACTATCAGGCGGCTGGGAAGGGTAATTGGTGATAGATTGCTTTCCTCCTACCTCTTTTACCTTCAGTTTTCCCTGGTGCCCTAGGCAAGAGCATATCTTCGTTTGCATTTGTCACGTCAGTTGCTCGGAGTCAGAAGCAAAATGTTAGCATGACAGTGGTATGTGGATCTCGGTCGTTGGCCTTTAGCTTTTCCTGTTTCAAGTCACAGTTTAAGGTATACAAAAATCGATGAGCTCGTCATTAGGTAGTTTCTCTTCCTTTTTATCTGACAAGAGGTAGAGCAGGTGTAAATCTTTTGGGTGGAGTGAAATTGACTTCAGCTTTTCTATCGAGTTACAGACGGCATGGACAATTCTTGCTTTTCGTTCGTCTTCTGCCACTGGAATGCAGCGTTTTGTATGCATCCGTGGAAAATAGTCGAGCCAAAAGTTTGGATACCCTGTATGATCATGAAAAAGAAATTTATCTTATCTTAATGTATAGATCCAAAATATGTAAAGTCATTTTTAGCAACTATAGAGTAAGGATATAACCCGGTGATCTAAATAGAATTCCCATTAATGGGTATTTTTTTCATGGTTTTCCAGTAAATCAGTAATAGCATAACTTGAAAAGATACGGTTGGTTGCTTAGGTATGCATTTGCTTAGCTGAAAATCAACGATTTTTCTATGAAAGATTGCTTGTGTAACTTACCAAAGCTAATGAAGGATAAATATTATCATCGTCAACGAAAATGAGGTATGGATTGGTGTTGATCATGAAAGGATTTTTTGTAAAATCAAAGATAAATAAGATATTTTCATGAAAAACAATCGCTTCCGTATTATTTAGGAAAACAAATAAATGAAAAATATTTTCATCAGCATTAAAATAACCAAACCAAACTATGCGTTCCTTTATGGAAACTAATTGCATCGAATTTACAATATGGAAATTGAAAATGTATGCTTAGGCAAGTCGGGATTTTTTACCTATTTTTTGGTTCGACGACCTCGGACCACGGCAGGCCAAGTGAATACAGGGGTCTCAGCCAACTCCAAGATTACTGTCACAGTAATTTTTCCATTTAATTTGGATTTTCCACATTGCATATACCATCCAGATATTACACAAAAGAGCACAATAGCATACTTCTGTAGTCTCTACACAGTACATATAGCATCAATAGAGAAGTCGCGGTAAAGATGCCGCAAAGATTCACCGGAGCCACGGTTATATTAACATGAATATGACGAAATTGGATACAACATTATACTACTGAGCTTCGAGGACGACTCTGAAGGGTGTGAAGTATCCGGCATATCGTCTTAACGTTCATAACATTGGCGTAAGTACCCGTAAACAAATCCAGCCTCGGCATCGAATTGATTTGTCGTCGCAATTGGGAACATCCGAAGTAGGAGGCAGGCGAGAATTGCAGAAGAAGAGCTACACATAGCTTACCCGCATCTCCTTTCGTCTTTGAGCACAATGCTGCACGTTTACTCTTGGGACTCCACCGGATCAGCCAACAGCTCTTCTTATCTTTCCTTTCCTCCCGCTACACCATTCAAAATCTGATCACAGTCGCGCAAATAATGAGTCTTACAAATCCACAACCAGATCCATTACAGGAGAAAAAAGTAATGAAGGGACTAGGTTCATCACGTATGCTTCTGAAGCCGCACCAGCACACGATCTGGTTTTAGTGTCGGCGACATCGCTTGAGAATCCCGGTCGTACTTCCGCAGATTACCGATCGAACAGCTTCACTTCCACACAAACTTGCATCGAAATGTAATCTTCAGTTAGTACATTCGATGTTCATAACTCATGATGCCATCAGGTATCTGGTCATCTTGTTGGTATGACAATATATCAGATTTTGGCTTGATTGAGATCGTGTCTTTATGTAGTTTTTAAACTCTACCCTCAATAAATTAGAAAAAAAAAATGATGAAATTCTATTGATCAAGGAAGAGAAAAAAAAAAAGAAATAGAGGGAGCCAGTGCCATTAAACCAGTGAATTGGAAAAAAGAGAATTTTCATAAAAATTCGTGTAATTGGTGATTTGTCCAATGGATTCCTTTCACCATTAGCCACGGTGGGACAACTATTTAAATTAGATAAGTAAAGATATCGCTTTAAATTATAAAATTCAATTTAACATGAGACGAGAAAAAAAAAATGAAAAAATGCATCGAGAGGTTAAACGAGAGAAGCTCGTCATCACAAATTTTTCATTGAAGTTTTTTGAAAACGTGTTTGTCCATTCGTTAACATTTATACTTTGATTTTTTTTCTTCTTTTTACGCTCTTCAAATACTTGAAAACAGAAAAACCTTTGAATAAAAATATATGACAAGCTATATTGTAAGTAATTTCTTAGGTGGTTAGTATTTCCTGTGAAATGGTCATGACAGTTGCAACGTTTGGTTGAAGGAACGATTTCTTTTTTTTTTTTAAATAAAGGACACTTTAAGTAAAAATATAATACCCTATTAAAATATTTGCTCACGTGTATAAAGTATGACAATGCATCATACTATATTTTTCCTCTTCCCATGGATCAATGTGCTACTTTAGACATCATCCGGTAAAACAACATGTAGACAAACACCACCTAAATCTCCAAATATCACGTAAAGGTAAATTTATGGTAGCAAACATAAAAAGAAAAAACGACCTCGTTTGAATGTAATAAGAAAATCAAATCATATATATCACTTCCGTTACGACCTAACAAAAAAATCGATCCAAATAGTCATGTGCATAGTTTAAGTGTTATATTTTCCTCCAACCATAACTAGTTATCAGTTCCGGACATTACACACGTGCGAAATTGATAAAATATAAATGTAGGTGGTGTCCATGATTGTAACCCATCAATTAGAAACGTGGTGGAGGAAACTTCGAAAAATATAGTCCCATGATAATTCCTTTTTAGCTAAAAATTATCGAAGTTTATTGCGTATACATGATTCACTAGCATCGTGACTTTTCTTTCACCCATCTGCGAGGTGATAGGACATACCATTCATCAGCTTTTGCACATCAAACTAAGTCTACTTATGGGCCCGATTAAGGTCGGTCGTTCACCAATGGACTCTTTGAGACGAGTTGAACATCAAGAGTCAAAAGATTTTGAATAATTTGGATAAGTTGGTAATGATTCCAAGATAATCACTGACCTCGAAACTGTTGAAATAATTTTTGAGGCTGCGAACGATAATCATTCTGTTTCGGAAATCAATTTCCGGCCAGAAATTAATTTTTTCTATTTCCATTCTTGGAGGAGTTTCTGAGCAAAAAAAAGCACGTTTAACAATGACACAAAATCCTTTTTTGGAATAGAAATTTATTTGATGACGGCACGAAATTTCTTCCTCTCAAGTGGTCAGCGAGTGGACTGCGACGGGAGGAGGGTAGCCGGCGGCGGGAGACGGTGGGCGGTTGCCAGTGGTCGATGGGCAACGGCCCACGGTGGCTGGCGGCGGGAGGTGGGGCGGCGGCCCATGGCGAGCGGCGGCACGAGGAGGAAGACCAGCGATGAGAGACAGTGGTCAGTGGCGGGTCAGGTGGCGGCGGAAGGAGGGCGGCTAACAACGGGAGATGGTAGTTGATAGCCCACAATGAACAACGGTGGAAGGTGGGCGGCGGCCAGAGGTAGGTGGTGGGTGGCGGCGGCCGGCAGCCGCCAGCAAGTGGGCGGCAAGTGGACGACCGATTGGTAGCGAGGACGAGTGATAAGAAGAACTTTAACTTCTCGTTTCTGTTCAAAAAATAGAAAAGCAAAAAATTTATATTTCTGATTTCTGTTCCAAATCTATTTCTATTTCAAAAATTTGTTCCATAAATAGAAAATGAAATTGCGTTATCAAATAGATTTCTGTTCTAAATTTATTTCTGAAACAGAAATAGAAAAATAGAAAAACATATTAGTTATCATTTGCAGTCTTAACCTTATTTGCCTTTCATTTCTTATCCAAGAGCGAGTTTACATCACAACCTTCAGAAAAGTCTCTTCAATTGGAATGGTTCGATTAGACGTGAAAACTTCACAAAGAAATCTTACCTTAGAGGGCATGTATGCTACTGCTAATTGAGGATTAGGGTTCTTGAATTTATTGAGTTTCCGTACAAAGCGATGAACAAAATCCCGCACTCATTATAACAACTACTTTGGAATAAACCAAAACTTTTCCATAATCATAGACAAAAAAAAATTCGTGAGTCACGATATCATACTTGTCAAATAACATGTGAATTTTAAATTATAAGTTAAAAACTCTTTTCCCAAACTAATGCACTCGATCTTTTTTATGATCATTAAAAAATTGAGCATTAAATTGGCAAAATCGAAAAGTTTAGAGCTAGATTGATGCAATTGAAATGTTCAACATTGAATTGGCTATCATACATGGGTTTAGAACTTTTTGGTTAATTACCTTCTCTTGACGCATAGCATAACCTGAAAAAGATATGGTTTTCTAGTTTGCGTCTTTGTCTAGTTGGAAATCGATGATTTGGAAATTTTTTTTCCCTAAAACCGATCGCGTGCATATCTATAGAAACGAATGAAGGAAAGAACATTTTTATCGTCAACGAAAATGTTGGGCATAAATTGTTGTTAATAATCAATTTTTTTTAAATCAACGATTTGGAAAATATTTCGTAAAAGACAATTACTTACATCGTTTACCAGAACGAACGAACGCGTAATATTTCCATCGACTACGAAAATGCTTGAGCACAGGAGATTAATGACGATGAAAACATTTTTTTTCTGTTAACTGATAAATTTAAGCAATGTAAAAAAAAAACGAGTTGAGACCGTTCTCATTTTTGTAAAATTCAAACCAAATTTCGAGCAACCTTTTTTTTTTCCTTCATAATCCATATATTTTTCTCCTATTTCTCTCGCCACATGCAAAACGCGGGATTTCACGAAAATGAAATTCCGCGATAAAAATAAAAAAAGAAAAACCTTTTTGTCTCCAAATTTTTTTTCACCCCGCCTCCACTTTTGGCGCCATCTTTTTCCCCCCCTTTTTTTCACTTTTACCAAGCATTTTTACGAGCCCGAAAAAAAACAAAAGAGCAAAAAAAAATAATTTTAAAAAAATAGCGCCAAAAAATCGGAATCCCACGCCATTGAAAAGCCTCCCCCGCCCTCGCGCCAAAAAAAAAAGACAGAGCTTCTCCATTTCACCTCTCTTCTCTCTCTCTCTCTCTCTCTCTCTCTCTTCTGCAGCGCCGCGATGACGACGACGACGACGCCGCGCGACGTGGACGGCGGCGGCGAGGCGCCGACCGAGCGATCGGAGAAGATCGAGCAGATCCGGACGCACATCGGCTACGACATGTCCACGCCCGACGTCTCCTCCGCCCTCTCCCAGTGCCCGGACGACGTCGACGCCGCCATCGACCCCATCCTCCGCACCTGGAAGGAGGTCCCTTTCAAAGTCAGGAGCGCCCTCGCCGGCGTCGGAGCCAGGATCTCTGCCGGAACGGAGCCCGAACCGCCCGAGGGGCCGGGAGACCCCAAGGTGCCGGTCGATCCGTCGTGGACGTCTTCCGGCGAGCTTCCGAAGGCGGCGAGCGCGGGAGCTGCGGCGGCGGCGGCGGCGGCGGATGAGGAGAACCTCGGGGTGGAGTCCAAGGTAATGGGCTGGGTGGAGGATGACTTCGGTTCCGTTGGGGATGAGAAGTCCCCTGTAGTAGGGGAGACGGCGTGTGAAGCAGAGGAGGAGGCGTCATTTGAGAAGGCCGTAGCCGAAACGGAGCCTGATGTCGTCGTCGACGACGGTATGCTGCCCGAAGAAAAAGCATGCGGAGGAGCACCGGAAGAACCCCGGCTGGTTCGGCAGTCGGAAGGGAAGGGACCGGTTGATTTCTCGATGATGTCGTTCGATGAGTTCCTCAAGGCCACTGGTACGAAAGTGGTGGCCGATGAGGAGTACCTGAGGAGCCAGAGCATGGAGACGGAGACGATGATTCGGGTAAAGGGTGAAACTGATTCTGTTTGCGTAGAGAAGGCAGCTGCGACAGAAGAAAGGAGTTTGGTTAGAGGAGAGAAAATGGTACCTGATGTAAGAGAAGTAGAGATGGTGTCTGAGGAGGGATGTATCAGGAACCAGGGTATTCAGGGGACTGGTAAAGGATCGATGGTTGATAGATCATCTCAGAGCACCATAGTCAAGGTGGAGCCCGATGACATCGTCATCGTTGCAGAAAGTACAGTGCCAAGAGCAGAGGAAAAGAAGAAACTACGGGGCGATTTGCAAGTCCAGCCCTGGGATGGTAAGAAAGATTTCAATCCCAAAAAGAGGAAAGACATGGGTGTGGATCCAATAGATGCTACTCCAATTAACTGGGCTAAACCGAAGCTTATGCTTATGCCAGAGAAGCACGATCTGGGGTTTGACCAACTGCGGCCGAAACCCTCCAGTCTGAAAAGCAGAGTCGTTGAAGATAGGAGTCTAAGTTGTGCTGTAGTGGAAGATGCCGAATTCGCAGTAGAGCCGGACTGGCATTTGGTGGGAAGGAGGGTGATCAATGGGGTTTCAACCACCAAAGGAAGGAAATTAATTGATAATGAGATCATCCATTTTAATTTTCCTACTGCGAACTCAAGGAACAATTCACAATGGATAGTTCGTTTCTCTACCAAAAGACATGGGGAGGTTTGCTACGTTTCTTCGGATATCGATTTTTTGTTCTTTGTTATTTTTGTAGAGTTTTGGTACTCAACTTGGTGTTTTTCCTTTCTTTTAATAAATAGTGAACACAGACAGATGAAGCAATTCAATATTGTTTCATCACCCCTTTCTCCTGGCAAGTGGTTTCGCTTTGTTGTCATCGACTGTAGTTTTTTTCCCTTTTGTGCTTATGTCTGTCAGCTAGTTTTGCCATTACCTTACTTGGATTGTTATGAGATCATGAGAACGCGTACTTTTGCCTGGTTGATAATTTTGTGTATCCTCTGTGATCAATAATTAGATTGGTCGGCTTGAAATGGCATGGGCAAAATGCGTTATTCCCCTTGTGAAATCTTCAAAGGTGAAGGTTTGTGGTCGCTGCATAGCTGCCCCAGCAAACATGTACATAGGGCAAGAAATAATGTTGTATGTAAGGTGAATGTCTTTTTCTTTGGCCACAAAGCTTTTTTTTTATGTGTGAGCTTTGATTAAAGAAATACATCTGAGGATTCACTTTTGTTATCCTATTTGTGAAGCTTTTATATGCACAATTCTGTTTTCACCAATAATTCCAAGTCGTCCTGGAGGCTAGATGATCCATCCAACATTGACTCCACTGAATATCCTCTATTGACCCTATTCAAGTTGTTGCAGATCAAACCCTATCGAGAGGTAATTCTTCCCTATTTGTTGTCCTCATCTCTTTGAAGTTCGATGTCAATCATGTAGCGTCATCATTGAAATCTCTACTTTGGTTTATCCAGGCTGCGTACAACCCAGAAGAACTCAATACGGGGAAATGTTTGGTAAATCTCAACCTGTGTAAACTTACCACCTTCTGTTGTTTTCCTTTGTTGTGAATGCACGTAAGCTTTATTGTTCAAATGAATACACATAGCACATTGTATTGAGCCTTGACATGCATGATACTAAGGAAAAAACCAGATGTCCCAAAGTGTTCACTTGTCCTTAAAACTTTCCCAAAGTAACTAGAAGAATCAGCTTTATCAGAAGTTCCAAAATATAACATATTATTGCAAAATGAGTACATTTGCATGCATAGTACTACTGTAACTTCGTGCTTTCAGCATGGTCTGAGTTCTGACAAGACGTCGATTTTTAATTTCTTTAAACCACATGCTTATCATTGATCAAAACAGGGAAATACAAATCTAACTGTGCCAGCATTGCCCACGGCCATGACAAGAAAGAGTGGCCAGAAGTGTCTGGAAGAAAATAAGGATGAGCAAGCCATCTCCGAGGCAGCCTTAAACAAGATCATTGGATCTGCAGGTGTATATGACTTGGAGGTAAAATGCATAATAGTACATATTTTTCTAGTGTTGCCATCGTAAAATCTACTCTTAATTCTCTCATTGAGCCGTCTAGGAGTTGGAGCCCCCAGATACCCTTATGTGTACCCTAAAGCCATACCAGAAGGAAGCTCTGTACTGGATGTCACGGCAAGAGAAACAAACATATGTTGCAGGGAATGCCACAAAAACTCTTAATCCTTGCTGGGCAGAATACCGTATATGCGATGAGTATGTGTTTCACCCAAAAATATGTGTTACCTTTGCATTTCAATTATGTTAAGCATCTGAAATGCCAGGATGCCGTAACCAGATGACTGAAATTTTTCAGGGCGGCCTCTTCTATATATGTAAATGTATGCTCCGGCGAAGCAACCACACAATTTCCAGATGCTCAGCAAATGGCAAGAGGAGGGGTCAGTTTTTGACTTGTGCATCTTGCACTCATTGTGTTGCACTTGCAAATGGCAAAAGTAGGGGAGGTTTCTGACTTTGTAAATTGTAGATATTAGCAGATGCAATGGGGCTTGGGAAGACTGTGATGACGATAGCTTTAATACATGCAAGACCGAGCAGGAGATGTCCAGATGCTCCAAAATTTCTCACGGAGGATGCTGATGACGTTGATAGCACAAAGAGAAGGAAGAGAGATTCAAGTATAAGAAACACGCAAAAAGTAAAAGGTGGCACTCTTATTATATGTCCAATGGCTCTATTAAGCCAGTGGAAGGTGAGCTCTCTTAAAACATCTTCATTTATTTTTCTCTCTTTTGCTCGAAATTGATAGACACCTCAAACAGCCATCTATATGCTTGAGCTTAAGTTTGCTATCTTGCACTCCTTGAAAGGGCAATTTGTAAGTATTCCTTCTGTTGACGTCCTCAGGATGAGCTTGAAACTCATTCGAAGCCTGAAAGCATTTCAATTTTTGTACACTATGGTGGGGATAGGACAAATGATCCCAGGGTGTTCTCAGGATATGATGTAGTCTTGACTACATACGGCGTCTTAACGGCTGCTTATAAGCATGTGAGATTGCATCTCTTAAAACTCGTCTTTTGGCTATCTTGAACCGTGTAAAACCCCTCCCGCAACCTGATGTTGAATAACCAAAAGAATAATAGAGTGATTCAAATTCCATCTCAGGATCAAGATGACAGCATATTCCACAGAGTTGAATGGTATAGGGTAGTTTTGGATGAAGCTCATACAATTAAATCTTGGATGACCCAAGGTGCTCAGGCCGCCTTTGCTTTGCTCTCACATTTTCGGTGGTGTCTCACTGGAACCCCCATTCAGGTCTGTTCTGTTACCTAGGTGGATCCATGCTTTGCTACATTATTGCAGTTTAATTTTGCATATAGGTGATTATAAAGAATAAAAGCTGAGAGATTCTTTGCCGTGATTAACAACCAACTTTTGGTAAATTTGCAGAATAACTTACAAGATCTCTACAGTCTTATCCATTTCTTGCGTGTTGAGCCATGGTGCAACTGGGCATGGTATGTGTTCATACATTTAAAAGAGTTAAACTAAATTTATTCATGCTTCATTTTGATTTCAGCGGACCAATCTTAGTTACAGTTATCGTTTGCTTAAAGCCTCAGGCTTTTTAGCAAAATGGGAGCTCTCCAAGATACAAACGTCACTGTCATTTGCACCTCATAACTGTGTTCTTCCCATTTATTCCTCCTGTCTTATTAGGTGGAAGAAGCGCATACAAAGTCCTTATGAGGGCGGAGATGGAAGAGGGATAAAGCTGGTCAGAATAATATTGAACTCTCTGATGTTGAGACGAACTAAAGAAAGCAAAGATAAAGAAGGAAGGTAATCAACCGATGCTCATGCAGTCTTTTTTTCCTGATTTAGATGAGTGATTTCATATCGTGTCCTAATATTTTGATGCTTCTCATTCAGGCCGATACTTAGTCTCCCTCCGACTGATATACAAACTATTGAATGTGAACAATCCGAAGCAGAACAGGATTTTTACGATGCGCTCTTCAGGAGATCTAAAGTAAGTCTCACTGTTCTGATTGTAGTAGTATGCATGTTAGCTTTAGATGAATTAGTTACGCTCCACAGGCCTGAGGCATGAGAGGATGATTCGATCCAAGAATTGAACTATTATTTTAGTGCCAGCGGCTTCTTCTAGAGACACATTTAGCGAGAGTATTCTCTCTTAATGATGCAGCTAACATTCTTGCGCAAAATCAAAACAGGTACGATTTGATCAATTTGTAGCACAGGGCAAGGTTCTTCACAATTTCGCATCTATCCTTGAACTTCTACTTCGATTGAGGCAGTGCTGCAACCATCCATTCCTTGTCATGAGGTATCAATGGACTCAAAAAGTTTTCCTTCTTGTTGGTTTGCTCGTGAAGATGTTTTCTTGACATGCCTTTGGATGCACAGCCGAAGTGATTCCCAGCAGTATGCAGATTTGAACAAGCTTGCAAGAAAGTTCCTTGATATGAATCCCCATTCTGCCTCCTGTAATCAGATAGTCCCATCTAGAGCCTATGTTGAAGAGGTAGTTGATGGCATCCGACGGGGCGAAAATACAGAGTGCCCAATTTGCCTGGAGTCAGCGGATGACCCTGTGCTCACACCTTGTGCTCATAGGATGTGCAGGGAATGCCTTTTGTCAAGCTGGCTTACACATAGCTCTGGCCTGTGCCCAATCTGTCGCCAAATGCTGAGGAAAAACGATCTCATTACGTGCCCGACAGAAAGCCAGTTCAGAGTTGATGTTGAAAAGAACTGGAAGGAATCTTCAAAGGTGTCGAAGCTTTTAGATTGCCTGGAAAATATTCGGCAGTTGGGCTCTGGCGAGAAAAGCATTGTATTTAGCCAATGGACTTCATTTTTGGATCTCTTGGAGATACCGCTTAAGAGAAGAAAATTCGGGTACCTGAGATTCGATGGGAAATTGGCGCAGAAGCAAAGGGAGAGGATCTTGAAGGAGTTCAATGAGACAAATGACAAAATGGTAAGACTGATTAATACACACACCATGTGATCATCCTGCTGTGAGACTTGACCAATTGTTTGTATTGATTCCGGTTCCTTTGCTTGCTCATAAACTTCAGATACTTCTGATGTCTCTTAGAGCTGGTGGGGTAGGCTTGAACTTAACTGCTGCCTCTCATGTCTTTCTCATGGTACGTTTCGAGATAGCTTTCATCTACTTGACACACCCGCTACAATTAGAAAATCTATGAACCAGTCATTCTATACAAATTAATCTTGCTCATACATGTAGGATCCATGGTGGAACCCAGCCGTAGAAGAGCAAGCAATCATGAGAATTCACCGCATTGGACAAAAACGAACTGTTTCAGTTAGAAGATTCATTGTGAAGGTGAGTTTGCTGTTTGTACTTTTCTCTCCTACGGGAATTGGTCGAGCTATGGGGTCAAAACACATAGCAGGTATATCTAAGAATTTAGGCATATGGGTCAGACCGAACCCAACAACACTTTTCCCCTTTCAAGCGCTGTCTGTCTCTGAACTCTGAACAGCCACGTACTGGTATGCCTTGTATTTTGGTCCTAGACCAAGTCCAAAGGGACCTAGCTTCGCGGGGGGTCAACTTACGAAAAAAGCTCCAACTTAATTAGGTAGTCCTAGTATAAATAAACCATGGAATCCCATTCATCCAGTCCTCTTCAACTTCAAGCTTGACATCTTGACATCAGCCTATTGTCCAAATCTGACGTTCTCCACTGAAATTCGTCGTTCATAAGTTCAGAGCATGCCAATCTTTTCTGTTCAATACAAATTGGACAAGCACGTATCCGTCTAGGTCAAGTCTCTTCATTATGTTGCGATTTCTCGGTTATTTTTCCAAATGAGCTGAGCCAAACCGAACCTAGACCGAGTAAAAGAAAAAAACAAAACCAATTTGGTATTTCCCAATGGAACTGTAGTCTTGAATCTGTGATTGGAGAAAAACACCAATTTCAAGCCGGAAAAACTACTTTTGTCAGATTAGAATGATGATCAGTTGAAACTGAAAATTGCGCAGGACACGGTAGAGGAGCGAATGCAGCAAGTTCAGGCGAGGAAGCAGCGAATGATCGCCGGCGCCCTCACCGACGAGGAGGTCCGGTCTGCCAGGCTGGAGGAGCTCAAGATGCTCTTCAGATAGAGGAAAAAGGAGTGCAAGAATTTTGAAGAAAAATCCCAAATCCCCTCGGATTTTTTTAAACTAATCTTCCTGTAATCTATTGTACACGGGAAATTCATGCTGACAGCTATGGCTGAAGATAAGATCTTTCGGCATTGACTATTTATGCGGAGGCATCTTCAAACTTATGTGGGCACAGGATGAAAGCCAGCCCCGTTTTTGGAGATAGAATTTTGGGGGGCCGCAGCTCGTTCCCCGTTTGGTCAAAAGCTGAATCTGCGAATGCGAAATAGAACGCTACTTCCTTCCTCGTTTCTCCGCCGTTATTATCGCTCTTGGTGTTGCTGCATCTTTTCCTCTTTTTCTGTCGCTGTTGACTTGTGAGAAGATCTAAAGATGGTTCCCTCGGGAATATTCTCGAAAATTCGTTCCTGTCCTTTTTCTTTTTCGGTGCCTTGGACCGGCCGGATCTTTGACAAGAGGGGGCAGCACGATACGAAAATGAAGCGCACGCCCGTGTGAATGGTCCTGGATGCTCGTGCGATTTGGACCAGCAGAAATTTTCTAAAGTTGTGTGGGGGAGCTCTTTAAGGAAAAGTTTGGACCCGAAAATGGGTAAAAAAAAAAAAAGAAACTATATTGGCCGTTTTTCTAACTTTGTTTACGGTTCACACATCAAATGTCCTCCGTACATTTCAAGATTTGCGATTATCCTCGCTTTTTTTATAATGGATTTTGGGCTAATGTTGCCTGCACATGATTTATTCGAATTGTCGTTTTATTTTCCAAACTACCTCCAACTTTAACAAGAGAAAAGGAACCACCCGATATACGCCCCCGTCTCTCCTTCCACTGGAGAGGCTTGTTCTGTTCGACGAACCCACCACCATCGTGTCTCTCCCTCTCCACCCGCGTGCGCCGCTGTCGTTCCTTCGGGGTCCTCGCCGACCTTCAAACCGAGGCCGACGGGACTCGCCGTGCCAGCTCAAGGCCGGATTGAGGTTGAAAGGCCAAGCGGGACATGGCGAGCTCGTGCGGCCCGTGAACTCGAGGCCGATCTCGCGTGGCCTCGGAGATCGCGAGCGGTGGGCCCCCGGTCGAGATCGCATGTCTCGCCTCCGCGAGCAGCAAGTGATCTCGCCACAAACAGAGACAAGGATGCGGGGGCGAGGGGCGGTCCTTATCGGTTTCGGGGGTCGAGCCGTGGCTGCGAGGGCGTCTCTCTGTCATCGACGTGCCGTGATATTGTGCGTTAGGAGATAGAACGGGCACGAGACAAAGTCGAGAGTAATTCTTTTCGGGATTTTTTTTCTTTTTTTGGGGTCCGAGGTTTTTCTAGGTCGGGGAGATGCAAAATGAAGATGGAGGAGTGCGCTTGATATGGAGAGCGAAATTGAGGATAACTTTCGCGATCGGTTCGAAAAGGGAAGGAACGCGTAAAAAAACGTTAACCAGTTCTCACGGTAACAAGCGTGGGGTCAGGGCTTGCAAGCGCCTTTATTCAACCCTTGCAAGTATTTTCCAATACATTTTAATGAGGTCGAAAATTCGTGAATTTCGGGATCCAAAATGGGGCCCAGATCATCCTCCCCCAGATAGATAGGAGACCGATTGGAAGAGAGTCGTGCCACGTGGAGGCCCACGATAGGATCCACGTCTTCGCCGGATGTCGTGGGGGGAGGGGGGAGGGCCCTCGAGGCTCCTCCGCCGACGATTGGTCAAAAATCTGGTGGTGCGCGATGCCGCCCGCCGAGGCAGGGCGGGAGGAGGAAATCGGTGGACCGCAGCACCCGGATTCGCGCGAGTCCCCCGGCGCGTCCGGACCGTCGGATCCCGCGTGGGGCCCCCGGCGTCGGTTCCCGGGCCGATCCGACGGCTCGCGCCTCTCGGATTCACCTGCGCCGGTTGCACCCGATCGCCTGGCGGGGGCGTGGCTCGTGTGAGAGGCGGTGGTGGGGTCGGTCGGTCAGAAATGCGCGGGCAGTTCGTTTGGAGCGGAGCGCTTCGAATTCTTCCTGGCTTTTGACGATGCCCCCCGTCGCCCTCTCTGGAAGTTAGGACGGCTCGGCTCGGCGCCTCTTCGCGACGTCGCTCGAGACGAAATGCCCTTAGTGCCCCCTCGGGAGCCATGTCCGCTCACTTACAGCTCGAGGCCAGCTGTATATATATTTGCCCCCCTTTTTGGAGATGATTTGGTGGTATATTTCGACCTTTCGGTTCACCCATTTTTGATGAACGCGCTGAAATCGTACGATCCTCGTACCATAAACATTTTTTTATGTCGATTTAAATAACACTTCCTTTTTCATTGCTTGCTCTGTTCAACAATAACTAGCTTAATCATCGAATAGTCGATGTAGATATCTAGAGATAAATATGCCCTAGCCCGGTTTCATCGATGTCCTGTGATTCTTTCTTTCTTTCTTTCTTCTATTTTCATCGTCCTCGAGCTCATCTATATTTGAACATCGACATATAATGCATTTGTTTCGATGTTAAAGATGTACGCTCCTTTTTGAAAAGAATGAAACGAGGGAACTGGCTAGATTTCAATAGCTTATGGATGCAAAAAGTGCTTAGACTATTTTTCTTAATAGAAAAAAAAAAAAAAAGAAAAAGAGACCTAATAATTGGCCAACATTATTCTATGCTTGAGTCTGTTCTATATTTTGTAGCTGTTTTGTAAATCATGTCATAATGTGTGCTTGTGTCATAGTTACTTTTTTTCCAAGCAAAAAAAGATACGTGTATAATCTCATAGCCTACATTATACAATGTGATCCCTAAACTTTTAATTTGTTCAATATGATCATTGAAATTTGATATATATATTTAATATAGATGTAACATATACTAAAAAGTCCGCGAACCACATTAAACAAATTAAAAGTTCAGGGACGGCATTGCACATTGGGTTAAAGTTCAAGAACCACATTAAATAAATTAAAAGTTAAGGGATCACATTGCACATGGGGCTAAAGTTTATGGACTATTTATGTCAAAAAGGGAAAATGACATAAACAAGATTCTGAACTTTGGCTCAATTTGCATTGTGATTTTTGAAATTTTAATGCGTTCACTGTACTTCCTAAGTTTTAACCCAATATCCAATGTAGTTCATGATTATTATTATTCTTGTTCAATATAGTCCCTGAATTTTTCGGTACATGTTCAATTTAATCCACGAACTGCATGAAAATGTTTAATGTGGTCATTTCATTAATTTAAGTTTAGGGAATATATTGAACATTTTCGCATTAGTTTAGAAATCATACCGAGCGAATTAAAAATTTTAGGGGTCACGTTATAAATTAGGGCAAATTTTAAAAACCGTTCAACATCGTTATCCCCAGAGAAAAGGGCAAAAGAGCGAGCCCCCGTAACACAGAATGGGGAGCGAAGCGGAGAAGCCGAGAGCCGCGTGCGCCGACTTTCGCCCCAACAAACTTCCATTCCAATCCTACCTTTGATTTGACTCTTTCATGGACCGCCCTCTCTCTCTCTCTCTGTAACGTGCCTTCCACATGTTGTCCCCCCCCGTCGTCTCCTCTCTCTATATATAACCCTCTCTCCTTCCCGCATCTCCGTCATCCTCCACCTCACCTCCTCCTCCTCCTCCGTTTGCCCCCTTCGTCCCTCCCTCTCTCCGCCGTAGATTCCTGCTGTCGCCGACGCTCAGCTCGACTCCTCCTCCCTTCCTTCCTCCCCCGATCGCCCTCCTTCGCCCCATGGCCGACAAATCCAGGAGCGCCGCCGCTGTCGGCTGCGGCGGCGGCGGGCGGCAGCCCAGCCGGCTCCAGCGGCGCGCCCCGGCGTCCCTCCAGATCGCCAGCCCGGCCTCCCGGCAGTGGAACGTCGCGATCCCCCTCCTCTCGCCCCTCGCCTCGTCCCCGACCTCGCCGCGGCTCGCCGCCGACCGGTCATCGGCGTCGGCGTCGGCGCCGCCCCCGCCGGCGGCCGGGGCGGGGGGCGCCAAGCCGCGCGGAGGCGAGGAGCCGGCGGCGGCGGCGTTCAAGAAGTGGCAGCACCCGGCGGCCCCGTTCTGCTACGAGCCGGCTCAGCGCAAGGCGTCGTTCATCCCGGTGTGACTCCGGGAAATTTTTTTTGTTTTTGGTGTATAGAAAGAGGAATTTTTTTTAGATCGGGTCGGGTCGGGTCGTGTGTGGTTAGATCTGACGGTGCTCGTGCGCTTTCCTGAAACCTGCGAGCGACTAACTACAAAAAAAAAAAAGGTTGACTTACAAAAAAAAAAAAGTGTAATTAATTATATGTGTAATTATAATTATACGCAGCTTTTCTAGCTTCTCTTCTTCTGTAAAACACCAATTCTGACCAACCCCAATGTACGATTGATAACTCGGATTTTTGGTGGCGTGGGGGGGGCAACTGGGTCTTTTCACTCCGTGACGATTTTGTCAATTGGTCCATTGATTGGTTGTGAGACTAATTTGGCCAGCTCGGGCCTGCATACGAGACAAGATCCACTCCGGATCCTATTTTGACAAAATGATGCCATTTCCGGTGCCTATTCGAGGACATTCTCCAATCATTCAATGAGCTTGGTAGCATTTTGCGAGAACGTGACGCCGATGTTGTATATAAGAATTAGAGGAAGTCAGTGCGAGGATTAGGTAAGCAGGAAGGATCTAGAGGTACCCATTGATTGATGTTTGGCGCGGTCCAATTCGGTCAACCAGAAAAACGGGGAAGTCACAGATGAAAAAGAAAAATTCTTTAATGACATTAATTGTTCTAGGATTCTCAGATTTGAATAATAAATTTGGGATTTTTATTTCTTTATCGGTGGATTCGGCTGTATTCGAATATATAAATATTGGCCCGCGCCTTATTTAAAAATAATCGACAGTGATCCTACCAATTTTTCTAGAAATCTCGAACTTAAATCTTTTCGGATTCCTTATTATACATTTTCCAGGCTTTGTTTTAGGTCAAAGTCTAGACTACGCGCGAGGGAAAATGTTAAACAGCAATCGACGGCGGCCCTACAAAATTTTACAAACCGAAGGTGTTTTCAGCATAAACTGATTTCATCCCAATTCAAACTGTATAAGAAGGGTCGATCATGAAATTCTAGTCAAATGATATTCAGATGCTAATAATACTTTTATTTGTATATTTCTCGTGCATATTATTAATAAGGGTTAATACCACGAAAAACCCAAAACTAGTACATTTGTGATAATTTTACCCCGAACTAATTTTTTGACAATCAAAAACCTCAAACCGGTGTACTTGTGACAAATTTACTCCGAACTTATTTTCTGACCACCAAAAACCCCAAACTAGTACACCTGTGATAATTTCATATTAAATTAATTTTTTAAACACCAAAAACCCTAAATCGGTACATTTATGACAAATTTACCCTCCATTAGTGTTCGTTAAATTAGATTGATATCACGAAAAATCACAAATTAGTAAACTTGTGACAAATAGAGGGGTAAAACCCCAAACTGATACATCCGTTAACTACCACGTGTCATCAAACTTAGCAAATTAATAGTAAAACTTAACGGAAATTAAAGAAGGATAAATTTGTTACAGGTGTACCGGTTTAGGGTTTTTTGTGATTAAAAAATTAGTTCCGGGTAAAATTGTCATAGATGTATCGGTGTGGTGTTTTTGGTGGTTAAAAAAATAGTTTGGGGTGAAATTATCACGGATGTACCAGTTTGAGATTTTTTGTGATCAAAAAAATAATTTGGGATAAATTTATCATAAATATAACAGTTTAGAATCTTTCGAGGTATTAATCCTATTAATAAAATAGCCGAGCTTGTCCTACCATTTTCTCCTGGCTTCGCTTGGTCCACGCAAGACCCGGAGGAGATTAGGTATGTTCTTTTGGGGTGTTGAATGGTCACGCGATAAGGACGCAGAAAACATGCAAAAGGCTAAGCAACAAACGTTTGACAATCAAGGAGAAGAGATGTGGGGAAAGGGTTATAATAGTACATAATTTGTCCCATCACCATTCACAATCACATAATAAATAGAAAAAATAAATAAATATATTTACCCAAAAAAGAAAAATTAGGGGAAAAAATAAAGATATTCCATGACCCAATTATGTTGGCTTCCCCTTGTCTGACGTGGGACTCTACAAGGAACCGTCCTTAGTCTATTCCATGCCATCCTTTTTAATAGTATTAGAAAAAGTACCGTTATTCCTTTATTAAAAAAACGACTTTCAAAAAAAAATTAAAGGTTGGGAAAAAGGAACCACTCATATCTGCCACCAAAGCACCCCATGATTAGGGTTAGATTAGGTAGGTATGATTTACATCAATCAACTCCGTGGAACAGTTTAGCCTGTCGAAATAAGCGATACGAGATTCGATAAATCTCGACACGACTTGCAGCCACGGCCACGTGGTGAGCATTGAGCGGAATTGGATACGTAATTTTCTCGTCAAATTTCCTGATTTTAGCGAGGATGGCTCGGGGCGGTGCTATTTCCACCCTTACATAGCTAAAGTCAGTTGATTTTCATAAAAAGGACAAAATCGCTTTCGATTATTCAATTGCAAAAGTAAAAAGTGACGGCAACAAATATATCTATTTTCCTTCCTCCTTTAGTTTTTTTATTTTAATGTCAGATCTAAATTGCCATAAATTCCTAATTTTGCATGTTTTGTATTTTTTTTTAATGCGAGTATCCCACATATATTAGAGGCGCCATGTTTTCTTTTTTATAGTTTGATTTTACTTTCGAAGAAATTGGTTTCGTCTGAAAAAGAAATTTCAAGAAACCTAATTCTTTTCTTTGCTGTTGAGCAAATTTACGGATTAATTGTCAATAGAATTTATAAGATTTTAACATAGACACTTTTTTTTTTTAATACAATCACATGTTTATAAACTTTCACTTTTGTTGTGTATATCACCGTCAAACCCTCTCTTGTCAGTGGCCTTATATACAAATATAGTAAGGGGATGATAGGATTAAATTAAAAAAAACCTATTTAAATATTATCCGAAATTAAATCACAGTCACATTATTTAATGTGAAATTTGAAAGATGAAATTTAATTAAATCAAACCATTGCATAAAACAAGAATTTTATTTAATTAATGCCAGTGAAAATTCATTGTTTTGGATCGACAAAAATTAATATCATCCATGATGTGTTTACGAAAGAAATATCAAAATAAGAAAGAGTTTTATGATGACGTGCACAATAAAAGTAAAAGTTAATAAGCATGTGATCGTTTGATCAGAAAAAATAAAAAAAGCATGCGATTGTGTTAAAAAATTGTCTATGTTAAAATTATTCTAGATTCTACTTGACAATGAACTATAAATTTGCTCGATAATGTGGAAACGAATTAAGTTTTTTGAAGATTTATCTTTTCGACTAAACTTATTTCTACGGAAGGAAAATATAAAATAAGAAAAACAATATAGTGCCTTCAATATACTTTGGACACCCACAATAGACAAAAACCAAACACGTGAAATACTTAATTATGACAACTAAATCCTAAATAGAAGTAGAAAAAAGCAAAAAAAAGAATGAAAGTTAATGAATTGGGGGCCACCACTTCAAATTACAATTGAATGATTAAGAGTAATTGTTATTTTTGTAATGAAAAATGGGGTGAATTTAGTCAAATAGGGGATGAAAGTGACGTTGCCCTTTTTTTTATTATGGAACTCCGCAAGTTAGGTAATATCAAAAGCCGAAAGCTACAACCATAAATCGAGGGCACGAAAGCCCCCAATTAACACCTGAATCTAGTGCATGGTAGCCGATAAAAATTACCGTTGCACTACATTTGGGGGAAATGGAAAAGAAACTCCTGCTAATCGCCTAAATCATGCATCGCCTTAAATACCTTTCCGTAGGTAATGAGGTGCAAGGGTGACAATTCATAACTTGATACGAGACATACGATTCGAAAGCTATATGAAATTATTGAAAAAAATTCGAGATCGACCCAACCTGAACTGGAAACTAATACGAACAAGCATGTTTTAACTCAATTTCAATGAAAAATACTTTATACTAAATTAACACAAATTAATCACCTGCCGGGCAAGCTAACTGTAGTCCATTCGATGGTAGCGATTATTGCCACGGTCCGAACAAGTGACAGCCACACCTGCTAAGGCAACCCCTGCGTAGTGGCTGACCAATTTTCCTAATCTAGATCAACAAGCAGCGCCCTTCCTTCGCGAAATCACACCGACATTTTTATTTTTATTATTATTGTTGTTAGTTTAATTTATTTTTTGCTTTAATTCCAATTGTTCCAGAAGAAGTAAAGTGGAATGACTGGCAGTAGCGAAGAAATAAGGGGGACTTAGAAAATTTTGAAATTTATTTTAAATACTGATCATTATTTCCAAATTTTAGGAAGAAGGAAGTGCAACCAATCTTGGAAAATTGGATTTGAAATAGCAAACAATGTCATATCTAGAATGAGTTTGGAAATGCTTTAATTTTTGAGATTTTGCATTTATACTGGGCGTCTCGAATTCAAGCACTTTCATTGAATGAAAGAAACGAGCGTTCGGCAATCACTCTTTTACACAAAATACTCGTAATGCAATTTTCAAAATATTATTGCGGCGTAAGATGATTTCTAAAAGAGAGACATCGAGCACGGATATATAAAATACAAGTTGTCAATTATTACAAAACCCAAAATGGGTTTCACCAGAATAACAAAATTGTTTGGCATGACTTTCTTTCTGTCTTAGGCCAACGCAGTCACGTATCAAGAAATTTCTCAACTCATATCAGGATCCATGGAGGACACACGCTCTCGTACAAATTTTCTACCGTAATTAATTTCTTCGTACCACGACAACCAAATAACAAGAAATCGGGCATTACCCAATGAAATTCGACCCTCGAACAAGTCGGTCAACTTATATTTTTTTCTCTTAGGCTGAAAAACGATGGTTATATTTCTTAGGATTAATATCACGAAAAACTCAAAACTAGTGTACCCGTGATAAATTCATCCTCCGTTAGTTTCCGTTAAATTTTACCGTCAAATTGCTGAGTTGGATAACACGTAACAGTTGACGGGTGTACCCGTTTGGGATTTTACCCCTCCGTTTGGCACGGATTTACTAACTTGTGATTATTCGTGACATTAATTCAATTTAATTTAGGGTTAATTTGTCACGAGTATATCAGTTTGGGGTTTTGGGTGGTAAAAAAATTAGTTCGGCGTAAATCTGTTACAAGTGTACCGGTTTGAAATTTTTTATGGTCAAAAAATTAATTTGAGATAAATCTGTCATAAATATATTAATTTAAGATTTTTCGTGATATTAACCTTATTTCTTATTGCGAAACTTTGCCAAAAATAGACTTGCAAGTGTGCCCGTGTGCTAAAGATCAAAGGAACAATAGTTAGTCCCGTACGTGGCAGATGTAAAACATAAGGGTTCAAGAAAGCAAAAGCCCTCGCACCTGCTACTAGTCAAAATCGCGTGGCGTCATCAAAAAATGGGAGTGCACTTTATAGGGAAAGATCATCATTTGATGCACCGCCGTTGTAATTTCATTGGCGGAAGATCTAATAAAAAGGAGTGCGCTTATCCAATGCACCTGTGATAAATTTACCTTAAATTAATTTTTAGATCACTAAAAATCCCGGACTGATACATTTGTGATAAATTTTATCCTATATTAGTTTCCATTAAATTGAATTAAGACCCCAAAAAATCATAAACTGGTATTCCTATGACAAACAGAGGGTAAAACATAAAATTGGTATATCCGTCAATTACCGAGTGTCATTTAACAAAGCGATTTGACGGTAAAATTTAATGGAAATAAACCGAGTGTAAATTTATCACGGGGTGTACCAGTTTGGGGTTTTTGGTGGTCAAAAAATTAGTTCGAGGGTAAAATTATCACGGGCGTAACAGTCTTGAGTTTTTCGCGGTATTAACCCTTTTTTTTGTTTCTCTTTCTGATTTTTCCTTTCCCTGTCAATTTCTCCTCCTTAATCGATCGGACCACAAAAGAAGTCAATCTTCCAAAGCAACCAATCTCCGGAGGATACCAAATATGAAATCCCTAAACTCTCCTTACCAAGCATATCTTCTCGAACACGAAAAAAAAAATGTAAGAAAAATAAAATAAAAAAAGAGAAAAAGAGAAAGACTATAGCCCCAACCGCCCTCAGTCAATTTACGGGATGACCCTTGATATGATGCTTGCAAATGGCTCGTCCACTGCCTAAAAATCCCCTTCAATTCTTCATCTAGCTTGACCACGGCACTAACGCATTCGATTTCGAGGTAGGGACCGACCCGCCCGGCCTGTCTGCCCTCGTCGATCATTCCCGTCGACTCCTTCGCGTTCAGGGCGTGGCCGGGCCTTACTGTCGGGTGAGCCTTGCCCTACGCCGAGCAGCGCAAATCCGGCGGAACTGCTCTTGAAACGTTGGCAAAACGCACCTACCTGGACTTAGGCTCGTGCCTTAGACGGTCCGTGATGTCGATGGGATATTACATGGACCTCGATATTTATCTAGTTAAAGTGGGTTTGCTCATCGTGACTTGGAAAGAAAAAAAAAATTCTCGAGAGGAAAAACTGTTTGACCAATCAATGTTGAAATGTCAGCCCTTAGATAGTCAAAAGCGTGAAAACAATGAACTTTGAAGTTAAAAAAAAATTTGTTGACTTTATTGCCAACCTCGAGAGTTATTTCGGGTGGTGATCATGACTCGACATTGAGGTTACAAAGTTTTGTCAATCCTGGTTAGGTACAGTCGAAATGTCTCGGCAGTGCTTTTAAAAAAGTACAATCGAATTTTGTCGGGCGTGATTACTCTCTTGTCCCACGCCCGGTCGACTCGATTCTCGTTACTTTGGAAAGCTTGTGACCTTTATAGTTTCGTGATTTCCACGAAGGATTAGGAAACCGATCTTCTCAACACCGCCGGTACCGGCCTATCGGACTCCGGTGTCGTAAATCGAGTGTTGAACTAATCGGGTAATATCAGTGTTAAAGGAAATTTCTTTGCCTATAGGATCCATTAAAGCGACACTTCGTATCATGTTAATTAATGGAAAAGTTTCACTCAAGACGTGGTCAAAAGGTTGAAATTTGAAATGTTGACAATCTTTTATCATGATTTTATTTGCAGGTTTCTATTCTTAATCAGTTGGTATTAATGCAATCTTCAATTTATATTATAGTAATTAGTACATTTGGGCCTGCCATAAAAAAACCCAAAAAGTCTCGTGTAAATGGATTAGTGCCTTGAAGGCCACAATATCCTGGACAAACAGTTCCTGGAAAATCACTTTAATGCGCCTAGAATCCCCAAATCATGCACCATAGCCCATAAAAAAAATAAATAAAAGGATACAAAAATTGGCTTTGTAAATAACCACCTGAAATTAGGGGAGACCGATTCTAAGATGGGTCATCCTGTAATTGGGAATCGGACTGGATAGAGTTGGTTCTTAGTTTGCGGAACCGAGAATCGACCTTACCCACCCCGGATCGGTTCCTAGTAAATGGAAAATGTTCATTATCGACGATAATTAGTATCCAGAAGTTTTTGTGAATGATGAAGATGTTTTCTTCTTGTTTATTCGTGTGAGCGATAAACGAGATTATTTTTAAATAATATTTTTCAAATTATTTATCTTTCGCAAAACAAGCAGAGCATTAATAAACTAGTAAGATCTGACGATACAGTCCGCTCCCCCAAAAGAAGAAATTACCAAATCGACCTCCTACTTAGTCTCCATATTGCTAAACCCCAAAATTTTTAAATCTTCCCCTTCCTTTGTCCCACCGCCTTACTTGGCACACTGCTCAAACTGCGAAATCGCCCGGCAACCTCTCTTCGCCTCATTCGTCTTTTTCCAGGTAACCTCTCCGCGACAAAGGGGGGATTTCTTGATACTTTCTCATTTTCCTTTTCTTGCGAATGTCGCGATTACTAATGATGATGTCGAAATGTCTACCCGATAATCTTATGTTTCATTTGGACGGATTGGATTCTTGTGCGTCCTGAATATATTCTGGTCTTGTTATGTCATTAATAAGTTTTGACGAGAGAGTGGACTAATCATTCAGAACCTCGATTGAGTAAGAGAGAGACGGATATAAAGAGCGAGAGGAAAGTCCGTTTTCGTTGTCCATTCGGTGATGATCTACAAATTATGACCTATGAACAAGATGGGTCTTCTGTCTTCTTGTTTATATTTTGCGATATTATCGCGAAACTTTGTTGAAGCTCCATAGCAAAAGTTTTACAGTTCCATGTGATTGTTTCGTGCTTGGCTGATAAGCGGAGCCTTGTTGCATTTGTTACTTACGATTGGTAAAATTCAGGACGCTGGGTATCTGATGCAATAACATTTCCCCTTGGTCTGCGGAATATTGGCAATTGAATTGACTGAATATTCAGTTCGGTGATAAACGGTAGTAGATAATGCAATTTGCTTGTGCTCTGGGTCAGTTCTTTTCATCTGACTGGGCTGATTGGTCTGACCCTTGCCTAGAATGGCTTGGAGGTTTGACTGGTGCATGATGTGTATGGATCTCTGAGCAAACTTTGTGCTAGCTATTTTTTTGTTCTTGGTATGAGCTTTGGACTAACTTTGCAGGTGGGGTGCATTTATCTGCACGTTGCAACCCACTAAACACATTATGTGATCGAGTTCTTGGTCGATACCGGTGCTTCAAATTTGTTTCTATCAAGCAAAGCGACCCAGAGCTTAAGACTTCACGTGGAGCCAACCGGTCATCGATACAAGGCCGTCAACTCCGAAAATGTACTGGCCATAAGCGTTGCCTAAGACGTGGAACTCCAAGTCGGTAGATGGAAGGCGAGCTGTCTATTGATGTAATTCCCCCTCGACGACTATGATCTTATCATGGGTATGGAATTCTTGGATAGTGCTAGGGCCATGATTGATATGCGTACCAAGTACCTCATCATCACTGTCCCGCAATATCCGTTGGTAGTACCAATGATCATGGATTGATGGAAAGCGAGAGCATCTCCACAATTTGACTCGTGGACGATGGGTCGAGAGTTGGGAAGTCTGCAATCGAGTCTTGCACGGAACAAAAGCCGAAGGTTGAGGTGGTCCATCCCCTCAACACGAGATGCCAATCCATGTACTCTTCCTAGTGACGAACTTACCGACCAACATGAAGGTGGCCAAACCAAAGAAGCCAAGTAGCAGAAGACAAAGCGGAATTGAAAGAATCCGCAATGCTTCAAGAAGGCAACAATCCGCTCTGAGTCAAGAGCGCCGAGGATGTTGCTCGAATGGGTGAGAGAGAATGTCACGGTATCGAGCTTTCCATGCGTCAAGGACCGTGCAATATCAACGAAGACTCGTCCAAATCCTCAAGAGCTTCCAGAATGTTCCCAGGGACAAGCGATATGGTAATTGCGCCGTGCACTAGAATTTTTATCGTTGAGTATTAGAAGTTGGCGGATGAGGAGATGCAATCTCCTCCACTAGATCGATTGTCAATCAATGGTTGTAACAAGAGGCCCTACTAGGGATGTTTTCTCCCTCGTTTATAACCATCGAACAATTGAAAGTAATAGAAATCCATTCTTTCCCAAAGCTTCTCTCTAGACTCTCTCTATAATACGGGGAAGCGTGGCTTAAGGGCTCGAACGATCCAAAGAAGCATGGTTTAAGCGATCCAAGGAAGCCTAAGTCGCCGCATGGATCTTATCCCAAACGTCCGACCCATGACACAAGCACGAAATAATCACATGAAACTGTAAAATTTAAGTTTCGTGATACCATCGCAAAATATAAACAAGAAGACAGAAGATGCATCTGGTTCACAGGGCATAATTTGCAGATCATTACAGATGTGATTAATCGCGACATTCACAAAAAAAAAAATAGAAAAACGAGAAGTATCAAGAAACCTCCCTTCATTGCAGAGAGATTATCACCTGGAAGAAGATGGACGAGGTGAAGAGAGGTTGCTAGGGGACTTCGCAGTTTGAGCAGCGTGCCGAGTGAGGAGGCGAGATAGAGGAGGTGAAGATTTAAATAAATTAGGGTTTTAACGATCCAAAGAGGTGATCAATCTGGTCATTTCTCCTTTGGGGAGCGGGACTCCGTCGTCAAATCTACATTATGCTCCTTTTTCTGCAGATCTGTTACGTTGTTATATCCTCTATTATGCTATGATTGACTAAATGTGTGTTTGTTTAGTAGAAAATGAATATTTTCAAAAATTGCCGCTTATATCTTTTAAAATAATTAGTCGACGAAAAATATTATTATCATCGTTAATAACTTCTCTGAATATTTTCGTGGACGATGAAAATTTTAATCTGTTAATTAATTTTGGTGAGCAATACGATTGATCATTTTTTTGAAAATATTTGCGAGATATATCCATTTTCCGCGAAATGTACGGTCCTTGAGAATGAATGAGCATCTATTTTGCAAATACTAATGTTCAAGAAAGCAGCAAGTTCTTGTACTCGGTACTGATCGACAGATATTACGAAATATATACAAGTTCTTACCGTAGAAAAGAAGGAGAAAATAGGAAACAGAAAACAAAGAGAAATAAAAACTTACTCCAACCGCCTATTAACTCACGTTCTCTTCTACTCCACCTAATCAAGTGCATTGTCCCGTTCGGTTTAAGGCATCACGGGACGATCCCTTGTTCGTTACATGAGGATTAGGGCTCGTTTGGCAAGTTGCCAAATAATAAAAGTTTCTGTTATTTCGTTCTCAAAATCAGTTTGGAAACAAAAATTCGTTTGTTAAAATTTTTGTGCCCGGGGTACAAATTTGCAAAAAATTATTCCCAAAATCAGTTTTGGAACAGAATCAGAAGCAAAAAAAAAAGTAACTTCTTGATTCTGGGATCAATTTTTCCATTTCTGATTTTTCTTGATTTGTTCTTCGGTTTGTTCTTCTTCTTCTTCCTCGTTGCCGGCCTCACTGTCGTGACCCATCTCCCTCGCCTGGGTCGCAATGGCGAGGTTGGTCTCGCCATGGCTAGGCGAGACCTTGCCGTCGCAGCCGCGAGCCGCCCTCGCCGGCGACCAACCACAGCCAAGGAAGGGAAGGGAAATAAAAAAAAGAAAAAAAGAGAAAGAAATATTAAAACATTCAAAATATTATTAATAAAATGAAATTTTGGCGTAGTTACCAAATACATTTATGTTCTTTTTCTATTTTAAGAATAAAAATTTTGGATAATTACCAAATGTCTTCAAATGCTTATAAATTATTTCCAGGCACGAAATCGAAAAAAATCATTTTTTAGTAGAATCAGTTTTCAAGTACAAAATTATTATTATGTGCACCCTTAATATCTTGTTCTTCAGGTCCATCGTCTATTTCGACATTGATTCTCAATGAGACGATGGTCGTTAGGAACAAAGCATTAATTCTTGAGATGTTTTTTCTCGCTGGTGCAATAAAGAAACTAACAATTCACTGTCAGATGATTGACATAAGGATAATTATATGGTGCTCCGGCAAAGGCAACCAACGGTCAATGCACTAAATTGCGCCACGTATGCCTTGTGCCTTTTTTCTTTATTTTTTCTGATTTTCTTTTGGATTTATACCACGAAAAACACCAAACACAGATAATAAATTTACCTCAAATTAATTTTTTGACTATCAAAAATCCTAAACCGGTACATTTGTGACAAATTTTTTGTTAATATTACAAAAAATCACAAACCGGTACACCTATGATAAGTAGAGGTTAAAATCCCAAATTATTATACCAATCAACTGCCACGTGTCATTCAACTTAGTAATATGAAGGCAAAATTTAACGAAAACTAACATAGGGTAAATTTATCACTAGTGTATCAGTTTGAAATTTTTTGTGGTATAAAAGTTAATTTTGGATAAATTTCTCATATGTGTATCGATTGGGTTTTTCATAGTATTAACCCTTTTCTTTTCCAGTCAATTCCTTCCCTTTTTTTTTCCCTCGAAAATTCCTATCCTAAAGACGGTGCACGATGAAAAACCCTCAAATATTCATCAAAGATTTCAAAGCACCAATTTCGGACGTTACCAATATCAGACATCTCTCTAAGATTTCATCTGAATAATTAGGTCAGCACCTGAAAGGCCACAATATCCTTGAGAAATTGGTCCTGGAAAAGCACTTTAATGTGCTTGCAAAAATCCCCAAAACGAACACCATTGCCGTAGAAAATAAAAAAAGAATAGAAAATTTGGCTTTGTAAATGATCACTTAGGATGCATTTGGTTCAGCATTCTTAATGGGCTTTCGACGGAAATGCTGAGACGTTTGGCAAGCATTTCCAGTGAGCTTTCGGCCAAAAATTAGCATTGGGAATACCGAAAGCCCAAGGCTCTCTCGGACCAGCTTTGAGCTTTTAGCATTTGCCTAATGCCGAAACCAATGTTTTTTCTTCCCAAACTACCCTCACTAATTCTTCAATATTTCAATTTTGCCCCTTATGACTATTCATTTTCTTTGGGCTAACGATAGTCGGCCAGAGCCACCCAAGGCTAGATCTAGACAGCGAAGCACCGGCAAGGTCGCCCGACTCTGGCGATGGCCACATGGGGTCATGAGACCCCATGCGACAGCTGCTGGGTCGCGTAATGGGCTATGGCTGCCGGCGAGCCAGATTTGGCACTAGCAGTAGTCGCCCTAGGTCGGGTGACCCCCAGCAAGGCCGCTTGGGTCACGCGACCGTAGCCCATCGCCGGCTCTGATGAAGGGTAAGTTTTTTTTTAATAAAAATATCTCAAAGCTCTTTGCAAAATAAGATTTTCCAAATATTACTTGGGTTAAAGTAGCTTCATAAATGATTTTTTAACCAAATGCAATTTACATTTCTCCAAGAGGTTTTAAGTTAAAGGTATTTGCATTCCTCTAAAACCCTAGGGATTACTAAACCAAACACACCCTTAAACCCCCAACCCCCCCCCCCCCATCCTCCAAAAAAAAATGATTGATCTCCATAAGAAAGAACAAAAAAATCATTCGATTTATTTTTGTCCTGTGCAAATGACATTAGATAGACAAATTTTCTAATCTATCGAGTGATCGATAATGGATGTCAATGTGAATTCAGTATGCGATGTAGAAAATTTTGAGCCATAATGACATCTTTTGGTTGCCCACTCTAGTCTTGATCACGTTTTATTAGGTTTATAAGAATTGTGCGACATTTTATTGATATAATATTTACATACCTAATTAGATTTCCTTATCATCCAAAGGGAGGAAGGCACAATTGGAGCGCCAGTCAATTTCCAAAGATCTCTATTATTGGCATTTAAAATATACTTAGGCTGCGTTTAGTTCGGCTTTGCAAATGGTCCTTGTGGAAATGCAAATGCCTTTGACGATATTTTGGTCCATGATGTTAATGGGGTCTTTCATGGACCCCGATATTTACCTAGTTAAAGTGGGTTTTCTCATCGTAAATTGGGTAAAAAAAATATCAAGAGGGAAAACTGTTTGACAAATCAATGTTGAAATTTCAGCCCTTAGATAGAAATTCGCAAAATCGAGAAAACAATGAACTTTGAAGTAAAAATATAATGTCGTTTTTATTGCCTACCTCGAGAGTTATTCTCGAGTTATTTTAGGTGGTGATCACGAATCAGCATTAAGTTACAGAGTTTTGTTAATTTTGGTTACAGTGCTTTAGAAAAGTTCATAATTTTGTTGGGCGATCACTGTCTCGTCGAACGTCCGATCGACTTGATTCTCATTATTTTGGAAAGTTTGCAGCCTTTAGTTTCATGATTTTCATTTAGGATTAGGAAACCAATCTTCTCAACACCGCCAGTATCGACCTATCGGACTCCAGTGTCGTAAATCAAGGGTCAGACTTATCGGCTAATATCGGCGCGAAAAGAAAATCCCTTGCCCGTAGGACCCAATTAAGAAGTTAAAGCCACACTTCAAATCATTTTAATCGAAGAAAAAGTTTCGCTCAAGATGTGGTCAAAAGGTCGAAATTTGAGATGTCGACAATCTTTACCATGATTCATCCCTCCTCGTTATTCGATTTCATTCACACGTCTCTATTCTTAATCAGTTGGTATGAATGCAATCTTCAATTTATTATTTAGTATTTAGTACCAAAGCAGCCTTTATATAGCAAAGGGCCTCTGCGTGCTTTCTGGGCCCGACATTACAAAACCCAAAAAAGTCTCGTGTAAATCGAAGAGTGCCTTTAAGGCAACAACATGCACTGGAAAATCACTTTAATGCGCTTAAAATCCCCAAAACATGCACCATAGCCCACAAAAAAATAATTAAAAAGGACAGAAAAATTGGCTTTGTAAATAACACTCGAAACTAGGGGATCGGTTCCGAAGTGAGTCGGTTCCCACCCTGAAATCAGTAATCGGATTGGATAGGGTCGGTTCACAATTTGTCAAATTGGAACCCTACTTGCCATAGAGCAAGAACGAATCGAACTGACCAGCCTTGGTCTAGTTCCCGGTCTCTCTTGGGAACTGGTGGTGCTATTTTTAAAAAAAATATTTTAATTTCTTCCTCAAAAGTTTAGCTAAGGATAAAATTACTAATGACAGTGGAGTTACTAGTAAAAGAAGGGATTGCTCCCGTAAATAATATATACTTTTTGTTCTTATTGGAATAAAACAATGATATACTTTGAGTGATCTCACTGTTTCAATTTGGTCCGGTTCCTCCCCGAGAACTGAGAACCGGACCGATTATTCCTACAAAATTGCTCGGAAAGGCCGGTCTGATTTCCGAGTTGGATCGAAAATTGATGCAGATCCCTACTTGAAACCCTCGACAAAAAGCCATTTGAATTCCTTTTGTCTCGTGTAAACGGCATTGGATCGATGGAACCTTTCCGATTGAGTAAGGGGCCGAAGATGTATACCGATGTAAATTCCGCCACGCAAGATGAAATCGTTTGCGTCGCAATCTTATATTTATATTGTCTATTTTGTTTTTGGTCACGTCCTATTGGGCTTTACAAGATTAGCGAAGCGTTACATGGATACGATATTTATTTTACCTAAGTTGGATTTCCGTACCATCCTAAGCCACAAATAGATTCAATTTCCAAGATACATATGTACTCTACCAGGAGCACAGGGTAAATGTGATTTGACGATTTGAGCCCGCTCCCCCAAAGGGGAAATTACCACATTGACCTCCTCACCTTCGTCCCCGTATCGTCAAAAACCCTAAATTTTACACGAATCTTCCGCCTCCCTCCGCCTCGCCGCCTCCCTCGCTCAGCGACCTTCTCTTCGCCGCCTTCTTCCAGGTAAACCTCTCTGCAACCGAAGGGTGGATTTCTCGATGCTTCCTTCGTTGTTCTCCTCTCGCGACTGTCGCGATTACCTAGCGTAGGCATCGGCGATGGCAACCGGTGCGCATTCAGGAGAGGGACAAGGGTCGACAAGATCCGATCTTGAACCTTGTCCGCATGGACCGGGCTTTGACAGCGGCGATCTTTGTCCTGTCCGATCGATGGTGCGAGTGCTCTCGAAGAATTTTGGTGGGGGCAAAGTTAAATCTATGCGAATGGTTCGTCAACTCAATCGTGGGTCGCGCATCTTGTGTTCGGTCGCTTACACGGTGTTCACTAGAGTTTCTCTTGGAGGATTTTGTACTACCCGTAGATTGTTTTTTCTTGTGAATGCGAGAATAGTTGTCGGGATAGAGGAACCTGCGCTGGGCTTTCAGTTTCACTTGTTTGTGATCTGGGCACTGGAGTTGTTAGATCAAAGAAGTGGCTTGTCCATGTTTCAATGCTGACGCTTGTGGCAATCTTCTCTCGCGGGTCTGCAGATTATAAAGAATCGCACTCCCCGGGAAGAGCGATGGCCGTTGCGTTTCACGACCTCGGCTCCGCATCGGGACTGAAGAAGCTCGATGAATACCTCCTCACGCGGAGCTATATAACTGGGTTGGTGTCTGATCATCCCGGCCTTCTTTTCGAATAACAAAACGGTAGATGAGTTCGAGCGCAAAATATTTTATCTCTGTCTTGCCATGTTAGGTACCAAGCTTCGAAGGATGATGTCACTGTGCATGCAGCACTTCCGAAGCCCCCGTCATCTGAATTTGTCAATGTATCTAGGTGGTTTAACCACATTGAGGCTCTACTGAGGATTTCGTAAGTTCTCGCGACACGTTAAGTTTTTAATCGGTCTTGGCTTCTGCGCTCGAGGCATATGATCGAGGATCTACTTGTTAGTTCTAAGTTTGCTTTTTTAAGTTTCTTCCCTTCTAAATTTAACACTTTACCCATGTCAGTGGTGTTTCTGCCGAAGGTTGTGGTGTTATTGTTGAGGGTTTTGCTGCAATCACGGAGGAGGCAGTGGCAACTCCCCCTGCTGGTGACACAAAGGCAAGCTGCTGCTTTTATTATTTATTATTTTTTTTTTGGGAGGGGGGGTTTGGTTTGATAGATGCTATATTACTGTTCTTGTGCTTGTGCCGAAAGATTTACTTTCAACACAGAAGTGATGGGATTATTTTCTTTAAACCATGATTGCGAAACCTAAATGTAGCACATTACCATAATATAAACTTGCTTATTGCAGGCTGCAGCTGCGGAGGATGACGACGACGACGACGACGTAGATTTGTTTGGTGAAGAGACTGAAGAGGAGAAGAAGGCTGCTGAGGAACGTGCAGCTGCTGTCAAGAAATCTGCAAAGAAGAAAGAATGTGAGTTTCTTGTATACACATAGAAGGTTGATGACTTAAAGCTCAGTGTTTGTTCATAGTTCCCTCTCTTACCTCATAATTTATTTCCTTTGGTATCTAGATTGGTCAAGTTGCAGTGGCAATTAATATATCAGGAAAAAAAAACCTGTTTTTAACGTGAACACAGTAGAAAAATCATGCTGTCATGTGGGATACCTAACTGATTGCCTGGATGGAGGTTGTCCATAGCTTGCTCCAGTTATATGCCATGTTCTTGATTACAAAAAATGACCAAAATCATATGACGCCTACCATCTGGTCCATATGGCTTATAAATCATCTATTTTTGATGGAAGCACTAAGGACTGTTGGTTTGGTTGACCCTATGCTTTAGAAAGTAGGATCAATGATGATAAAGAAAGTTCTTACCGTTCTATTCTTATTTTCAGCTGGCAAGTCGTCTGTGCTGTTGGACGTGAAGCCATGGGATGATGAGACTGACATGAAAAAGCTCGAGGAAGCAGTAAAAAGCATCCAAATGGAAGGGTTGCTTTGGGGAGCATGTACGTACTATTGCATTTGTTTGTCCTTGGCTTTAATTTATTGCGATGGGTCTTAGCTTTACATTTGCCCATCTAGACAACAACACGAGTTTCTTGCATGATCATGAAACCTCATTTACAATTTGGTTTGTCCTTGTTACTTTCAAATCCACAGGTATTTGGGTGATAAGAAAAAATATGTTTTCGTCTTGTTATTGAATGTTTGGTGCTACTATCTTGAAGAACCTGCTGGATGATAAGTCTCTCTGATATAAATGTTTAATGTCACGCAGCCAAACTCGTACCTGTGGGCTATGGTATAAAGAAATTGCAAATTATGATGACTATTGTGGATGATTTGGTTTCGGTTGACACTCTCATTGAGGAACATCTTACGGTTGAGCCAGTGAACGAATATGTCCAGAGCTGCGACATTGTTGCTTTCAACAAAATATGTAAGAACATTCTTTGGCCTATTACTTACTATTCTCATCTGTTATATACGTCGTTTTGGAGCTGATAATAGGCGCTTACATCTTCTACATTTCTGCTTTGGCGCATCCGTGTAAGGGTTCTTTTGTTTCATTTGGTGCAGAATTTATGTGATGTATCAAGGTGGGCCCAAATGGCTTCTCGTTGACTTTGTGGCTGTTATTTGGTGTCCTATTACCCTGAGTTCTATGCAGAACTAGATGTAAGAGACGTATCTCTACATTCGTGGATTTGGAATCTGTACTTTATTTGGTTAATGTCTCAATGTTTAGTCTCGATCTTTTATTCTTTCGACATTGTGTGCAACAAGGATTGATACTGTATTTGGTATGGAATAATCATTTTGATCCAAACTCCAAAGCTAGTTGATGGTGCTCGTTTCCTGTTTTTTTTATCTTTCCCGGACTTGTGCAACCAGTACATATTGAACGTGGGGTCTGTCACAGGATTGTGCCCCTTGAGGTAGATTGATATCCTATGCTTCGAGTTGATCGAGGCTGACATGTATTTCAAAATATCTTCACGGATGGAGCGGTCCGAGACAGTCATTGATTCTTATAGTGACTTCCCATCTCGAATTTTGATTGCTAGAAAAATGGCTGGTTTTACTTCCATATGGGTGTGGTGACTGCGGTTGCTCTCTGGATTCTCAGTTGAACTTATTAAGGAGAAAAATTAGGAATGAAACCACCAGCTAATATCGATTGAAAACATTCAACCAAAAAAAAAAATCGATTGAAAACTACTCCGAGTAGAGGGATTAGGTCTGCAAGAGAATAGTGTTATCCAGTTATCTTGGACTGATGGCATCCTGACTTCACCGTTTGATATGTTGCTTTATTTATGGTCATTCGTTTCCAGAGGTGATTAAAAGCACCAGTTGATTGTTTTCGCCATTTCGCATCTGAATGAAAACCAGGAAACTTCTGCACGGATCATTCATAGCATTCCTGTCATGTTTATGTTAGCCATATGGCGCAATGTACGGGGGTATGAATTATAGCAGTTTCTGTATCGCAAATATTTATCGATAACATTTACGCAAGGTTTAGGTTTGGATCGGACAAGTCATGTCGCATTTGACCCTTCGTGCAGTGGCAAGACGCTGAACTGTTCTTTCATACAGCTCGTGCGATACTAGAGTCTTTCCCTGGTCGCCTGGAGATGTCGTTATCTTTCAAATTCCCAAGTGAGGAGCAGAAGATTTAGGGACATACGGCAGGATTTTTCTGCTATCTTTATCTGATAATTGACTAGGCTAAGCAGCTATGCCTAATAGTGTTATCCTGGTTCGCTTTTAGAATATTTATCTCGATTTACCCTTTATGTAGATCTTTGTCCCGACTAACAGTCTGGTTAGAAGTAACGGGTTATCTCAAGAGTAGTTCGTCATATTGATAATCGATTGATATTGTGGTTATTCAGTTCTGTTTAATTGATTCAACTAGAGAAATTCTTTTGGTGCTCGCGTAGTGTTAGGATTCGACGCACAATCACGGGGAAATAGAGAGTAAAAGCGAGAAAAGGAAATCGAGATACAAGGTTTTTATCTTAATTCGCCCTTAATCTAGGCATACGTTCAGCAAATGAATCCACTATAATTAGCATCTCGCACCTCCCGGTTACATTCTTCAATTTCAAGAGAAAAAGACCATACATACTCTGTAAGTATTCATGGGCTCAAGTCCAAATTATCAATAAAATACGGGCATAAACTATAAAAGTCCTTTGGTAGCTTGGCGGCGCTGACCCCGCGACCCCTGCTAGGGCGGCCCCCCCGAACCCCCTCCCACTCTCTAAGGAGCGGAATCCCCATGCCTTCCTGTCGGAGGGGAGCATGAATCCCACCCGAACACATAGCGAGACATTTTCATCCACCCAACCCAAGCAAACACCAGGCCTCAGAGTGTCCAAAATTCCTTATATCCTTAGACAATGAGTCATTTTGGCTAAGGTCCCCAGGAATGTCATGCTTGAGAACAGCCCAAAATGTCATTGATGTGAAAACTTGCAACTTGAAAATCTACCGAATAGGTTGGTCGTATGTCGTCGACCCGACCATAGGTCTGGTGGCTCGATGACTTGGCCCGGCACATCTTCGGGGCGAGCTTAGGTGGAAACTCTTACCGGCTCGGCTTGGCCTAACCCGGTCCGTAAATTCGAAAAGACGGATTTGGGTAGACTTCGACGAGTTACCTCGTTAAAAGCACGTCCAACCTTGTCCGTGCCCGCCTAAGCCCCAATATTTTCATGCGTTCTCTAAAATCTTTTACACGACAAACAAGGTTGGTCGTGACTTTTCAGGCACGAGCTTGGACCAACACACACAGACCATTGTGCCGAGAACTTTGGCGATCCAAGGCCTGCAAGATTGGAGGCTTGGCCCATGTCTAGTGTCAATCCGGGTCTTCCCTTCACTCACTCGCTCACTCGCTCACCCTCCAAGAGTAGGACCAGACTCATATGAATACGTTCAGATCTTGAACAGCACAAGGAAGCATTCGGTTTCACAAAATTAGGACTAAAACAAAGCGTGGATCGAACCAGATTAGAAATCGTGAACCTTATTGAAGTCTCTACCTGTTGAATAACGATCCGGACGGACATATGTAACCTCTTCGTGTCGGTGAAGTTTTCACTAGTACAATGGTGGCCATCTTTTAAAATCGTTTGATGCGATTACATTCAGACTTTAGATTGCTTAAAAGATTAGCGACAAGAAGTATTGTTCCCATCTTTCACTCCTAAAAACAATCAATTCTCTTGTATGTTAAGCTAACGCGATAGCAGTTAATTTTGCCCTCTTTGCCTCTCTTTTGAGCATAGGATAATGCTAGACTGTGTCGCTTTGCTAGCATATTTCTTGAAAAGTCGACAAAGAAATGCTGTGGAATAATTTTTTCTACTCGATGTGGCAGGTGAAGAGTCGTAAGCTAATGATCTCGAATCTGTCGAGATATCGACATATCCTTTGAAAGAGGGTAAATGCATCGTAACTTCTCAAGAACACATCGTAAAACAGCCAATTCTTCACAATGACTTGCACAACGAGAGCAACGAAACCTTAATCACTCACAATCACAACAACTTGCACACTATGCATGGCAAAGAAAATCAAAAGCCTCGGATTGACAAGCCACCCCACGGTTGTTAAATGATTGATGACCTCCTCCCTGAACAAAAGGATCCAATGTCAAAAGGCAAAAGACCTAGGGAAACAAGAGAACAAAACCACCTCTCCCCCCATTGAAAACGACTTTGAAAACCCAACCAAACCACACGCTGCGAAAGAGAGAACAAAAAAAACAGAACATGGCAAGAAAGGACGACAAGCGAACCAAAGTGGGGCTTGACTTGTTTGGGTAAAGTACAAACTGATCTCTCCTACTCACGCCATAGTATTCTCCACCCAAAAGTGATTCCAAACGCAAACTTACATGCAAATGGCGGGAGAAGCTGCAACCCACCAACGCTTTTGCTCCTCCCTCTCTCCCTCTTCCATTTCACTTGAACACGCCTTGGTCGTCCAAGGATCATAGATAAGGCAAGGCCCTATCTGTACCGCGAAAAATGATTGATTTGAAAAATGATTTTCTAAAAACAATCGCTTGTATCGCTTATAGAAACGAATGAATGAAAATCATTTTCATCGTTCACGAAAATATTCAGACATAAATTGTTGTCGATAATGAAAATTTTTTTCATCGACTTATTATTGCAAGCAAAACAATCGATTATTTATAGAAATATGTTTTTCAAATCATTTATTCTTCTCGAATAAACGCACCCTAAAAAAACGAGGAAGATGTTTTGTCTTGTAGACCCTGATTTCTGAGTGAGTTGGAGAAATCTTTAGTTGATTGGAACCGGCACTTTCGAGAGCCTTATGCAGACAAATTGGCGTTAACCCTTGAATACTTCTCCCTCTTGCCCTGTGTCAACGTAAAACTTGGGGAAAAAGTTTTAGCTAAATTGCAGCAAGAAAAAAGAAGAAAAATGGGTTGGAGATCCAAGTGTTTTAAATTCGAATTTAGAGAATATGGTCTGAAGAATAAAACTATAGCTTCCATCATAAGAAAATGTTGTCATTCATACACCTGATAACATAAGTAAGGACAATCGTAAAATAAGTTTACGATAACACGAAGTCCTATTACGATATTTGTTTGGTCGATCAATCTTTTTGAAGTTAAAAATTGTCGAGACGATCATGATTTTTTCTTTTTTCTTTTTTCACGGAAATATGAAACCTCGAGTTCAATATTATATCGCGCAAATCCCAAAAGTCGGGCCATGAAAAAGTAGTTTTGAATGTGTTCTTAATCTTTATCGCAATGGTGATGGCTTGCTTGCCACCCAATGAAATCCTAGAAGGTTATTCTTTTGGATGAATCTACCGTATAATTACCTAATCTGTTATAAATTTATCATGCATATGCCAATTCAATTATAAACTTTTCAGTTTTGCCACTATAGTACTAAATGTTTGTGCGAAATTCCAATGTAGTCTTGCTGGTGAATTGCTGTTGGAAATTGTTAACATGGCATCCAATCATCATCATCCGTCCTAAGTGGCATGCCAATGTTGACAACAAATGAATCATTGTGCCAACAATTTTTTTGCGGCAAGTGGCCGGAATGATTACATTGAAATGTCGCGTAAAGGTTTATAACTACATTGGCAAAATTGAAAGGTTTAGGACTAAATTGGCATACTTATGATAAGTTTCGAAATGAATGGGTAATTTTCCTTTCTCTATATTATGGTTTCAAGAGAACTAAGTTATTGCAAAAAATAACTATCATATAACAAAGCCGTTCAATAATATCTGGCCTTTCTTTTCTTATACTTGCAAATTTTGATAACTTCCGATTATATTGGCATATCTTGTTTTATACACGAGGGCTAATTAATTTTGAATATTAATTGTGAGAGAGCATTAAGAAAAGATATCAGAAAAATTCTATTTCACACATGTTTTTGACCTCGTATTTCAGTTGGTTTTTTTTTTTATCACAACGCACGTCCTTATCCTTAGAGATGAACGATCGTGATTTCACAAGAAAAAGGCAAACATGATGTAAATAGAATGGACAGATGAAAGCTAAGGTCCCTATCATTTGTTGTTTTTTGCTAATGAACGTCCCTTTCTCTTTGGACCGACCATATGAAAAATGAAAAGCATTCTTGTAATTAAACTATAAAATAGGTCTCTTAATAAATAATTTTTTTGGGGGGGGGCATCGATTTATTTTATTCTAATGGTTTAATATTGCCTTTACACCGAAAAAAGATTATTATTGACATAAAGGAAACAAATCACATCTTTGGAAAAATAATGAGACTCAAAATTGACCTCATTCGAAATTAACTTTGTGCTGCCATATAAGCTATAAAAGCAAATCTATTTTTTGGAGCAGGCTGAATTTTATTTCCTTTACTTCCACTTATCAATTCTCAATATGCTGTAAACTATTAAGATGAATTGCGAGACCTATTGCTACACACCGACATTCAACTAGGTTGGGACCTATTTCACGTGTAATATCACGAACTCAAAAGGTTGTACTCACATTTTGCAGCACACCTATGTGCTGAAGAAAAGGAAAAAGTGTAGAAACAAAATTTACAATTTTCGCCGTTAATTAATGAACTTAAGGTTTTAAAGAAAATCATAATCAAGTTTCTTGTTCGCCTTCGACAGAATTCATACGTCGAAAAGGACACATATAGTGACTTCAAAGCTTGATTAGGACTTTTTTTAGAACCTTAAATTTTTAATTAACCAAAATAAAATCTCAAATCCTCAATTGATGAATAGCCATAGCCAAAATTTTAAGTTATGTTTCTCACCTATTCCCTAAAAAACCAAACCCGTGATTCATATAGGCTTAGCAAAGCAAATAGGATAGGATGACAATCAATCCCCATCTGTTCTTTTTGTCATCATGTGCTTTGCTTTTGGATTTGGACACCTCTTTTTGGTTTTGGGGAAACTGCCCATGTGTCCATGTGGGTGGTCTAAGTAAATCCTACCCCCTAATCCAAAAAGCACACCTACTCCCACCATGATTCCAACTCTTTTTGACAAGTTCTTCTTTTATCCTTTGTCACTACAAAAAACTCCTTATTTTTTTTTTGGTAAAGTCAATAAAAAAAAAAAAACTCCTTATCATGCCCAAAAAATCAAAAATAGGAAATAAAGAAAGTCTAATAAACCGGCAGTTTCTGAATTCAAGATGATATTGCAATTGGAAGGCATATCAAATGTTGAAATTTTGACATCTCCCTCCTTTCACATTGTCTCCATTGTTATTCTAAGATTCCAAAGCATTCACACCCTCTTTAGCTTGCATATTCTAGAGAGAGAGAGAGATATATATATATATATATATATATATATATATATGTGGTAGATGGAGGAGTTACAACCTATCCATGAGGATTGAGGCACTTGGAGGCAAAAGTGGGATTGTCTTAAAAAGGGGCAGCGATCACACCCAAGTCAAACTTCACATCCTCTCTCGTGAAAAAAATTGCATGAAACAATTTTGGACCCACTGTCAAATTTCCCTCGTTTTCTGTCCCCCCTTTGTTTTGCACGGATTAGATTAACAAAAAGGACAAAGTGGGGATTCCAGAAAAATTTGATTATTGAAGACATGCAGGTCTTTTTGAACCATTCTTGCTTTGACCTTTTTTGGCAAATTGCTTGACTAGTGGAAGCGTAGCTTCCTCAGTCATGGATAGAAGTACACCTAGGTAATTTCTTCGTGATTTGTCCGGAATCTATGGAGGTAATGTAGAGAGAAGAAGGGCCATGATTATGGTAGAAAGTGTTGAATAATTGATGTCTTTCACGAGAAATTTGTCCCGTGAGTTGACCTTCACGCACCATATCGACGTAGGGTTATTATGGCGTCTAATGACCATATCCATCATCTTTAAGTCTTACCTAATTTGAGAAGTACCGCCCAAACCCTAATTGATACTCTATTGAAGTGGATTGACGAGAATAGTACGATTTTCACATTCACTTTCTTCTATTTTCACATTCACTTTCTTCTATGAAGGTATAACGACATTTTGTCCGACCATTTGTTTAATGAATAAACAAAGGACATTCCAATTTTGGGATTGTTTTTTTTTCACTTGAATTGAAGTAAAAGTAATCTTTTTTTTTGCTTTACCCGTCAAAATTTAAATTATTATCCAAATCTCAAAAGAAATAATATGTGTGAATCAACATACCGCGAAAGTTCTTGGTGTTTCGAGCTTAAAAAAAGTCTAAATGGGTTTATTGCAAGATTTTTATAAGCAAAAAACCTAAGTGTATCTAGACACGCATAACAACTTAACCCGTGAGTAGATCAACATCAATATTTCGTCGGAAGTACCTAATCTCTTTTTTTCACACGATGCCAACAGGTTTACCTCAAAAGTGAGAGTCAAAAAAATGGACAAAATAATAGCTGGCCAAAGACTTTTGAGACAATCAAAGCTTTCTGTTCGGCGATTTCAGTATCTAATTTCACTACTTTTTGGAATTTTAGGCTCTCATAATGCGAATCTTATTCGACCCGAAACACTTAAAAAGTAGTGGAAAATATTTTAGTTACATGTATAGTCATATGTGATATTTTCATAATTTTCTTAAATATTTTTTTTATATTATAGATTTTGAAGAAAAAAGTCAGATGCTTCAAACCAGCATTATAATATATGTTTTCAGTTAAATGATTGCTTTTATGATTAACGTCGATGAAAACTATATAATGCAGTCTTTCATAATTTTCAAATATTAGAGTAAGTTTAAAACAAAACAAGTAAGTCGGAAGTTAAAACCCCTCAAACAAATTAAAATTTTTTTTTGTTTTCTCGCCAAAATAAAAAAAATATTTAACAAATTGAAAATGTATGACTAATTATATATGAATCTATATGTTAATACTTGGATATTGTGAAGATTTCAAGTGTTTTGAATTTAAAAATAAGCAAAGTGCGCAAACCGCAAAATCCAAATTCAGCAAAAAGCAAAAAAAAGAAAAATGTCATCTAAACAAACTTAGTGAATAAGGAGAATCACAAATAAATTAGACATACGATACAAGTTTGATTTCTTTTATCAGGCCACAAGTGCAAGTAATTTCAAGTTTCAGCCAATATTTAGATTTTGGCTTACGTCTTATTATTCACGAGGTTAGTGTGACAATTTTGTTGGTCGAGAATCTATCTATTTAAATGAAAACCCCTGGAACCGGCCTAGGCAAATTGGGATTTTTATTTTGTGGAATCATAATAATTTGGAGTAAATAAACAAGAATGGAAAAGAAAGTAGAAAGTCTCGAATTCGATCATTCTATTGCCAACTCCTCCGAATCACCTCAAGAAAAAATTGAGGTGCAAATTAGGCGTAGGAGACCGGTCCGATTTGCTACACCACCAGGTGTAAGTAATTCCATGTTTCGCCTTAACATCGTATTGTAATTTCTCATTAAATAAGCGAGACTCGGCTCGTGGAGTGGTTAACCAATACCACGTAAGCAAAACACTCGGAACGACATAAAGTATAAAAAGAGAGAAAAAAAATAGAGCAAAAGACATATGCATAACGAAAAAATAAATTCGGAGGAAAGAACAGTGAGAGCTATGTCATCATCCCTTAACAAAGGAAAAAAAAAAAAACTCATTCCAAAGAGCCAAAAAAAGAAAAGAAAAGAAAAGAAAAGAAAAGAAAAGAACCCTTTTTGACTGCTTTCAAAAATTCAATCCATCCCCTTTCGAACGCCAAAAGAAATCACAGTCCCCCTCCCTCTTCCACCCTCTCTCTCTCTCTCTCTCGTTCTGTCGTTCCCAAGCTGTAATTTTTAAGCTTCTTGAGAGCTCTCCCTCTCTCTCGTTTGCCTTTTATCCCTCTGCTTCTTCTCCTCCTCCTTCTCATCATTCTCTCGCCCTTCTCTGTTCCCTCCATTTCCCTCCATCATTCCCTCTTTCCCCCCGGACCCATTTCCACGCCTCCACTGAACACTCCCTCGCCGACATCACGCGGGGTTCTCGAAGCCCCCTGTTCCTGCTCTTTCGGCTCCCTCTCCAGTGCCCTGCTTCTGACACAAAGTTCGTGACTTGACTTTCGGCCGAGTTCTGCTCTGTCCTCGCTTCCGTCGTTTAAAAAAAAACGTATTTTTGGGGCAGCGCCAATATTTTCGGAGGCACCCTTCACGAATCTCTCCCCGGAGATCTTCGCTGCGCTTGAATTTGGTCGACATTGAGTCGGGCGCCGGTAAAAGGTGCTGTTTTTTGCCGGACCCGGATCGAGTTTCTTGTTTCTGTCGGCCTCTTTTGAGTTGTGAATTGTGGAGGGGTTGGTTGTTTTGGGGCTGCTTCAGATCTTGGGAGCATTTCTGTGAGATATCCTGAGCAGCGATGGTTGCAGAGCCTTGGATACTCAAGATGGGCAATCAGGTGAGTTCGAATCTCAAGCACGCTCTTCTCTTAGAAAGTTCCAGGAAAAAGAGCAACCTTAAGAAGCCCGAGGTTAAGCAGGTTATTGGGATTCTCTCTTTTGAAGTAGCTAATGTAATGTCCAAAACTGTTCACCTGCACAAGTCCTTGTGTGATGGGGAAATATTGAAGCTCCAAAGTGAGATCTTGAAGTCCAAGGGGGTGAGGAAGTTGATTTCGTCGGATGAGTCTCGGATTCTAGAGCTCGTCCTGGCCGAGAAGCTCGATGACCTGAGCCGGGTGGCTAGTGTTGTTTCTAGGCTGGGTAAGAGGTGCAGTGAGCCCGCATTGCAGGGTTTTGAGCATGTCTATGGGGATATAATGAATGGAGTGATTGAGGTCAAGGATTTGGGGTTCTTGGTGAAGGACATGGATGGGATGGTGAGGAAGATGGAGAGGTACGTGGGCACGACAACAAATTTGTTCAATGAAATGGAGGTCTTGAACGAGTTGGAGCAGGCGACAAAGAAGTTCCAGAATAACCAGCATGAGGAGAGCCGACGCGCTTTTGAGCAGAAGCTGATTTGGCAGAAGCAAGACGTGAGGCATCTTAAGGATGTTTCTCTTTGGAACCAGACGTACGATAAGGTCGTAGAGCTTTTGGCAAGGACAGTGTGCACGATATATGCGAGGCTTTGCGCTGTGTTTGGCGAGTCCGCTTTGAGGGGGGATGTTTCAGGGTTTGTTAGAGGAAATTCTCCTCCAGTGATGAATAACCGTTCTTATGGTTCTGGTCAGATTGGCGATGTGCACCAGAATGTCCATGCGGTTTCTGGGCAATTGAAACGAATTCACGGCAAAAGTAGCAATAGCTTTTATTCAGGGCCAATTGAGAAACGCATGATTGAGAGAGGACGAATTGGTTTGAAGCCTCAGTTTGATACACGGAGAGGTGAAGTGGAGTTATTCCGTGCTGAAGACTTTAATTTTCCATGTGTGACTAGCCCTGGGAGAATTTTCATGGATTGTCTTAGCCTGAGCAGCTCGGTTTCAAGAATAGATGATGACGACGATATGTTGGATCATGACGACCGAAGTGGCCAGATTTCTGGTTGCGGCAGTATTTTCAATGGAAGCATAAAGAAAGAACAATCGACGTATTCTGACTGTGCTAGTCAATCCCATTTCTCGGTGTCTTCCATCAGCAGTCAAAGGCGATCCAAATCGGCTGTCATAGGTGATCCTCAGTTCGGTCCCAAGAGTAGATTAGCAGTCTTTGCCTCTCCATCCACTGTGGGAGGTTCTGCTCTAGCCTTGCATTATGCAAATCTCATAATTGTTATAGAGAAGCTGCTGCGATATCCTCACTTGGTTGGCGAAGAAGCTAGAGATGATTTATATCAGATGTTACCAACAAGCTTAAGGATGTCCGTGAAGACTAATCTGAAATCATATGTGAAGAACTTGGCTATATATGATGCTCCGCTTGCCCACAATTGGAAAGAGAGACTTGATGAGATACTAAGGTGGCTTGCCCCACTGGCGCATAACATGATCAGGTGGCAAAGTGAGCGTAACTTTGAGCAGCATCAAATTGTTACCCGAACAAATGTTCTTTTGCTCCAGACACTCTATTTTGCAGACAGGGAAAAGGCTGAGGCGGTAATATGCGAGCTACTTGTTGGGTTGAATTATATATGTCGATATGAGCATCAACAGAATGCATTGCTGGACTGTGCTAGTAGTTTTGATTTCGAAGACTGTTTGGAATGGCAGATGCATTCTTACCTTAGTTGAGTACATTGCTAATGACTAGATATTTGCACGAAGAAAAATGATACACGTAGAGGTGGTACACAATCTCTTTACACTGAAGATTTCTTTTGTTGAAGATTGTAGCTTTTTGTACTTTATCGAAAGGTATGGAAAGTTTTGACTGCTCAATTCACAAATTCAATTCCTAATCTTTGTGCTGGAGATGTATATATTGGTCTATGTATAGCAGTGGCACAAACGATTTGTCATTAGTTATGTACTCGTTAATGAAAATTTCCCTTCAGTTTCCTGTCATTCGCATCGTTCCATTCAATTTCTACTTTGAATATACTGAACCATCTACTTTACTTGGCCAAACTGAGCTGTCTGTTTGTGGATTGTAAGTGGCTATTGCTGCGTGAGTATTGGGTGACATTGATAACCAGATACTAGTGGCGATTGGAGGGTGACTTCGTGTTTTGTGGTTTCTGTGTTTCTTGGAGCATTGGCTTGTAGTCAGAACTGGTTAATGTTGCGGGTATAATTTGCTCGATAGTTCTTTCTGTAGTTTATGTAGCTTTTGTTCATGAGCAGTTGTTTCCTGGTTCTACTTCGCTTAGAACAGCATAGGGCACAGCATGCAAAACATTTTTTGATGGTTAGTTTGCCTGAACCGCTCTGTTTAGTAAAGTACTATCTCTTTCTTTTGCCGCTTGCCATGTCCATCTTGCAGAAACTTATGCAGCTCTACAGTCAGTGTTTTCTGCTCAGGCCATGTTTATGCACTGCTTCCAGCGAAGCCACAACATACGTTGTTACTATTCTTATGCAGGGAATCGATTTGTCCTATGGGAAATTTTACGGTTGATGCATGTTTCGTGATGTATTATGAGTATATAACTTTTCCATTTTCTCATACATTCTGGTAATTAATCTAAGTAGATTATTCTCAACATTTGGCAGATAGAATATTTGTTTTCGCTTTTTTGTGTTATAGCGGTTTGCATGATGTTATTGCTATTAAAATGGATGAGAAGTATATCATGAGAGCTTTCCTTTGTCGTCCCTCTTCTGCTGTATACCTTACATTCACACATCATGAAGACATGAAGAGAGCTCGTGCTTGCGAGGTACTGCTAAATTCAGTCATGGGGGACTGCTGCTTCGCAAGCAGGTAAGTCCTACAACTTTCCTGATCTAGGATCATATGAGCAGGCAAGTCCTACTCTGGTATTCTTTTCTTTTCTGGCGGAGGATGTAAAAAACTGCTGTTTGGAAGTGTAGGATCTAGCAGTTTCACGAAATAGTATAACAAAATGGACGAATTCAGATTATGAAGCCTAGGTTGAGGTCATTTCTATTACTTCAGCTGTTGAAATATGGGATGCTTGGTATTCTTCCACTCGATCCATGTCCACTTTCCAAACTCGTGGGGCTTATTATTTGGTTTTGAAGGATTGGGTAATTAAGCTTGTTTTAACTACTTTTCTCCCATCATGTTTTGGTCATTTGAGGCTGTTCCCATTTAAAGTGATTATTTTTGTTTGTATGGAGTCATCTTGACATTGTACTGACTTGTTCTATATCTCCAAAATATTGCTAGACATACTAAAACTGGTTTGGTGAGTGATGTGGCAAGACTTATTTTGGATGGTTGAATATGGTCAATTTGTTTTGATCCTGAAGACAGTTTCCTATATCACATAGGTAAATCCATTTTGTATCTTGTTTTTAAAATTCCCTAGCATTACTCAACTCTCTTTCTGTAGACAATCATTACTATTTCAACTTCTATTGCGCTATGCTGGAACTTTCACATATTGAAATGGACCTGTGATCTTCAAGTCTGTATGTTGTGTCTCCAATTAGTACACCAGGATATTTTCTTTGGTTAAGTTTTTAGCTCTCTGCCCTCATATTTGACAGTTTCTGGATCAGCATGTTGACTCTTCTGTTTTCCCTAAACATATGTACATCAATTTGACCACATATTCATTATCTAAGTCTTCTCCCTATAGTTTTTTTTTTTTTGGTAATGATCTTCTCCCTATAGTTTTAGTCTCTCTAGTCCCGGTAATTAACTGAAAAGAAGACTTACCTCTCTCTGTTAATTTGTGATGAGTGGTTAGACTGCAGAAATCTTTCTGCTTCCTTTCTGGAAGGGAAAGTCATTGAAGACTCAGCTAGTTGGATTTAGCTTGTTAACTCTCCTAAATGGTGTATAAATGAGTAGGCAGTGACATTAGTCACATACTCTTGTTCAATTGCTATTTGCTAGGATAATGGTTGCTTGATGCACCTATAGCAATAACTCGTTACTTGTTAGAGTTATTCATCTCAATCATTTTAATTTGCTGAGAAAACTATATGAGGAAAAAGAAAATATTCTCAATATGGCGCTATTAAAAAATTCTTTAGTACATGGGTGAAATTTTACACATTCATTTTCTGTAATTTGGGCTATGAGTTTTGTAGATAGAGGGTACGGATAACAATTGAAAACCTTGTCGATGGGGAGGAAGATTAACGGGTTTTCTAGACACTTACAGAGCAATACTCAATACGCTCAGAAACGTAAGAAGGCAATAAATCCTGTATACTTGGTTTTCTTTAAGGTGCTTGAAATTTTGAAATTGTACTCGTTTTGAATGTCCTAAGAAAAATAGAAATTTTCCTTGAAAATGCATGAATCAATCAATCCTCTCTCTTTCCTTTTCGTATGTCTGTGCTTTGACTTTGTGACACTACGCTCGCACAGCCATCTGACATGAGCATTTGTCAAAATTCTGTCAAAATTCATTGATTTGCCTCAGCCTCATGGCAAGGTAATTTGCTTGACTGGACATTGAAGAGCTGCGCGTAGCTGAAAGCAATAAATTTGTGACATTTGCTCTTCGCCCTTTCTTGTTGGTAACTTTGATGTGGGGAAGAAGAGTTTGGACAAATCTTTCACCTGTTCGACAATATGACAGTGACAACGTCAATAAATGGGGTTGAGCTGCTTCAGCTAACGCACTTCAAGGCGTCATCATGTGGCCTTGAACAGCAGGTAGAACAGTGCATTTAGTGTGGCAATAACTCTCTCTTTATCTTCCACCGGCTGGTTGTATTAACTTATAGATGGCTCAAATGATGCTAACCCTTGAAAACTCTGGGAGAGGTTGTACCGCCGGTTTGAGGAGTGGCTCAATTGATAAGCATGTTCGTCTTGCTCCACGATTGGTAAATGTATCAATTTTTCCATTGCTCGAGGTCCGTGTTCTATGTTGATTATCCAATGTGTGTTGGGGGCGGAAAGATTGCCTTACCTAAGTGGACGGTTCCGTGTTCGACGAGTTCCAGTAGGGTTTCCACGATCCTTCCATAATCGTTTTTCAGGAGATTGATCAACGTTGGGTCGTGAATGTATAACTTGCCCAGCATCGCGACAATGATCAGTCTCGGGAAACCAGAAAACACCCGATTTTAAGTAGCCTATTACAAGTGAACGTGCGAGTGTTTTGCGTATGCTTTGTTAAATATTTTTTTATTTCTTCTTCATATGTATATATGAGGATCTCAAAGGTAGCAAATCGTCAAAGTTAGGGTGTGTTTGATTCGGTTTTGCCAATGTCTTTTGGCTAAATGCAAATGGAGTTTGGCAAAATTTTTGGAGAGCTCTAGGAAGATGCAATCTTTCCAAAGGAATTGCGTCCCGGGATACTTTGGAATGCTGCATTTTGGAAATACAAATACAATTTTTTTCATCCAATTTTGCCCTCGCTCAAAATTCTTAATTTCGAAAATGTCCTATATTAAAAGACCTCACTGGCGAGGTTTTAGGCTTCCGACGAGACCAGATTTGGTGCTGGCCAGCAACGCCAAAGGTTGTGCGACCTCAGGCGATGTCGCCGTGGTGCTTGGGTTGCGTGACCCAAGCAACGATTGAGGTTGCACAACCTCAGGTTGACTAGCTTGAGGTCACATGACCTAGGGTAGCCTTGCCCGAGGTCAATTTAGCTCGCCGGTGGCTAAGTACCACAAGCAAATAGTTTGAGAGCTCTTTTTTTTTTAAAGTTTGCAAAAGCCCTTTTTAAGGTGTAACTTCTGTAGTTTTTCCAAATGGCATTTTAGTTAAAGTTGCTTCCCACTGTGCTTTTAAAGGGAAAATGCCACAGAAAATCATAAAATATACCTATTGTGACATATTTACCATAAATTTTTTTTTCATGATACAAAACTTGTGTGATATATTTACCCTCAGTCAAAATTTTGTTAATGAGAACTATTAAAAATTTGTCTACATGGAGGTTATAAAGTAAATAATGTTGACATGGCATTCACGTAACTTAAGTAAAATAAAAACGACGTTATTTTGGCTGAAAAGTCATCAGACGGAACCTTGATGGAGGATAAATGTGTCACATAGGTACATGTTTGAGGTTTTTTATGTTATAATAAAAAAGTTTAGGTTAATGTGTCATGATGGACATAGTTTTGAGTTTTTGATGTCACAAAAAAAGTTCAAAGTAAATGTATCATAATGAGTATAGTTTGGGTTTTTTTTTTTTGGCTTTTTCCCTTTTTAAAATACACTTTACCATCCGACAAAAAAAAACACTTTACCAAATGCTATTGACATTTTAGAAAACTCCTTTAACCCAAAATGTTTACATTTTTCCAAAGGCTTTTCCCAAAAGCTCAACTAAACGCACCCTTCAACTTTTGCGTAAACATAATGAAAAGTCATACGCAGTTAGGATTGCTATTTCTACATCAAAACCCAAAAAGACAAGATCATTGTTTAAGTATGTCATTTCAATTAGGCCTCATTTAAAAAGTCCAAAACATTCTTGGAAGATCTGTTAAGGGCGAGCACAGATTCATTGTAGACCCTACCTAGTTGATTGTGGTACGATTTCTGGTTTCAATTTTTTGGAACTACCTATTATTGATTTGATTCTTGGCTCTGGGTGTGGAACCATATCTAACTAGTGAACCGGATCGAGAAATCCTAATTTTCTCCTTTTAGTTTTACCTTGCACTTTGTATTCTTGTTATTGCAGCCTCTACCTCTTGTATATGAGGAGGTGTTTTAATAAAATTTGTCCTTTTGAATAATAAAAAGATGTAACAAGAAAAAAAACGAAATTGGTCGATTTGCGGTTAGACCTTGAAATCAGACCGACATGGTAGGTTTCAGGTTCCAAAAACTAGAATTGATTCCAACATGATAGATTTCAAGTTTCAGATTTGGAAGATATTCACCCTAAAATCACTCACCTCTAATTTCTCATATGTCGAAGATGTCCATAAAACCTAGTGATATTTTAACCAAACCTTACTCTATCGAATAGAACATTAGAAGACATCACGACTAATAGAAATTGAGGTTTAGAATAGGGTAAAATTTGATTGACAATCATTAAACTAGTTATCATTTGCAATTAGGCCACTCAACTTTGATTTCAATCGTCTGATGCACTGAGCTTTCAAATTTTTGTAATCGATGCTCTGTAAGGGAAATCCAACCAAATTTCAAGCAAAACGAGTCTCACCTAGGACAAATTATTGGGGGAAAATGTCAAAAATGATCCATGAATTTTTGCTCAGTGTGCAATGCGATCTATAAACTTTTAATTTGTTCGATATGATTCCTGAACTTTACCTCACTGTGCAATATGAACCATGAACTTTTGATACATGTTCAATTTAATTCCTGAACTATATGAAATGTTTAATGTTGTCCTCGATCTTAAATTAATGGAAGTACAATATTGAACATTTCATATTGTTAGAGGACTACATATATTTTTTTTGTCGCTCATAAACTACATTGATCAGGTACCAAAAGTACATAGACCACATTAAACGAATTAAAAGTTCATTGATCACACTGCATATTATACTAAAGTTTAGAGTTCATATCGGATAAATTAAAAATTCAAGGACCATAGTGCACATTGGATTTGAGTTCAAGGACGGTTATTTTTTTTTGGTCGAAGAACAAACTTATTCATTTACAGAGAAGATATGAAAGGAGAATCTAAGCATAAGATAGCCCAAAGGGCTTGCGGGGGAGCAAAGAGCCAATTTTGTGGAAGAGAGCCAAGATGTTGGGTCTTCGCGATCCAATCGATAGCTGCATTTAAAGCCCGCGGACAATGGGCTATGCGGATTGATGGGTGAGCTTTGAGGAGTTGAAGACAATCCATGATAAGTGGTCGCTCCTCCTCAACTCTACAGTCCCACTTCTCAGAGCTTCTACTAGATCCACACGGTCGGCCTCCACTATTAAGTTATCGGTTATGTCTTCGTTCGATGTTGCAATTTGGAGTGCTTCCAGAACGGCTAGGTTTTCAGCTTGAGAGATAGAGGAAACCTTCACCGATTTAGCGAAGCCAGTGACAATTGTGCTTGTATAATCTCGACATATACCAGCTGTGGCGCCATCCGCAGATCCATCAACTAAGGAGGCATCGACATTAATATTTAGGACTTTCTTTCCTGGCGGCATCCATGTCCGTGACTCAGCAAGAGTAGGGTTTTTCCTCATTTCAGGTTAGTGGGGGTTCCATTTTCTGTAGTTCGCTTGCAAGAAAAGTGATGATTCCGCTATTTCTTTGGCATTCGGATGTATATCCTGAAAAACGAAGTTATTTTGAGATTTCTAGATGTTCCACAGAGAAGACGCCACTAAAGACAGGGGAGGTAAATCAGCCTCCTTTCTAGCAAATTGCTTTAACCATGCACCAATTCTTGTGATCTCCTAGAGGTTGATTTGAAGGGTCATCCTAGACATATTGTGTCCAAGGACAGAGCAGAAAGATGTGCTCAATTGTCTCCTTCTCCCGTTGACAGAGGGGGCATAATTGGTCAGATATAATATTCCTCTTCCATAGATTCCCTTTTGAAGGGATTGCATTAGTACAAAGAGACCAACGAAAGACTTTTACCTTATGGAAAATCTGCAATCTCAAATAGCTCTCCAAAGTGTTTTAGGAATTTGGTATGAAAAGGAAGCTTCTTCAGTGTTGCATTTCTGTTCAATCTCCATTTTGATAATGTTGTAGCCATTTTTAATAGTATAGCGGCCTAATTAAGTACTTACCCACACTAATTTATCCTAAGTGTAGGAAGATTTAATTGGAATTGTTTGAATCTCCTGCACTAACAAATCATCAAAAAGCTCCTCTATTTTTTGGTATTCCACTCTCCTTCCTCAGCTAAGATCAATTCGGACACCATGACAGGGTCATTTTTGTTTGCTGTCCCCCAATTACTCCTCTTTTTAGCCATTTTTGCTCCTTGATTTTTACTGATTTTCCATTCCCAATTGACCACATAACAAAATTGGCAATAGAATTCCTTCCTAATAACAAACTCTGCCATCTCCAAGACGGTCTAGAACCACGCTTGGCTTGCCAATAATCTCCTCAAGGAAAGTAAATACCTTTGAATAGCTTGCTCCAGAGGGATTCAGGATTTGCGAGAGTCTCCATGCTTGTTTACCGAGCATAGCCTTATTAACTGAAATAAGATCTACAAACCCCATTCCTCCTTTTTCTTTCCTCATCTTTAGGATGCCCCATTTTTTCCAATGAAGTCCTGTTTTGGAAACAGTAGATTTCCACCAAAAGTTTGCAATCTTTCTCTTAATAGCTTTGCAAACAGAGATGGGTATTTTGAAGATCGACATAGCAAAGTTGGGAAGGGCTTGTACCACTGTTTTAAGAAGAATCTCCTTTCTAGCTTTAGAAAACAATTGTTCCTTCCAACCTTCCAATTTAGCATTTACTCTTCCAAGAATCCAAGCGAACATATTCTTCTTTGATGTGCCTTAGTCCGAGGGTATGGCTAAGTATTTGCTAGTGTAGCCAATCTCAGGAATCCTTAACTCTTTCGCCATATTTTCTTGTAGTACATGAGGACATCCCTTGCTGAAATAAATACTTGACTTGTTTAAGTTAATGGCTTGACCTGATGCATAACAGTGTTGATTGAGCATCGCTAAAATATTTTAGCATTCCAATAGAGTTCCATCCAGGAAAAAGATGTAGTCATCAGCAAACAGGAGGTGTGATAGTGTTGGACTGAATCTGTTTAGTTTGATGCCATTAATACTTCCATTGTCCACTGCTTTATTAATCATGAAAGATAGACAATTAGCCACAAGAATAAACAAGTATGGGGAAAGAGGATCTCCCTGCCTAATACCTCTTGAGGGATTAAAGAAAGGGAGGGATTCTCCATTAAACTTCACATTGAAGGAGACTGTTGTCACACGTTACATGATCCAATTGATCCACTTATCATCGAAACCCATTTTGATCATACAAGCTTCTAGGAAATTCCACTTTATTCGATTATAGGCCTTTTGCATATCTAATTTTAAAACCGTATGAAATTTCCTTTGACTATCCCTGGTTCTCAACTGGTGCAGGACCTCTTGTACAATCAAAATGTTATCTTGTATTTGCCGACCACAAACAAAAGCACTTTGCTCTTCAGCAATCAATTCAGGCAGCCACCTCCTTAGCCTATTAGCCAAGATTTTTTAGATGATCTTATAAACAAAGTTGCAAAGACTGATTAGGCGGTAATCTTCAAGCTTTTCTGGGTTAGGAGTTTTAGGAACAAGGGTTATATGGGTTCTATTTAGCTTGGGATCGAGAAATCTTGTCAAAAAGAAAGACTGGATAGTGGTAAACACATCCCATTTTATGATATCTTAATGGTGTTTAAAGAAAATACCATTAAGCCCATCCGGACCAGGTGCTTTAGCTACTCCAAGCTGAACAATTGCCTTCCAAACTTCCTCCATAGTTACTTGAGCAGTAAGTTCTATGTTAACTTCGGTGTGGACTACACATGGGTAGTGGTCAATTACCGGGTAAAAGTTTCTTGGCCCAACTGACGAAAACAAGCTTTGAAAGTATTCAACTTTCGCTGCTTCAAAATCTTTTCTTCCCTAATCCACTCATCGTCAGACCCCATCAGCATGGTTATTCTGTTTCTAGTACGTTGCTAAATTGTAGTTACATGAAAATACTTCGTATTCTTGTCATCACTTAAGCCAGTTGACTCTTGACCTTAAGCCCCAATACATCTCTTCTTTCCTCCATATATCCTCCACTTCCCGTTTAATGCTCTGCATTCTATTCTTATCAAAATAGGAGTTCGAACTATTCGTAATGAATTGGATTTCCTGGTTTAGCTCCCTTATCGTGCGATAGTTGTTGGGAAATTTCTGCTTGTTCCATGTCATTAAGTCTCTAGATACCCTCCCCAATTTCACCACTATTTTCTCATCTCCTTTAGCAGCTGAATCCGAAGCGTTTAATACAACATCTAGACATTCAGGATTCTCCACCCGGAATGCTTCAAACCTAAATCCCTTACATTTTTTAACTGATTGATCCGCTATAGAAAGCAGCAAAGGACTATGGTCCGAACCCACCATAGGTAGAGCAAAAGCTTAAGCTCTAGCTAATGTAAGATGCCATTTTAAATTGTAAGCCACACAATCTAGTTTTTCTTTCACAAAATTAGCCCCTTCCCTATTATTAGCCCACTATTGCGACCTCTTCGAACCGGCCCCGCCGCCTAAGGGGTTAGGCTAATGGATCACTAAGTTAAACCCAGCTCGAGCTCTTTCAAGCCCATACCAATTCGCGACTTAGGTTTAAGTTATTAATATGCAAATCAATTTCATTTAGGAGTCGCCACTAATCCATTTTTGATAGGTTGATTAGACATCGAAGTGAAGCACGAGAGAAATGCTTCACTTCTACGAACCAGAAATTCAATGGGTACGGGGACTTAATTACACTAGTTGACTAATTAGTGCCCTTTCGATATCTAACTTTGTTCAATTACCGCCTAACATGTTTACACTAATCGGTAGTTTCAAAATTCGATTCCTAACCAAGCTAGGAAAAGCAACAATCAACACATAAACCTAACGTGCATAATCAACTACATACGAGGTTAAATTAAACGCGTGATTTAAAGTGCGTGAACCAAACAACGTGCAACTAAACATGACACTAATCACACTATAGGACAAAAAGCCAATTGCAAAGCCCAAATGATATTTTTTGATTTTTGATTTTTTTAATTTTTAAATATTAAAATAAATAAAATAATATAAAATAGACCGGGTTGGATCTCCACATCTGACCCAGACAAAATATTTTTTTAATAATTTTTTAATTATTAAAATCATATGAAACACACTCGGATTGGATCTTCACATCCGACCCGGATCGGGATTGACCTGGGCGCGCCGACTGGGGTCCATCGCCGGACCGGGCTCATTTATTGAGCCTAGTCTAAAAAGGAAATTTTTTAAAAAGAAAAAGGGCCCAGCCCGGACTTTTTTTTAAAAAAGAAACAAAGGCCAAAGCCCAACTTATCGAATACGGCCCAACTACGAAATAGCCCAAAACCTAAAACCAAGCCCAACACCAAACAAAACCCTACCTGGTCAGACCCGCGAATCCGACCCGGTCGTGAGTTGCCGACCCGACTTGCTGGAAACCCTAGCATCCGTGACCCGTGCGTCCGACCCGACTTGCCCAAACGCTAGCCGTCGCCCCGACGAGGAGCATGCGTTCGGCCTTCACGGTCGAGACCTTTTGGCCACGCGGCTGGGCTCGTGCCTGACCGCCGCCCATCAACCCGAGTCGCCGGCTTGATTCGCGGTCGCCTTTGCACGCATCGCCACCCCGACGAGGAGTGGCGGGTGTTCTTTGCCCGCGGCCGGCCCTAGCGCCGACGACCCACCACCTCGGTCCGCATCGCCACCCCACCAAGGGGCGGCGGCGTCCTCCGTCCGAGTCATCGCCGTGGTGACCGGTGGCTGAGTGAGACTACCCAAGCCCCGATGAGGGGCTGGGCGGCTGTGAATCAACCAGATCTCGACAAGGGACTGGCTGTTCGCTCCCTTTTGTGGCCACGCTGGGATCATCCGACGTCCCCAAAATTGCAGCGAAACAAAGCTAGATTCAGGAGTTGGTTCATGCATATCATCAAACACATTGCGAGCGTCGACTAGAAAAGGAAAAACCAAGCCGATGGAAGTTCAAATGCCAATCGCATTTGAACTTCTTTGGCATTAAGAAAAAAGGTACTTACCTGCGACTTAATGACTTGGTAACCCCCTCCTTCGCATTTGGCTTCTTGGATGCTTGGCAAGATAGTTCAGTCATTTGTGGATCAATTTGCGAACTGTTTGGGACCTACAAAGTAAACATGTGTGCATGTATGCATGATATGCATGATGTGAATAACCTATAGTGATTCAGATTGCATCGAAAATGGCTCTCGGGCCTTAGATTTCATTCAAGGAAAATACTTTTTCACCGAATCGATGTTTATAGGTTTCAGCAACTCTTGGCCATCCATTTCTACAAAAATTAAGGCACCCCCAAGTAGAACCTTTCTAATGACATACGGACCATCATAATTTGGGGTGAACTTTTCACCTAATTCGGGCGTGAGGGACAACACTCTCCTTAGCATGAGATCTCCAGTTTCAAAATGTCGAGGTCGGACTTTACGATTGAAGGATTTTGCAACTCGCTTTTGGTAGCATTGACCATGGTATAAAGTCTCTACTCTCTTCTCATCGATCATATTCAACTGATTCCATCTCCGTTGAGTCCATTCTTCCTTAAAGAGCTCTGCTTGTGAGAGAATCCTTAATTAAGGGATTTCGACTTCTATGGGCAAGACAGCTTCTATAATATAAACGAGAGAGAAAGGAATTGCCCCTATCAAAGTGCGAATCGAAGTTCGATATGCCATCAATGCATAAGGCAGCTGTTCATGCTAATCTCGATAATTATCAGCCGTCTTCGATAGGATCTTCTTTATGTTCTTATTGGCTGCCTCCACAGCTCCATTCATTTATGGGCAGTAAGGTGAGGAATTTAGGTGATGAATATGAAACTCGTCAAGTAAGTCATCTACCACCTTGTTGTTCAGATTTGAGCCATTATCAGTAATGATTGCCTCCGGGACTCCATAGCGAGCGATGATGTCACAGCGAATAAACTTGGCTACATTCTTAGCGGTGACATTGGCATATGAGTTCGCCTCGATCTACTTAGTGAAATAATCAATGGCAACCAAGATGAAGCGATGTCCATTGAAAGCTTTGAGATTAATTGGCCCAATCATATCGATCCCCCACATTGAGAAGGGCCATGGTTTGGACATTTGACGCAATTCATTTGGCGGTATGTTGATTTTATCTACATAGATTTGGCACTGATGACAATAACGAACACGCCGAATACCATCAACCTCCATAGCCATCCAGAAGTAACCCAGTCTAATGATTTTTCTGGCCAAAAGATGATCGTTCATGTACGGACCGCATTCTCCTTCATGAATTTCCCTCATCAATTGATTAGCTTCTTTGGCATCGATGCATTTCAACAAAATTGAGTCAAAAGATCTCTTGTAAAGTGCATTGCCACTGATGAAGAATTTCGACGCTAGCTTTCTTATGTATTTCTGATATGCTAAATCACTTTCATAAGGGTATTTACTCTTTTGAAGATAGTTCATGATATCGTGATATCACGACTTCTCATCAGGTTCATCCGCGATTGCCGAATAGTAAGCCGAACACATCAGTATTTCGATTTTTAGTAGCTCGATGTCTAACCCTTTCATGACTTGTAGCATTGATGATAAAGTGGCCAGGGTATTGGCGAACTGATTTTGTGATTGAGGTAAATATTCAAAAGAAATCTCCTCAAATTCCTTTATTAATTCCTCAATGAATTCCTAGTAAGGGATCAACTTGGGTTCACGGGTTTGCCATTGACTCTTTGTCTGAAGAATGATGAGGGCGGAATCGACGTAGACTTACACTTTCCTAACTTTCATGTCGACGGCCAGCTGCAATCCAAGTATCAAAGTCTCGTATTCTGAGATATTATTAGTACAAGAGAATACTAACTTAGCAACCACAGGGTGACGTTGACCTGTCGGGGAGATAAGAACTGGCCCAGTCCCAGAGCCGGCCAGGTTAACGGCACCATCGAAGTACATAGTCCTCTTATCACTCACTATCTTTGAAATGCGCTCCTCTATGGGATCTGACTAATCACGGTCTTCCGACCTTTCGACGTTTTCTGCCAACATGTCAGCGATGGTCTTCCCTTGATGGATTTCTGCGCTATGCTATGGACATCGAATTCGGACACCAAAAGTTACCATTTTGTTAACTTTCTGACCAACACAGGTTTTTCCAGCAGGTATTTGATGGGATTATTCTCAATTACAAGCAGAATCCGATGATGGAGTGTGTATTGGCGTAAGCGGTGTAACACCTACACCAAAGCCACACACATTTTCTCAACTCCAGAGTAATTTATTTCGGATGAAGTAAACTTCTTACGGAGATAGTATATTGCACATTCTTTTTCATCGCTTGGTCTTTTTTGAGCTAGTAAGACTCCCAACGATTCATCATGAATAGTCAAATAGAGCATCAATGGCACTCTAGGTAGGGGTGAGCGGTTCCAGGTTCCTCATAGGTTCCACCTAGAATCTGGAACCAACCCTTGGATACAGGTTCCTTATTTTTTGGAACCTAGAACCTACCCATTGGAACTTGGAACCTGGAACCTGGAACCTACCTTGTTATAGGTTTCAGGGTCAGTTCTAGGTTCCAACAGGTTCTTTTTTTTTTTTTTTAGTTTATCAAATTGAAAATGAACATTCATAAAAAAGAATACAAAAGACTAGTTATTGAAAAGCCACATTTTTCTTAAAAGAGAGGGGATAGAACGATAAATAGCAATTGTTGGGATGCAATACATATGACTTTAAATTCCAAGGTAAGATGCCACATTTTTCTCAACAATCCATATCTAAAAAAAAGATCGGCTGTCAAATCTTTTCAAACTAGGCACCTTTCTCCCAAAAACGGCTCCAAGTCCTACTTCATTTCAATAGCATTCATATCTGATCTCACCTTTCTCCCATACATGTGGCAAAAGCACAAAAGTAGAAGACCAAAAGCTTCTTCGGTATCCCTTTCGACATTAAATTTCTTCCTCCTTTAAACAACCACGAGGTCAAAGACACGCACAAATAATTGGCAGAATCACAGATAACATGACCTTAGCTGCTCCTTCAAAGACAACCAAAGTATTAAGACAATCTACATCAATTTATTGGTAAAATAAAATAAGTATTAGAAAGCCTACCATATATATTCATTCCGCTTCATCTGGTAAACTCTATTTACCGATAATAATCTCCTCATTCAGACAATCCATATCTAAAAAAAAGAAAGATTAAATAAAATATTCACTTATTAGATATATAAAAGGAATTACAATATATAAAGATATAAACATAACTTACTCATCTCAAATTTTTCTGCATTTTCGATGCATTCTTCAACATCAATCGGGACACGAATGGCTCTCAACCAATCTTGAGAGCAAATCAAAGCTTCCACTACTTTGGGAGTCAAAGAACTTCGAAAGCCGTCAAGCACACGACCCGATGTACTAAAAGTCGACTCCGAAGCAACAGTAGTTACAGGAATAGATAAAACATTCCGAGCCATCAAAGATAGGATTTTATATTTTGAGCTACTACTCTTTCACTACATCAAAAGGTCAAGATCAAGAATATTTTCATTTTTTTCTTCGAGATATTGATCAAGCTCAGATTTGTTGTCATTGCACACTTATTGGTTCGAGTACATAAAGGTTCTTCGCCAAGCTTGGGCATCATACTTCTTGATCTTATTACCTTCACTACCACCGGCATTGGCATTGGAACCACTACTACTAGCACTCAAACTTTGGGTACCAAGATTTCAATCACTTGAAGTAAGAGAAGATTGTTCATAAAATTTATATAAACACTCCTATGCGTCCTTCACCTTGTAATGCATCTCATTAACTTTCAATTCATCATCATAAATTTGTCCATACAAATTCACATAACTCAACTTGGCTCTAGGATCCAATACAACCGCAATCAATACCAACATATTCACTTTATCCAAACTCCCATAGTATTTGTCAAATTTCTTTTTCATTTTCATACCCATAGCTTGAAGCTTAGGCTTCGAAGCATCCGCCTCATCTTTCAAATAATTATACAAAAGAGCTATCCCTTCAAAATAATCATTTGAGGTAACATATGAACTCCCCGACATCCGATTGATGGCATCATAGAATATTTTTAGAAATTCCGAAAGAATAATGGCATTTTCCCAATCATCATCTTTAGAAAGATCATGGTTAAGCTCACCGGCAAAAGATGAATTGTCTTCTTCCATCCTTTCAAAAGCTTTTCTAAATTTTATGGTGGTGTCTAACATGAGGTAAGTGGAGTTCCATCTAGTGGCGACATCAAGAATAACTGAACCCTTGTAAGTAATCTTTTCACCCTTAATGCAAGATTTAAATGTGTTGGCTCTCATGGGAGAACTCCTCGCATACCTAACCACGTTTTGTATACGTGCAATAGATTCCCGTACTGTAGTCAAGCCATCTCTAACAATCAAGTTTAATATATGAGCAGTGCACCTCATATGTAAAACACTACCATCTAAGATCAACAACTTTTCTCTTGAAAGTTTTTCCTTCAAATAACCAATTACAACGTCATTTGAACTAGCATTATCCACGGTAATTGTAGATACCTTCTTTTCTATTCCCTACTCGTTGATGCATTTCTCCACCATTCTCCCAATCTCTCTACCCTTGTGACTAGGCATCACCACAAAATTGATAATTTTTTTTATGTAACTTCCAATTTTCATTGATAAAATGTGCAGTGAGACATAAATAATTAAGGTTTTGAATGGAACTCCATGTATCAGTCGTGAGTACGATCCTAGAATTTATCTTACCCAAAGTAAGTCTTCAAACAAGTTCTTTCACAAAAATACAGCTTCATACAATCTCTAACCATTATAAAACGTGACAAATGTTTAAAGAGAGGTCGTAACTCGGTGACAAACTCGCGGAATCTAACACGTTCAATCAAGGAAAAGGGTAATTCATCAACTATGATGAACAGAGCAAGCATTTACCTACAACGTTCTTGATTAGATGACCATGTCGATAAGACACTACCAGTACTAGAACTTTCTCCTGCCTTGCCAACCAAGTCTACATTACGTGGTACAAAGAATTTCTGCCTCTTATTAACATTGCAAAGAAACTTCTTACATGTTTTCAAGTGCTTCCTAATTGCAGAAGTACCATGAGCAACATTGTACTTTAACTCAGACCCGCAATGAATGCACTTCACCTTATATGTTTTTCCATCCCCATCTTTGATTCTTGCAAAATGATTCCAACAATCGGATGTAAATTTATTATTAAAAGGAGGACGACGAGAATCAAGTACCTTGTTCGTACACTCGTGGTAGGGGATGGCTCTTTTTCATTTTCATCACCCGACAATTCAAATTCTATGATCGGAGTCATCTCCTCACATCCCGCAACCTCTATTAACATGTTATCTTGAATTCTTGATAGTTGATATGTCAACCAAACAACACTGACAAAGCAAACAACACGAGAACAGATTAGCCGAGAGCACTTGAACAATCAATCAAATGACACGAGAACAGAACAAGACAACTAAAAGGAAAATGCAATGGAATGACAGAAATGCTGAGAAAGCACAATGGAATGAGCACATGCTGTTCTCTCTTTTTGAGTAGCATACAGTAAATGATATTCTAGCTATCCCCCTCTTAACAACACCGGTGAAAGACAAGTTAGTCTGGACACGCAACTGGGAATTTATCTTCCTAATTTTAAGTATAGATGTTTTTCTTAACCGTAAATGTTTTTCCATTGAATAAACATTTTCAATAACCAAACACGTGAAAATCCGAAAAACTAATACGAGGAAAGCTCTTTCAGTGAAACAAACAAACCTTAGTTTGTTTTACCATGCATTCCATGTAAAAAACAAGATACTTCTAGGTCAACAAGCACCTGCCTGTTGTGGCAGCAAAATCATGAAGCTAAAGAAGTTGAAAAGTCTTTAGAGTTCGTTTCATGGAAAACGGATGAGAAAAATGTACCTACAAACACTCACGCCTTGCTATATTGACAAAACATGGACCAAGAGACATTTAGGAATGGCTACCCCTAAATGATAACAGGCAACAAAAAAATAAAAAGGAAAAATGAGAGCACATTCTCAATTATACTACATAAAGACAATGGATGTAAGAAGCAATGAAGTCGATCTCAACAGACATGAACACAGAAGAAGATGAAACAAAAGTAAAAGTTGATGCCTATGGGTATAAGAAAATTGTCAATTTTTAGTTTGTTTTTAATTTTCTTAAAACATGTATCATAGATAAAAAATAATATTCTCTCTAGAAAACATAGTTTGCTTGTTTGCATTGCAAATGAAAACAATGCAAACAATACATTCTAGTTTCAATTTTGAATATAGTTTCTCTTGTTTTGATTTGGAAGCTGTTCTCTGCTAAACACATTTTCTAGGCAGTTTTTGCTCTCCCATGGAAATTGAAAATAGAAAATTCATGAACCAAAGAAGGCCTTAGACTCTTATTGTCCAAGAAGTATAAATAAGCCATCACTCAGATGTTTCACATAGTTTTACTTTAAACTTTGACTTAAGCAAAATTTAGCAGGAGAGAAGAAATAACTTTCATAAGTGGAAGTTCCCCTCTAAAAATTGAAATCCTTAAAAGGACCACAGGACAACAACTTGATTCTACTGTTTAATCAAGAGAAAAATATGTGAGAATATTTTACTTCCATGCAATCTTTCGCTATAGCAAGCATTCGCCATGAAGAAGTAAACACCATAGAGTAAAGAAAACTTGAAGATGAGATATTAGTGCAGATATGCACATCTACTACCTGTCTAGAGGCTATAATCAAATGCAAGCAATCTAAATCAAGAAAAAAGACTTGCTTGCCCACCGCAGCATAGTTTCCAATAGTCTTGACACCTCCGGTACCACCAGGAGTAGCACAATCCAGTTCCCACACCAAGATTTGATTGCTTACCTAATCATAACTACAACCGAACAACATCGAACGACAGCCAAAATGGAAAAGGAAACATCTAAATCAAACATACAATTCCATTCCATACAATACAATCAAACACCCCCCCTCGAAAAAAAGAAGAAAAAAACCTATCATTCACAATAAAGGTGCATCGCCAAATCATCCCTGGATGATTCACTATGATCAAAGCAAGAAGAAAGCTGAAACCTTGTATAAATCTCCAGTCACACGCTCACGCAAAATAAAGAAGTGCACGAGAGCCAATGGCTTGTCATCGAGAACAACACAGACATACGACATAACTTATAGCGCGAATGGCGAAGAGTTGTTCGAAGACGTTATGTACCAGAATGACGGAGCTTCAGAGGAGGAAGATGGCGGCGAGCCCGAATAATCGGAGCGAATCCACGTGGGGAGATCACAGGACTTGCGACGAAGAAGGTGGAGTGAGGCAGAAGTGGGAGAGAACCATGGAAGCGGAAGCGGAAGCGGAAGTGGAGTGAGGGTGAGGCGGCAGCGAAAGCAGGAGCGAAGAGCGAGGCAGAAGCGGAAGCGGGAGGGAGCTTTGGAGGGATGATGATGGAGGATCGGGTGTGATTCAGAGGATAAGGGAGCATTTGGGAATTAGGGTTTCTAAATACTAAGTTTATGTTTTTGGTTCCGGTTTCGATTCTAGGTTCTGATCCGGTTCCGGTTCCAAGTTCCGATTCGGTTCCGGTTTGGGTTTCGGTTCTAGGTTTCGGTTCCGGTTCCGGTTCTTATAAGAACCAGGAATCGGGAATCGGAACCGGAATAGTCGGTTCCTCAAAGTGAGGAACCGAAAATCGGAGCCTCTGTCTATGGAACCTGGAACCGAACCGGATCTATCAGGTCCGGTTCTCCAGTTTTCGATTCTATCTTGGAACCGCACTCACCCCTAACTCTAGGGACAGGTGGCACCAGAACCGGCGGATGAGAGAGGTATTTTTTTATTTCCTCAAAGGCCTTTTGATAGTCGGTATCCCACTCGACTTTGGCGTTCTTTTTCAAGAGCTTGAAGAAAGATTTAGCTATCTCAGACAATTGAAAAATAAATCTCGCCATATAGTTTAGTCTTCCTAACAAACTTCGAACCTCTTTGACAATTGAAGGAAGTTTCAAATCACATATAGCCTTAACCTTCGACGGGTCAATTTCAATACCTTGACTACTGACCATGAACCCTAGTAATTTCCCAAACTTTGCCCCAAACAAACATTTGACGAGGTTAAGTCTTAGCTTGAACTTTCAGAGTCGGTCAAACAATTTCCGCAACACCTCGATGTGGTCCTCTCCATATTTGGATTTGCCAATCATGCAGTCTACATAGACCTCCACCTCCTTATGCATCATGTCATGGAACAGGGTGACCATTGCTCCTTGGTACGTTGTCCCGGCATTCTTCAAGCCAAAAAGGCATTACCTTGTAACAAAAGGTCTCCATGGAGTAATGAAGGAGGTTTTACTTTTATTCTCTTCTTTCATCCGTATTTAATTGTAACCAGAAAATCTATCCATAAAGGAGAATAATTCAAATCCCGCAATACTATCGACCAACACGTCGATGTAAGGCAACAGGAAGTCATCTTTTGGACTTGCTTGATTCAGATTGCGGTAGTCAATACAAATCCTGACCTAACCATCCTTCTTCATGACGGGGACGACATTGGCAATCCAATCAGAATAGTGTGACACTTCTATGAAGCCCACTTTCAACAACTTTATGACTTCTTTTTCGATTTTCTTAGATTATTCGGGCTTTGTTCTTCTAAGCTTTTATTTCTTAGGCGAGATACTAGGATCAGTAGGGAGAGCATGCTCTACAATTTCTCTATCTAACCTCGGCATATCCGCATATGACCATGCGAACACATCTTGATATTCTTTTAAAAGGTCTACTATCCTTCTAGTCTTGATTTCAGAAAGGCCAGCTTCAATCTTGATTTCTCTAACATTCTTCGAATCTCCCAGATTTGTTGTGATTGTAGGCTCCGCGGTTAACGGCTCATACTCTTCGTGCCGAATCCAATCTCATTTGATGCTTCTTTGATCACAGTCATCCTCGGACCCAGAGGAATTTTCGTCAAGCAAATCCGACTCATATATACACCTATCATGATTATGTGAAATGTTATACTTGAGATGCCACAAAGAAGGTTAATAATTAAATTGGCAAATGTTATTGCAACTAATGATATGCATGTGTTTTGAAATCATTTTGAAAGAGTTTTTGAAAATGATGGATTTGTCCTCATATCCTTGGACGTCCCTATCTGCGAATGATTTTGGAAACAGGAAGCGTGCGGATGTCTAGGCCTCAAAGCATCATCATTAGCCTAGTTTAGATACTTCTACACGTCCTTAATAAAACATGATCATGATTTCATTAACAAGATGAGGCCGTTTACATGACTCAAGGTCTTGGATTGACGGCTTGCAGTCCAAGACTTTGATTACAAAGAGAAACAACATTTAGACCTAAATAGACTTCCCATGGAAGGGATGAACACGATCTTAAACAAGACGAAACAGGAAAGAAAAGCAGCATCCCTACTTAAAAGGGTTGGCGGTGGCAACAGAAGGCTCGACCTCTTCATTTTCCGTGATAGCACAGGCAAACTCTCCCCTGAATAAATGAACTAGGCCAAGAGCGGCCCCCTCCTCTTCTTGCAGTAGCTTGGGTGGACCCGAGAATATCTCTTTCAATTCCGGAAGAAGTAAACCCTTCTTACCCTCCTTTAATCTAAATAAATTTCCACGATCTCCACTACCTCCATGGTTAATTAGGCTTTCACTGCGACTTTCATTACCTCCACGGCCCCCGTAGTTAGTATGGCTTCCACGACCACCCCGACCTCTACGATTACCTCGACTTTCGAAATCGCCTCGTCCTCCATGGTTATCTTGGCCACCAGAATTGCCTCCATGATAACCTAGGCCTGCCATTTTATGCCACTTGAAAACTTGAATGGGTTCCTTGATGCCTTGACCCCATAGTCCTAGGCCGTCTCCGGGGACATGACCATTTTCGAGCAACACTCTACTCGACATCATCGAAGGCTTAGCCACTTTTAGATTTCGTATGATAGTTCCCACAGGCACATGGACCATCAATACTAACTCCAAGGTCTGATAGCTTGATTCAGCCTTGTTCTCGGACTCTATGTATGGGATTACAGTGTCGTGAAAAACTTTAAAATCAATCTCTCCGTGAAGAGTTACCGATTTCCGATCCATAATGAATTTGAGCTTCTGGTGCAAGCTTAAGGGTATAGCTCCGGTAGTGTGTATCCAAGGTCGTCCCGGTAGAAAGTTGAATGTACTAGAAATGTCTAGGACCTGGAAGTTGACCAGAAAAAAGACTGGACTAATTAGCAGTTCGAGCTCAACCTCATCAATAACTTCTTTCTTCATACTGTCAAAAGTACGAATGGTAGATTTAGATACAAAAATTTTCTTTTCATTTACTCCCAGATGACGAAGGGTGGCAAGTGGGCAAATGTTTAATGCAGACCCATTGTCAATTAGCACTCTCGCCACCATCCTATCACAACACTTAACCAAGATAAGTAGCGCCTTGGTATGGTTGCGGCCTTCCAAAGGAAAATCTTCATCGGCGAAAGAAATATGATCTTTTAGCAAGATGGATCTAATAAACTCCTCCAACTAAGTGTCATTGATAGTTTCAGGAACGTGCACTTCATTTAGAACCTTGAGTAGTGTGTTTTATATTTTTCAAAGGATTTGAAAAGATCTATAAGTGATATCTGGGCCGGTATTTTCCTTAACTGATTGACAACATCAAACTCGTTAGTTTTAATAATTGCTAAAAACTGTTTGGCCTCTTCATTTGAAACAGCCTTTTTCTCAGCCACCTTGATGGGATCATAGCATCGACCAGAGCGAGTGACAACATCGATTTCATTCACCTTGTAACTTTAAGGGACCGCCTTAGCATCGTAACTAGGGGCCATTTCCATTATTATGTCTTCTTCGTCCTCGGGCGGGAGTTCAATCACCATCGGTTCCATGACGCGATCATTGATCTCTAAGGTAGTGAACTCTTCGGCCATAAGGTCGATGACTGCTCGGCATCTCCCTCATCCGGCATCCATAAATCCTCCTCAATAAATAAGTCAATCACTACAGGGGTAATCATGCCAACCATTTCTTCCTCAGGCTCAAGTGGGTTGTCCATACCTCCCCACCTATCAGGAACAACATCTTTGGGATCGATGAAGAAACTGGATGGAGGTGAATACTTTATAAGATAGTCATATTTGCCGCTAGGTTAACCCAATGTGTCAACCACTTCCCCATTATCATGAGTGAGCTTTATGAACTCATGGTTTCAATCGACATTGTTAGCTTGATGCTCAAGATCTTCATATGAATTCTCTCCTTCACTGTCGGTCACAATTAGGCTTTTCTACATGCCATCATTAGTTGGCTCGTTAGTTTCTATAGGCTCAACAGGTGTCTCCTCTGACTCCTCACAAAATGAGTCAATAATAACCATCATGGACATCATACTATCTTCCTTCATACTATAGATTACTCCCATGTCCACCATCCGAGTGATACATTTCAATTTATCTTCCATTGGAATATCCTCCCTATCTTCAAAGTGTCTAGTTGACACTAGTAACTTATACAGTCTATGAACATCCACCTTAAAGGTTTGCTTACTCTCATTGCCTTCTTTTGTAACTAGGTTGACATTCTCAGCATGATTAGATAACGGATTTTGTTGGATATTAGGGGGTGGATCCTTGAAGGATAAAGTACCATTGTCGAGTAAATTCTGAACTTTGTTCTTGAGAGTGAAGCAGTTATCTACATCATGACCCTTTTCGCCTCTATGGAACTCGTAAGACTTCGATAAGTTGAACCTAGGAAATTTTGGAGGATTATCCCGAGGTACTTCTTTGGCTATCATTCCCCTTCTCAATAACATAGGCAACAACTTGGATAAAGGTCTAGGTGAAGGAGTGAATTACCTTGGTGCCTTCTTTTTGAATTTATAACTCTGATATGCCCTCTCTCGAAACACAGACGGGCCTTGAAAGGACGAGGCAGGGGGCCTTATCACAATTGGCGCTTGTACATATGCGATCTCCATATCTTTTTCTTTTCTATTCGGAACCTTTTGACTAATTCCTTTGCTCAATCTACCATCATGCTTGGCCCCCTCTATCCTCTCCCCGACATTTACCAGCTGAGAGAAGGTCAAGCATCCAAAACCCATCAACTTTAAATAGAAATCATTGGGTAAGGCCTTGAGGAACAAATCCAGTAGCTTCTTTTTACTGAGCAAGGGTCGAACTTGAGCGGCGAGAGTACGCCATCTTTGAGCAAATGCTCTGAAAGACTCACTTTGTTTCTTTTCGGTTCGAGTCAGCACTTCACGTGTTGGAGCTATCTCGGTGTTCTATTTATATTGCAGGACGAACGCCTCAGCCAACTCCTCCCATTTCTCGAACTTCTCGGGACTCCGACAACACATACCATTGCAATGTAGGCCCCGTCAAACTCTCTTAGAAAGTATGAACCATCAATGGGACATTTTGGGCATACCTTGCCATTTAGTTCAAATAGTACTTGATGCACCTAGGAGACCGGCGGACCCGTTATGCGACTGGAAGAACCGGCGGGCTTGAAGTCAACGATGTTGGATTGAGTTCAAATTTGGTCGGCTGAAGTAAAACGGCGTGCTGATCAATACTCATAGCCTTAGGCTATGATTAACGATGGATTTTCGCGATTCGAATCGTTTAGATGGGTTTTTCTTTTTTTTTTAGTATTTTTTTATGGGTTAATTTAATAAGGGCAGTTTCGTAATTTTACGTTTTGATGATTACGTTTCCTAATAGGGTTAGATTTGGGTCTATATAAGTTTGTTTTAGGGTTTTCTTTGAGCAGACTTGGATATTTTTGATTTGATAATCATATTTGGAGGACGAATTATTCTTCTGTCGAATTTTCTTGTTCAGTCAATTTTTCTATCGCGTTTCAGCATCAATTGGTATTAGAGCACAGGTTGCTTGAATCAATGGCTGAACAGAATCGCGGTCGTGGACGGCGGGCTCGTGGTGGCCGGGGGCGTGGAGGCGTTCCTGAAGCATACGACCAACCGCGTCTAAGAGATCTGCGAGACGTAGAAATTGAAGAACAGAGAAGACGAATTCAGGATTTGGAGCGACAACTTGCGGAGGCGAGGTTGGACGTTCAATCCGAAGAAGGAGCGAAATCTGAGGATTCATCCGATGATGAAGAAGAAGACGTAAACCCTTTTGGGGTTCTGAACCAGGGGCGGAATCGAGGAGTACGACCTGGAAATCAGCATTCTTTTCAAAATTTCAGAATGAAGATCGAGATTCCCGAGTTTAATGGTAAGGCTCATCCTGATGAGTTTATTAATTGGTTGCATACGGTAGAACGGATTTTTGATCTTAAAGATCTAACTGAGGGGCAAAAAGTGAAGTTAGTGGTTATTAGGCTGCGAAAACATGCTTCGATTTGGTGGGAACACGTGAAAAAGTAACGCGCTAGAGAGAGGAAGTCGAAGGTGGATCGCTGGGAGAAGATGAAAAAGTTATTGCAAAAAAATTTTTTGCCTACCCATTATAGGCAAGAGGCGTTTATTGAGTATCATAACGTCAAGCAAGGTGATAAATTAGTTGAAGAATTTACTGAAGAATTTGATCGTTTGCGGATGCGTTGTGATGTGGCGGAGGAAGACGAGCAGACGATTGCACGATATCTGGCAGGACTGCGATATGAGATTTCTGATGTTGTCCAATTACAGCAGTATTGGACGTATGAGGATGTGTGCAGACTAGCCCTAAAGGTGGATGGGCAGTTTAAAAGAAAGAGCAGTAAGTCTAAGTGGACAGGCAACAATTCCAAGTGGTTAGGTAAAGAATCCTAAGGAAAAGTGGAAACATCAGCAGTAAATTCAACATCGATTACAGTTAAGGATGTGAGTTCTAAACCCGCATCCAACGAGGGGCAGAGTAGTACTAAAACTAGCAGGGGAGGAACTACAGCAAATCGGTGTTTCAAGTGTCAGGGATTCGGGCATTTTGCTGTTGATTGTTCGAACCGACAAATTGTGATGCTTGTTGATAATCCGGTCTTTGATGAATGTCCAGTTTATGATGAATCTGAAGGTGAAGAAGATGATGCGGATGTAGAACAGGAAGGGATTATCTATGCTGATTCTGGTGAGTCTCTAGTCGTTAGAAGAATATTAAATGTTGCTGTAGCGGATGATGAATCATGGCTTAGACATAATATTTTTCATACTAAGTGCACTAGTAGAGGAAAAGTATGCAACGTGATAATAGATGGCGGGAGTTGCGAGAATGTGGTGTCCACGACTATGGTGGAAAAGTTGGGGTTGAAAACAGAAGATCATCCTCAACCATACAAGCTGTCGTGGTTTAGAAAAGGGAACGAGGTGAAGTTTGACAGAAAGACACAGCATGATGGTTTCAGAAATACTTATACCTTCAAGAAGGATGGTCGAACCATTACCCTAGGTCCTTCAGATTTGAGAAAGGAAGTGAAGAATAATCTGCTGTCCAAGTCAGAATTTCTAGAAAAGGCAATAAACGCGCCTGAGTTTTTTGCCATTGTGGTGATGGAGCGGAATTCTGACAGTCCCGAAATTCCTAACCAAGTTTTGCCCTTGCTTGAGGAGTTTGCTGATGTCGTACCGGAAGAGTTACCACCTGGATTGCCGGGTGAGCACAATGTTTCTAGAACTTTTAATGTAGCAGATTTATTACCTTACTATACTGAAGATGAAGAAGACCCTGAAGAGATTGATGACAATGAAGACAAAGCAGATTCGAGGACGAATCTTTTTCTAGCAGGGGAGGATGATGCACCTAGGAGACCGGCGGACCCGTTATGCGACTGGAAGAACCGGCGGGCTTGAAGTCAACGATGTTGGATTGAGCTCAAATTTGGTCGGCTGAAGTAAAACGGCGTGCTGATCAATACTCATAGCCTTTGGCTATGATTAACGATGGATTTTCGCGATTCGAATAGTTTAGATGGGTTTTTCTTTTTTTTTTTAGTATTTTTTTATGGGTTAATTTAATAAGGGCAGTTTCGTAATTTTACGTTTTGATGATTACGTTTCCTAATAGGGTTAGATTTGGGTCTATATAAGTTTGTTTTAGGGTTTTCTTTGAGCAGACTTGGATATTTTTGATTTGATAATCATATTTGGAGGACGAATTGTTCTTCTGTTGAATTTTCTTGTTCAGTCAATTTTTCTATCGCGTTTCGGCATCAGTACTTCAAGTAGATCTTTGGGTCTCCAGTCCCGTCATAGTTAGTGAAATCGAGAATTTTAAACTTCTCAGGAAAGCTCATTTGTGCATATCGAGATAGATCCTCAATCATGTGCTCTTCATATCCTCGTAGCGTACGGAGTTTCTTTTCTATCTTCGCGAATCTATTGTTGTGTTCTTCCTCCAAACGAGCAATGATGGCTTTCGAAATGGGATCTAGTTCGATTACTACAGATGTGTAACCCAATGCCTCCTCAACAATATTCCTTCTCACAGGTTCTTCTATGGGCTTGGGAATAGCTTGAGGTGCGACTTGACTAGCGTTTGGTGCTGCTAACGCGGCCTTCATATCATTGGCAAATTGAGTGAGCTGAGCGACAAGATCATTGATCTTGTCGTCGAGAGCGGCGAAACGGGCGTTTTGCTCCTCGATATTCATTCGTGTGGCCCTTGATCGTGTCCGAATTGGCGATTGCCTCGAAGTCATAGCTTTTCCTTGATGGAAGAAGGGAGCATTGGCGGGCTGTTAGATTCAGCGTGGACACCGCGATCATCGGAAGATCTCTTTTTCTGGCCTCTTGATCTCTCAATTCCTCTCTTTGTGCATTGAATGGGCTCAATTTGGCGAATACAAACGATTTACGATTACCTGAAAAATGAGCATACGTGAGCACACGATTCATATGGAAGGTTGGCCCATAGCAACAGCCTAGGCGTTTTATGTCCCTCAAAAGAAAATTTTCGGAACATTGAGATTTTGGAGTTTTTAGGCATTATATACGATAAATGGAATGAAAACTCCTCAACATTGAAATTAGAAAATGAGATTCTCTTGACATTGAAACAAAGAAGGTACACAATGATTCCTAAGTCTTGAAATTAGAATGGAAGAAATTACCTAGAAATTGAAACTACACGAAACTTCTGGAACATAAGAAGAACAGAATTCCCTAAACATTGAAACTAGAAAAGCAATAGAACCTCCTAAACATTGATGACAATTAAGTGAAAATGTCATTTCAAACTTCTTGGGGCAACTCATTTTATATGCGATGGGGAACCTGCGGCTTTGCAGAGCCGCTTATTCTCTTGAGTTAACTTTGAGATGCGAGTCTTGTCCATTTTCACCCTCTTTTCAAGATGCTCAATTTGCGCTTTCTGGGTGGGTTTGTCAGTCACTTCCGGGACTAGCGATCGTAGAATGGTCGGAATCCGGTGGTTGAGGATGTAGAATGTGGAGGCATGGTGAATCTCTTCTTCCCCCTTCAACTTCTTAGGAACGACTATTCTTTCGGGATGACATTCACTCCATGTAATCTCGATGGCACGGATTTCGTCGAAGTAGCTGTAGTCCGTGCGGGTGAAGTGAGCTTGAAACATCTCTGTCTTGAGAGGTGGCGGAATCTCTTGAAGAGCTCGATATTGACGGGCCACCTTGTATGGGTAATAGAAAGTGGTGCCAGAGAGACCGAGCAGTGGAATCAGGTTAGCAAACTTGTGAGCGAAGCGGGCTTCCTCAACTTGAAACCATTTAGTATGCCATAGAAATGCCTTGGGTTTGGGATCTTTTAGGAAATTTATCCAACAGGAATATTCTTTTTTAGGGAAATGCTTCTCTAAGACTTGAAACCTTTGTATTGGGGGCCTAAACTCATCAACTTGAAATAATTGCATAAGATGCCAAATCCCCTTATGTGAGAAAGAAACCATATTTACAAAATTTCCGAGGAAACTCGCATGATTTTTTCTCCGTTTTGTTTAAAACGGTTAAGGGACAAAAATGTTTCGGCTAAAATCATGTTGACATAGTTTAATCCGGCGCACATGTGTTTGACCACCCAAGCAATTGAAGGATTTATGGCATTCTTACGATGAGGAAAAATGATGAGCCCAACAAATGCTTAAATGAAAATCCTACTCTTTTAAGCTATCGGTTGACTTGAAAAGTACTCGGCCAAGAATGAGAATGGGCACGTGCAACAATTAGCTTTAACAACCTTCCTTACAACCTTGGCCCTAACTCTAAAAAATTGTGACAACTCGGACATGGAGTCTATACCTATGGGTGGCTTGACAAGCTTGGTTCCAAGAGGCATTCCAATGGCAATGCTATATTCTTCCAAGGTTGGAGGTGGCTTGAACTCACCAAATATGAAGGTTGATGTCTGAGGGCACCAAAAGTGTGGTATTGCTTGCATAACTCTGGAATTGATGTTGATCTTGAGTAACGGGAGAAGACGGCCAATCCTTACCTCGACCTATCTTTGGCCATTTTGATCCAACTGATCCCACCACCCTATGAGCTCTTTCTTGGGAGTGGAAATGAATTGGACATCGGCTCTCCCCATTGTATATAAATTGAGACTAACGACCGACCTAATTTGCCAAGGACCAACAAAAGGAAATAAATGAATTGTATAACGTGAGGTATAAAGGCTTACTCTATCGAAAGCCATGGCAAACACAAAGACACACGCATAAAAAAGTGAGGCTCGCTTTCTATCTAGACAATTTAACAAGGTGAAGCTAAGAGGATGATTTGACCGTCGCAGTTTCGTGTTAGTGTCAGGTCCTCTTAACTTCGGCTCAGTTGAAAGAGATCTTATAGTCACGCGGTCTCGCGGACAAGGATAAACACTTACGACACTAAGAAAGAATTTTCAGGGAGAAGAAAGGCAACCTTTACATCGTAGTCTCGCGTTCAAGATTGTATCTTTCTTAACACCATCCTAATGAGTCCTATCGCAGCCCAGGTCTGGCAGCATGGTTGTGTGTGCAATAGTATAGTGCTAAAACATCTAAAGTATGCATAATAGTTTATAAGCAAACAATACTTCAATCGTTCGAAAAAATAAACATTCATTCCCTAAATCCTAAACCTACAAAATAAGGGGTCAATAGCAAAAACATTCACGTTAGGGATGTATTTGAACAAGATAAACGGTCTAAGCCCACTAAAAAATCCCTAGTGGAGTCGCCAAGCTGTCGCGACCTCCCCAAACCGGTCCTGCTGCCTAAGGGGTTAGGCTAATGGATTACTAAGTTAAACCTAGCTTGAGCTCTCCCAAGTCCATACCAATTTGCGACTTAGGTTTAAGTTATTACATGTAAATTAATTTCATTTAGGAGTCGACACTAATCCATTTTTGTTGGGTCGATTAGACACCTAAGTGAAGCACGGGACTTGATTACACTAATTCAATTACACCCAAGTCGACACTAATTCACTTCTACGAGCTAGAGATTCAATGGGTACGAGGACTTGATTACACTAATTGACTAATTAGTGCCCTTTTGGTACTTAACCTTATTCAATTACCGCCTAACGTGTTCACACTAATCGAGAGTTTCAAAATTCGATTCCTAATCAAGCTAAGGAAAGCTACAATCAACACATGAACCTAATGTGCATGATCAACTACATACGAGGTTAAATTAAACACGTGATTCAAAGTGCGTGAACCAAATAATGTACAACTAAACATGACACTAATCAGACAATAGGACAAAAAGCCAATTGCAAAGCCCAAATGATATATTTTGATTTTTGAAATTTTTTTTATTTTTAATTAATTTTAAAAAAAATTAAAATTATTTTAATATTAAAATAATAAAAACACAAACTGGGTCGGATCTCCACATCCAACCCGGATAAAATATATTTTTTAATAATTTTTTTAAATTTTTTTAAATTATTAAAATAATAAATAATTTCAAAATAATATGAAACAAACCCAAGTCAGTTCTCCACATCCGACCCGGATCGAGACTGACCCGGGCACGCTGGCTAGGGTCTATAGTTGGAAATTTTTAAAAATAAAAAAGGGGCCCAGCCTCGGAATTTTTTTAAAAAAGGAAACAAAGGCCAAAGCCCAATTTATCGAATACGGTTCAACTACGAAATAGCCCAAAATCTAAAAAAACCTAAAACAAGCCCAACACCAAACAAAACCCTACCCGATCAGACCTGCAAACTTGACCCGGTCGTAAGCCACCCCGACTCGCTGGAAACCCTAACATTTGCGACCCACGTGTCCGACTTGACTCGCCCAAACGCCAGCAGCCACACTGACAGGGAGCGTGAGTTTGGGCTTCACGACCGAGACCTTTCGGCCACGCGGCTGGGCCTGTGCCTGATCACCGCCCATCAACCCGAGTCGTCGGCCCGGTTCGCGGTCGCCTTTGCACGCATCGCCACCTCAACGAGGAGTGGCGGGTGTTCTTCACCCGCGGCTGGCCCTAGCGCCGACAACCCACCGCTTTGGCCCGCATCGCCACCCCACCGAGGGGCGGCGGCGTCCTCCATCCGAGTCACCACTGTGGTGATCGGCGGCTGAGTGAGACTACCCAAGCCCCGACGAGGGGCTGGGCGGCTGTGAACCAGCCAGATCTTGACAAGGGACTTGCTGTTCGCTCCCTTTTGTAGCCACGCCGAGACTACCGTGGCGATTGGTGGCATGCCAGGACCGTCCAACGTCCCCAAAATTGCAACAAAACAAAGCTAGATTCAGGAGTTGGTTCAGGCATATCATCAAACACATTGCGAGCGTCGACTGGAAAAGGAAAAACCAAGCCGATGGAAGTTCAAACGCCAATCGCAACCAGCCCATACAGAAGACAACATACAATAGCCACCAAGGAAGGCTTGTTGACGCTTAGTAATGATTGAAAACGAGCCTCGACCCCCACCGGTAGGCACTAAAAAAAATAGAGCAAAAAAAAAAAACAAAATCTAAACAGGGGGGGTTCGGTGGCGTTGTCCCTACGCGGCTCGGTGGCGGCGAATGGGGGTGAGCTCTATAGATCGGACTATGTCCGGTCGCCTTGCATGCCTCCGAGTCGGAATCCTTGGGAATTCTACCACGATATAAACAAAACGAAACCCGACGAAAACTCTGGGTCGGGACCTACCGTGGGAAAAAGGGATGTATCGGAAAGTTGCCGGCCAAGGTTGAGGAGTGGCGATCACCGAGCAAAGACCGTTCACCTCGGATCTCACTCTCCGATGCTCTCGGCCTCACTCTCTCCCTTGGATCTCTCTCGGTTCTCTCCTCGTTCTCCCCCCGGTTCTCTCTTTGCCCCCTCCGATTTAAGGCTGGCTAGTAGGCAGGCGCACATGGCCTTTGCCACCGCTAGCCTGCTGTGGCTGGCCTAATCCCGACACCGAAATCGCGCTGGATGATCCTTTGCTTTCTTCGGCCTTTGGCTTTTGTTCTGTCTGCATTGTTTCGTCTCCTCCCGTACGTTTTGAAACGTTGACTAGTGGGGGAGAAGGAGAACAGTGTGCGGGACGGGTCCTGGGAAATGGGCCGGCCCGCTCGAAAATAGAAAAGGGAAAAGATGGGTTGTGCGCAATAAAAGAAAAAAAAGGGGGAAGAAAAAGAATGGATCGACGAACCCGGCCTGGAATTTTTTTTTTAAATTTGTGTCCTAATAGGCCCTATTAATGTAAATGTGCCTAATGTCTATATGCTATGCAATTTAATGAAAATATTTTTTATTTAGTAGTTAAAAATAAAACCCTAGTTTTTTTATGCGATAAAACCCTAAATGATTGAGCAAAATTTAGGTGTCAACACCCACGTGTAAGCGCACCCTTTGCAATCTACTCCCATCAAAGAGCAATCATTTAGACAATCCTGGAATGCAACTAAACGATAATTATCCGCCATTCATCTTCCTTTTTTCTCCCAGTGATAAAAGACCTCATTGAAGTCACCCATACAAACCCACGGAAGGCTATCTATCCCGCTCACTTGCCTTAATCTATCCCAAAGAAGCGGTTTGCCTCTGAAATCATTTGGGGCATGTATGAAGGAAATTCAATTTCGGATATGATTATTAGGAATAGAAAATAGGACGTTAATCATTTCCTTTGATGCATGTTCAACATCTGATGATATGCCATCATTCCACAAAAAAGCTAGTCCCCTAACAGTCATTATCGGGTTCACAACAAAGTAGGAATTGAATTTTAATTTCCTCTTCAAAAGTTGAACAACAGGTTCTTGATTTTTTGTCTCCATTAGAAATATCACGTTGGGCCTATCTTGGACAATAATTGCCCTCAGTGCCTGGACTGTTAAGGGAGTGCCCAGCCTTTGACAGTTCCAGCATAGTACTCTCATTTGTAACCCGATGGCTTATTAGGGCTAGCCACTAAAGCCCATTCAGCATTGTCCATCGTAGCCCTTATAGGAGTTTCATGCAAAAGAGACTCATCATATGACATAATATCATTCATGTGAGGATTCTTGGGGCTGAACCTTTTGAGTTTCTTTGCAGCAGGGGACTTAGAGGTCCTGATCTGTTTCTTCATATCCACACTTTTCACTACATTCAGGTCCCGGCTAGCTCGCGAAACACCTAGAAAACCCAGAATACCCTTTCCTTTAGCCATACGATCTCCAATATGCACCGGAGATTTCTCAGCTCCCTCCATGATAACGCAATCCTCTTGATCCATTAGAGCAGTAGAACCAAGGAGAAGTAGATGTCCGTCTTCTTCAACATTCATGGAATTAGTATTTTGGGCCGTGGTATCTGGGATCACTTCTTCTATAATAGCAAAGAAATGTTCAGCATAACAAAGCTTCCAAAACGGGCTTGGTTCACATGCTTTCACCTTAAGCCAATGCTCGAATCGATTATAATCCCCTTCTTCAAACTTTTCATCATCGAAAGGTACCCCGGTACAACTTCTAGCATAATGCCCAAGTTTGCCACATGAATAACAAAAGTGAGGCAACCTCTTCGTTTTTAAAGTCAAGCCAAAGGTCACCCAATCTACTGCATAAAAGGGCAAGATGCCCATTCGAAATGCTGTTTCCCCCCATTCCAGCGAAGCAGAAATCAACAATTCACAGAGGCAGAATCTCAGGTACAGTCAGAAACAATCGTTCAAGGGAGAGTAGCGAGATACCTCTAATCATCAGGGGATTTACAAGAAGCCCAAATGAGCCGAGGAAACATGAGTAACGAAGAGAAAGGATTCAGAAATAACCAGGTGAACCAAGAGATCTATGGATGGAAGATTGAGATAAGGATGAGGTTGAGGACAGGGCGTGCGAAAAGGATCATCGACTTAGGCTTCGTTTGGTCAACCGGATAAAAGCCAGGATATGATATGTTTTATCCTATCCTGTGTTTGGTGGTGGTCCAGGATAGGATAAGGTCGGATATAAACCGGATATAGCCCGGATAAAAAAATCCGGGGAGTGGGATAGACCCGGATAGGATTTCTAATGCTTATTTTTTCAGAAACCCTACACTCCACTCGTCATCATCCTCATCCTCACACTTTGTGCGCTTTCACCAAAAAAATTTCTCGACTTTTTTTTCTTCACCGACTTCTCCGGATTCACGAATAGCAAAAAAAAAAATAAAAATTATCCCATCCGACTTTAAATTCGTAGTCCACCAAATAATGGATAGGATATGAAAAATTTTCAGGATTTCTTATTCTATCCTATTCACTTTTACCCCGTTTAGAAATCTGGACGATCAAATGCAGTCTTAGGATTTTGGGTTTTTGGGGGTCAACTAGCAAAGGAGGGAGAGAGGAGCTCTCCATGTACGAGAGAGATGAGAAAAGCTTCTTAAAGCGCCTCGCGTGAGGACGGTTATATTGGCCAGTCGCGATTGACCGGATCGCGTGGATCCCACGTGAGCGTGACGTTATAAACCGGACCATGCGCATTTGGGCGTCGTATATCGAAAGCTCTAGGCACTTCCATCAGTTTTAGTTGAGACGGTACATTTTTTCCGATTCACCATTTTCGGTTTCTTCTTCGCCCCACACAGTATCCCCGCGATCGTCCTCCTCCGCAGGAGCAGCAGATCCCCGCCGCTCGAATCTCCCCGCCCGGCGCCGGGATCCGCCGCCGCCGCCGCCGCCTCCGTCTCCACCGGCGATCCATTCCGGCGCTCGGGCCGAGCGAGCCTCGATCGCCTCCCTCCCGACTTCGCATTCCTCGCGCTCTCCTTTTTCGACATCCGGTCCGGATCGGTGGATCCTCCCCCGCGGTTCTCGAAGGAGCGAAGGGAGAGAACGGAGCAGCTGGCCGAAGTTCGATCGTGCGCCCGAGCGATGAATTACAGAAGGTTCGTCGGTCTTCAGTCCCGCGTTTCGATTGTAGCTTTCCCGAACCGAGTGTTTGATCGTGCCGCGAATGTGCTGCTCGTTTCTAGGGCCTTTGGCGTGGCGAGACTGTGTGCGATTCGGCTCTATCGGAATTGGAGCTCTGTGGGCGCTCTTGATATGCGAGGTTGTGCTTGTACTGATTGAGAATGTTGAATCGAGAGAAATGTAGCGAGTTAGGAAGAGCACCTAGTGAAAAGGATTAGGCTGGCTGGGAAAAGAAAACGGCTTTGCATCGCACAGGAACTATTTCGGAGTTTTAAAAGTTCGATTGGTGAAAGTTGAGCTTTGAAAGGACTTTGGCTTGTGGGAGTACCCGGATAATTCGGTTTATGGTGCCAGTGCCGAAGTTGATTGATTGTTGCTGAGCTGAAATCTTTTTCCGTGAAGGATGTTTGTAATTTGAGTTAATCTCTCCGTGAATTGGTGAAGGAGTTGAATTATCTCATATTGAAAGGATATGTGGCATTTGGTACATCTTTTTCTTTGGAGTACATTTTTGCTGCTGCAAGATTTGCCATTCAAGAGGAAGCTATATATTTGTGATTGAGTTTAGTTTTGGATTTCTGAATCAGACCGTTCATTTTATGCATGCTTTAGTCAGAGCCAGAACATGGGCATACTGCTCTTTTTGTTCTGGACTCCTAATGTAGATTCGTGTTGTAATTGAAGCTGGATTGCTCATCGGTTAAAAGTTCATCTGATCTCTCGTGGGAGAAAGTATCTTATGTAACCATTACACCATATGTCACGATTTAGAGTTTTTTAGATTTTCGACTTCAAAAAATGAGGAATGTAACTAATGCGTAAATACTATCTCCTGTTGGATGTCTTATTACATTTCATAACCATGACAACAACAATGATGAAGCATGAGGTTGATGACTATACTACCAATTGTTGCATTAGCACTTGGTTTGTTTTGGTTTTACTGTATACATTTTATCCTGATTATTATTGGCTGTAAAGAAGTTGATTGGATCGTCTAGAAGCTAATAACCCTCCTACTCTTGGATCTTTTGAATTTGCATCTAAGCATTGGGAGTAGGAGGATGTGCATACAGTTGACCTCTGACATGTGTGCTACAAACTTAGCAGAATTGTTTATTGCTTCGATCTTTTGCTTAGTATTGCATTGAACTCGAAACACTCTATTATTACCACTCCGTCAAGATAAATAGATGGAGTAGGGCAGCAATATTGTGTAGTTTACAGTTTTTTTGGGTACTGTGGTGTACAAATTGAAATGCGTAACTGCAGCTAAAGACGAGATTTTGGATACTAACAATCATGTGTATCTCCTTACTTTTTTCTCAGAATGTATTTTATAGACTCTGCTATCCCCTTTGTGGTGCCCACGACAGTCCACTGCTTTACTTTCAGAATAGCATCTTTCCGGTTTAATGATTTCCTGTGTGGTCCACCTCTCTCTCTCTCTCTCTCTCTCTCTCTCTCTCTCTCTCTCTCTCTCATATGCTTGTGCAATGTCCTTAGATATGCATAGATACCATGACACTCGCACATTTCACAAAGATGATGAGAGAAATGATAGCCTTAACTCTTTTGTAATAACTATTGCTTCGTTTCGGGTGATACAGGGAGCCCCGTTCTGCTAAAGCGGCTCTTTTTGATGGTTACAATGGTCTTGAGGAAGGCCTTAGAGCCTCCTCATCCTACTCCCATCAGATTAATGAGCATGACAATGACAAAGCAGTTGACAGTTTAGAGGATAGAGTAATCTTCCTGAAAAGAGTAAGTTCATTTGAGCTTCTCTTTGCTCTAGTTATTCTGCTGTGTTGCAGCTCTTCATTAATATATTGCTAACCGTCTATATATGTACTTTCTTTGATTTATCTGTGATGTATATTCTATGGTAGTTTAGGTAGTAAGTACAGTATATGGTTGGTGAGCATGGGTGAGTGGTGCTATAACTTCTTTGTGAGTGGGAATCTCAGTTTCCTCGCAGAAGAAATAATTTGAACTCGTATACATTCATTTGATAAGTTGCCTTGGGAGTTGATGCGGGATCATAATCCTATTTAAGTAGGATCGTAATCCTATTTTAGTAGTTTTAAGTGTTTTCCTTCTTTATTTAGTCTTTTCTCATATTATTTTATGGTTATAAGTGGTCATGTGAATGTTAATTAGGTTGGTTGGTTGGTTGAGATTAGAAATTGTTATTTTAGATCAAGGTTTGAGAGCATCTTACATCGGTAACCCTGTATAATAGGGCTTTTAAGTCCCTTTTGTCATTAGTTTTTTTCATTCAATAAACATCATTGGTTTTTATAAATCCTAGAGTACCTTTTCTCTGATATAGCTTCAATTCAACTCAGTTCTAGTTATTTTTGCTATATTTTAGTCCTCCAATCACGTCAATTAGTAGCAGAGCCTCTTGTTAGGTTTTTCCTACGTCAGAAGTTCCTTGCTTGGCACACGCACTATTAGAAAGCTATTTGAGATATGAAAGTGGAATTTTTTTTAAGCAATATTTGTATCTCAGATGGTGTTGACATTTGTTGGTCACCTCTTCTTTTGAGGAAAGTTAGATTATCTTTTTTTATCATCGACCTTTGACCAATATGACCATGTAGCTTTGTCATGGAGGCCGTGCCGCCGTGCTAAGGCAACTGCAATTTGATATATGTGATAGCCTCAATGTTGAGTATTATAAGAGGAAAACTAAGGGCATGTTTCGTAAAACTGAAAATTAAGTGCTAAAAACTCAAGTACTGAAATCATGATAGGCTCACATGATTGAACTTTTTCAGAGTATGTCATGATTCATTATGTGTGAACTGAGACTGAGTTGCGCCATTCTTTCTCATATCAATTTATGACTTTGAGTCAAATTACATTGTATATGAATTGAATTGAATTGGACGGACAAGAATGTTAAAAAAGTATGTCTTGTCAATAATATTGTACTAGGTCAGTGCGGGTGTCTGGTAAAAGGCACCTAAAATAGCGTGAGATCAACTCACTGTTCTTTTGGTGGGTATTACTAATTAAACAATGAGGTTTGCCAAGTCTATTAAGGGCATTGTTGTTTAGATTGATGGATCTCACACTGGTTAGCAGTGTAATTTGGTCGATTATCTATACTTCTCATTTATGCTGCATAGCCATGTTTATTGCAAAAATTCACATACACAAAAATGTCTTACAAGAAAAATGCAGTTACTGAATCTCTCTCTCGCTCTCTCTCTCTTACGCGCGCGCTAACGTTATGTGCTTTTGTACTGGCAGTTAACAGGGGATATTCATGAGGAGGTAGAAAGTCATAATCGCTTTCTCGATCAAATGGTATGCTCACTTCATTTGTTTGTGCATTAGATTGAGCTATCTATGCACCATGCATTTGACCTGTCAATGTTTTGACCCTTCAATATAGGGCAACAGCATGGATTCATCAAGAGGTGTAATGTCAGGAACCCTGGATCGATTTAAGAGGGTACTGCAGAGTTATATCTTCTAGATTGGTTTGCTGTAAATTATTGGATTCTATTTCCTTTCTATGGCTTTGTAGATCTTAAAAGATAACGGGCCCGCTTTATCGTAGGTCTTTGTAAAGAAATCCAACAAGCAGATGTGCAAACTTGTGTCGTATTTTGTGGTTTCCTTTCTAGCAGTATATTTCCTTATCAGGTAAAATCACCAAATCTGACTACTATGTACTGTTTGAGTGCCACATTTACTTGAACCGGGGGAATTACCTCATCAAATTTCCTCTTGGTGGGAAGGTGTCGTTGTTGAGTACCTTTCAACTTGGCAGAATATTTCTTCAAAATCTTCATCATATAAAAGTAAGAGAATTTATGGGCAAATTTAGGCTACAATGCATAGTAGCTAATCATTATGCATCCTTGTTAGGCACCAGTTTATGTCCAATACGATTGTTTAATGTGACTGGCTAATTATGGCTAGGCCAGTGTCCTCAGATATGTGTGGTTTAATTTTTGGACCTTACATATAGTGATCATGGGTTTTAGATATTGAAGTTTCCTTATCAATACACTGTGCCTTTCTAAGTGAAGACAGCAATTTTTTGCAGAGCAGCTGAAAACTGTAAATATTGGCATGAGAATGTATTGAGATATGTCCCAATACGCATCCGCTAATAGATGTATGACGTTGAAACTGATCGTTCTTCCTCCTCGGTTTACAGGTTTCTTGGATATTTCATGCATGGTTGAGGGGACAACTTTTGAACCTCCTCTCTCAATGTCTGGTGAAAGTTTTTTTTTCCTTTAATCTAAGGAGTTCTTTTTTATCTTCAATTGAATCTGTAGCATGGAATGCTGGACAGAACCGCTTAACTTAAGTCAATTTCCTGGCCAGCTTGTCACTACATTGTTATGAACTACAGAATCATGTAAATGCCGATTGAATTGCATTGGCAACCTCAAGTTGCGTCTCTAGAAAAGAAAAATACCGAGGAGTGGAGCTTTCAGTCGGTTCCTAATTACATTGACTGGTGTCGAAGTGAACTGCTAACGACATCAAGTCTATGTCGTACTAACACGCGCGAGAAGGTAGAGCATACTTTCTAGATAAGTTAAGGTATTCTATCGTAAGAGTTGCATGGTGATAGTCGAAGTCAAAGAGTTGCAACTGTAGGTGTGATAGCTGAAGCGACACCACATCAATCGCGTTGCCACTTCATGGTCGAAAGCGATTGTGAAGATACCTTTCTATGGACAGTTGATTCGACTAAGATGGACAAGGAGCGCTCACAGGTATAACAGGACTTCATCCCGGTTCATCGAGCATCATGTCAGATGACTTTGTAGTGTCCTCGACTTTCCGGCACCGTTTAAGTGGGAGCCTTAGTCTGTCTTCTCCTCAACTTGTCCCCGTTTTCTTCAATTTAGCCCCTCTTATTTCAACTCCTTTTACGTAATTATCCTGCGGATTTTTAATTCCTTGCGTGGTTGTTGAAATCTAAGCTGATAAAAATTCGTGTCTGGACACAGCGTGAAAGTAGGATTTCTGTCGTATTTCTTTCGTTAGAATTGGTGATTATTATGCACTATAATCCCTTTAGCTTGTTTCATTGCTCCGACTCACAGATCCTTATATTAACCTACTATATCAAAATTTCCCTACCTTTTCTTTTCTTTTCTTCAATTCTCATTTAGTACTTTTTCTGGTATTCAGCGATGTTTATCATTGAAAAGACATCGGATTAAGAAACATTTGGCCAAATTTTTCATCTAACTCGACTAACGATGGTACCTTAATCAATTCATCGGTAGCAATAGTTTTATTGTTTCATTTCCATAAATAGTGCGAAAATAACAGCTTTTTTGACGGTGACAATTGTAAAATTTATGGTTACAAATATACACGTGCATACTTTCTTCTTATGAAAATGAACACGATCAAATTATCTTCTTGCTTCTCGTCGCGACGTGTTGTTTGAATGCTAGTGTGACAAGAAGAAGAGCAAAACGACCGTGGATGGCATGTATTTCTGCCATAGCAATATCTTCTTCCCAACATCAAAGAGAGTGGCTACACCGGGTCTTGTGTTCTCACTGCATATTCAAAATCGGGAACGTGTTTCCATGTTCCTTCATCGAAATTTCGATGTGGACTTTGAAATAGTCATTTGAATGACTGGAATACAAATTTCAGGGGCCTAATCCGAGTTTTTTTTTTTTTTGTTATAGAAAATTACAAGAACTATTTTAAACATTTCCTTTTTCTAATATAAAAGCCTAATCAATGGCAAAACGAACGCCGTAGTGTCCAGGCCAGTCAAATCCATCACCAGAAAAGGATTTGCCGTAAGTCCGAGTAGCAACCGTCCTTGCGTAAAGCCTTATCACGCAACCCTCGGCTCGGGGAGGACCAGAAAAGGTCTTTCCTTTGACCCCTTTCGTCCCTTAACTAGCCCTCGAGCCTTTTAGAAAGTATAGAATTTCTTGAAACCGATAAAATAACAGGGATGATTTAGAACTTTGATTGAAAATCCATGGATTATTGAAAGGATTTTATTGAAAAGTGCCACCAGGGCATTTGTTAAATAACCAAATTAGACAGCATTGCATTTTCTAATTCACTGGCCGTTCTCGTAATATGCACATTGCAATTAGTTCTTTGAAATCAAATATATTCTCATTAAGTATATTTAACAAGTGTCTCAAGAGCACTTGCTAACAAGCCTCTTTCCACTCATCCCCTTTTTTAAAATTTTCGATTTTTTTAAAAATTTTTTCCTAAATAATTTTCGTATGTAGTAATTACATCTGAATTTCGATTATGGACATCTATAATACAGTCTAAATTTTGAACTTTTAGCTTTCACTGTAATTTCAAGGGCAAAAGCTTTGATGAAACGCTAAGGCTATTCCATGTGATCCAGAGGTCGCGGGTTCAAGTTACGAGAACATAACAAGTTGAGGGAGGCTGCATACACCTAACCCTCTTCCAACCCCATATTGTTCTCGGGCAGGACCTTTACCATTTTCTTTTCCCCAAAGATGTGTAATGATTCCAAGGATATCTTAACTGGAATACACTTGGGAAGATCTACTTTGTTTCTGGGTCTCTTGCTTCTTGGTTGAACTGAACTCGATCTGCTTTGTTGCAGCAAGTGAAAGCCACTGACTGTCTTCTAATTCAGTATATTTGCTCAAGAAAAATACCAATCGAAATGAGGTTTCACCATATGACCAAAAAAAAAAAAATGGAACAGAGAAATGAGGTTTCATTCTCTTTATAATGCATGATAGGTCTAGGCTGATGGTATACAAATCACTGAATCACCTCCCAAATGAAATCAACGAAGAAGAGTTTGGTTCTCATTTTGGAGGGTTAGGTGTTGAATGGATCATCGTTCCACGCTTCCTTTTCGTCCTGCCTCGGCTGTGCATGTTTGAAGAGGATGAGGGCTTATCCTTGAGTTGACAACTAGTTTGAAATTTTGCGTAAGTCACTGTCTCTTTTTGTCTTATTGCTAACTTTGTTTCCACTCTGCAACCAATGATTAAGTGGAGATAACTACTTGACGTTGCGACTTGACTTTGAGACCCCATGGTGGCATTATTTTCTTCAAATTCCTGATCTTCCCCCAAAATGGTTTGGATGCGTTGATGTCATTTATAATCCACTAATCAAGTTAATACAAGTATTTTAAGAACTAAGATGTTTGTACGAAAAATAAAACGAGCAAACTTTTACTAATGCTTAGGCTTTTAGGTTGTAAATCTTTTCAAATGGTATTGGAATCCAAGATTTCTAAATTCGATTCCACGCGTTCTCCTTTGTCACATTGCTTCATATATATGTTTTGGAGATATGACCTCGAGCCACTCTTTCATACGTCAGTCATATGAGTAGTTCCTCGCTTTTAGCTTTTGTCGTCTTGCCTGCCTTTAAACGGAAGGTGTTTATGAATGCACGCTATTCATGCCGTCCGGTTCATCTTTCGGAATAAATTGCGCGCATTCAACTTCAAGATACAATATCGCAAATTTAATGCCGAGACTGAGGAAACACGAGGGACTACACATTCATTTATCTTTCCTCTGTCCAGTTGCAAAATAAATCAGTTACAATAGGTGAAGAATGGAAAGAATTACATGCTTATACAAGATGAAGAAAACCAATCGTAGCGTGTGATCCTACTCTTCTTGAAATGTTCTTGGTTCGGTCTCATATTCTATACAACAATTTTAAATGAATTGGTGACGAAGGAAAAGAAGTCGCCCCATGCTTGTGTGCAGGTTCTCTAATTTCGATACTCGACAAAGGTAAAGATTTTCGTGGTAGGCCTTGGGTAGTTCGCTCACTTCCAAAGCTGTCTGCCAACAAAACGCCCCTAGACTTTCTGTCGCGAAGGTCACGTCTTTTTATCTCCGAAAGACAATACAAAGGCACAAGCCAACGGATAGAAAATAAATAATAAAAAGTTCTATTTCACTTCAACTCAGAGTACAGGTAGAGTCCATTTAGGGAAAGACCTTCCAACATGCCAAAAATGGGGGCAAAGATCTATCTCTTGACCCTCCTGTGATCCGAACATGCAAAAGAAGGGCATGCAAAGAATATGAGCAACTTTTTTTTGGCCAAAAATTGGCAAGGATATTCGACTTTACTCGTTCAAGACCTGTGTTTGAGTGGCCACATTTGTGACGTTCTTTGAAATAGAGCTGTCTGCGCATTCCCATGATTTAAGTGGTTTGTGACTGGGTGAAAGCCAAACGGATCAGTTGAGTGCTCTGAAAATCTCGTGTACCTCATAATTAAAAAAAAGAAAAAAAGATACAAATTGGTAGCACTAGTACTTGCAAATCAGTTGAGTGCTCCGAAAATTTCGCTCATAATTAAAAAAAAAGAAAAAGATACAAATTGTTAGCACTAGTACTTGAAATGCTCTCTCTCTCTCTCTCTCTCTCTCTCTCTCTCTCTCTCTCTCTCTCTCTCTCTCTCTCTCTCTCTCTCTCTCTCTCTCTCTCTCTCTCTCTCTCTCTCTCTCTCTCTCTCTCTCTCTCTCTCTCTCTCGTTCAAAAGTGGGGGCTCAAGAAAAGGACTTGCTTCCCACCTGCTCTAGCACGCGACCCTACAGGAAACCCTAATTTCCAAGACCCTCCAAAAGAAGAGAAGAATATATAGGAAGGATGAAATGAACATAAAGAGAGACAGTATTATATAAACAAGACATGAGATGAAAAAATACTGAAAATAATAGGACATATAGTTCACTATTCTCTCGAGTCATTTCTCCCTAATCACTCACTTTTTAATTTCCAGTTGCTTTTCTTGTTCTTTCGTTCTCTGTGATTGATACTGCAAGGGTTTTGCATATGTCCCTTGTTTTTTTTTTTCCTAATACCCACTGAGATCACCACTTTGATAATCTCCAATAGATCTTCTAATTGCATAAATCTTCTCTTCCCCTCTTAAAAGTGCTCTTTTCTCTTTCCTCTCTTTACTCGATTCCATTATGCTATTTCTTGAATCTAATTCTCTCACCATACAAACTTCTACTCTCTCTTTCTTTACTTCACCAGAATAGATCATGAACAGTTGATCTAAGATTCCGGAACAAGAGTGAAAAGCAAACAAAGAGAAGGGTTTTGAGTTTGACTCTCTGCAAATAGGCTAATCCAATTTTAATTTGGTTTAATTTTCTTCCCTCGGCAGAAAGGAAGATTTGCAAGCCTGGCTACTCCTTGGTGGACAGGGCAAATAGGGTTACCGGCCCTTGAAGTGGCCAGTAATTCGCCGGTGTTGAGCAAGCACGATCTGGAGTTATCTGTGTGCGAGAACAGTGACAAAAGCGCGAGCCGAGGAGATGATGATGATGATGGCGACGAGCCTAAGGAGGGAGCTGTGGAGGTTGGCACCCGCAGGCCGAGGGGACGGCCACCAGGATCCAAGAACAAGCCAAAACCACCGATCTTTGTGACTCGCGACAGCCCTAATTCGATGAAGAGCCATGTGATGGAGGTGGCCAGCGGCGCTGACGTTGCGGAGTGCCTTGCCCAGTTCGCGCGCCGCCGCCAGAGAGGGGTCTGCGTGCTCAGCGGGAGCGGCACAGTTGCAAATGTAACCTTGAGACAACCGGCAGCTCCTGGCGCAGTGGTGGCCCTACATGGGAGATTTGAGATCCTATCGCTGACGGGCACGTTTCTGCCCGGCCCTTCGCCGCCGGGCTCCACCGGGTTAACTGTGTACTTGGCAGGAGGTCAGGGTCAGGTGGTTGGCGGCAGCGTAGTTGGGTCGCTTGTTGCAGCCGGGCCTGTGATGGTGATCGGGGCAACGTTCGCAAATGCCACCTATGAGCGATTGCCTCTCGATGAAGAAGAAGATGGCAACACTGCTAATGGTTGTGGGCAAGGCCAGCTTTCTGGATCAGGAAGCTCACCACCCACGGCCATAAGCAGCGGAAACAACCAGTCTCAGCAGGGGCTAGCAGCCGATCCCTCGACGCTGCTGTTATATAATTTGCCTCCGAATTTCCATGTTCATGGTACTCACACCAATCAAGATGCTCATGCTTGGGCGCATGTTCGTCCACCATTCTAAATAAATCCCACCACATTGAATGGCTGTAGTAGATGTGAATTGGGTTTTAGGTATGATCTCATCTGATAGGAGAGATGTGAAGAGAAGGGAGAGAGAGAGTAAACTCATCGATGTGTATATGATACTTCTCTCTCTGTTTTGGTTTCTTTGTGTTGCAATAAAGGTAGGAGTAGTGTCCTCCTAATTCTGATTTCAAATCAACCCTTTTTTGATCTAGCTAAGTGTTCTTTAGTAATCTTTTCTTTGGTCGAGTTGATTAACAAATTGGTTAACCATCCCTTCGTTTGAGTTGATTAAACAAATCGGTGAATGAGTGAACTTGAAGAGTGAGGGTCTTCATCTGAAGTAAAAGAAAAGAACTTGATGGGTAAGGGTCTTCATCCGAAGTAAAAGAAACGAAAAATTCGAGTAAGGTTTTGATTCTGTTCTTATTGATTCGTTCTCTCATTATGTCCCCTCTAAGCTTGCATCTAACTTTACCCAGAGGATTGATTGCATCAGACTTGAAAGGAGGACCAGAGACTTTTGCAGGTCTGAAGATTTCAAGCGTGGGTCAAAAAAGGAAGGGTTAGATGTCAACACTGATCGGTTCAAAGTTGCTGGGTTTGTAGCCACTAGTGTAGAATATAAAAAGTCACACGGGTCTGGAGAAGAACAAGATATCCAATTTGGCAACAATATGATGTAGCATTAATGCAAGCAGCCATTTTTTTCCCAGACAGGAACTTCTTGGTCTTGATATGATAAGATGTTTTGTCTAGCACATATTTTAATGTCATATTCTTGTCGCTATGTTCTTGTACTTGCTTTATTATATTGTTGGATCGTGATGATTGGAGGAGTTTATGCCGGTATACATTATATTGGGGTATGTTAATTTTATTCAAGAAGAAGAGCTGCACTAGTTGCAGCTGATAAAAATATCCGAAATTGGACTCTTTTTTTATTGATTAATGGAATAGATTATTACGGTTACTTTTTATTGGTCAACAGCGTCCAGGTTGGCGTAAAATTAATATAAACCAGATGAAGTCTGCAACTTCAAAAGGATATGTTAAAGCTAAAGATATGCTGGGCGTTGTGCTCTCAGATGAAATCGAGTAAAACCATTGATCAAGTTCGCCAGACCTCGAACAGTAAGCAAATGTAGAAAAAACTCTCAATTAGTTGAATTGATAGGATTGATGTTTTGCTTTTTGCCATCTATCTGAAACGATGTTCAACAGGCAAAGTTTTCTGTAGAGTAAAACGACTTAAATTGATAGGATTGATGTTTTGCTTTTGGGTTAACGTTGTCAACCCAAAAACCGTAACAAAATAAAACTTGAAGATAAGGGAGTAAGGCAAAATACCAAAGCCATATCCCTTTATGACCCGGCAAATAACTTACATACCTCTAACTTTGTAAAGATCGTTCATGTACCTCTAAGCAAAACCCCATATTGAGAAGACCAAATATTTGCTCTCCTTGCAAGCTCATTCTCAGCATCTCGCATTGCATAGGGTTTGGATGGTTTGGTTTTTGGTTAATTTTGAGTGTTTTGGATGGGTTTAAGAATTTAGGGTTTGGGAGATGGACATTGTTGAAAAGAAAATGTCATTTTCATGAATAGGCACACCAGGATAATTGATGTACAGAGCAAAGTGGTTTTCAAAGATAAAACTCATTTGTGTATTTATGTATTTTCAAAAGTAAAGATATGTAAGTGATCATTGGTAAAAGGTGAGGTATATTCTTCACATTTTCCTTGAAAAAATAGTAAATTAATTGAGACGGTAAACTTTGATGGTCCGAATTCAAACTACAACTGGTTGAGGTGAAAAATGAGCTTGCTCGCATCGCTCTCCACTTCGACCAAAACATCGTGCTTGAACAAGCTTTCCAAATTATTCTTATGATCTTCATAACTCTTCTTGGATTAGGAGTTATGGCTCATCAAAACAACAAGTGTGCTAAGTTCTTATTTTGTGGATGTTGGGGTTTATCTCATGTCGGTTGTGGAAGAGGATGGTGGTTAGTGTATACATGTAAGACAAAGTCTCACATTTTGAGCTAACTTTTGGGGTGAGAGAAACCCAAGGCAACCCAACATTAGTCTAGAACTAGAGCACAATGTGTGAGGTGGATTGTTGGGGCTTATCCTACATCAATTATCGAAGGAGATGGTGGTCAATTTATAAATGTGAGGGAAAATCTCATTCTTTGATCTAGCTTTTGGGGTGAGAGAAGCCCTAGATTACCCAATAGTGGAATACTTCAAAAACTTTCGAGTAATATTGACCATGTCAAATCTTTAAGATATGTTATCTTGTTTGATATTACTTTAATCTAACGTCCTTGGTTTCATTTTGTGGATCTAAATTACGCCAATAAAGATGATGTCGTATATATGATCATTCAATCGATATCAGAAGGTTACTATGTATGGAGTTTGATAAATCTATGATCGATTAGAACTTTGACAACCCATAAAGCTTTTGGACACATTGAAGCAAAAGTTGAGAGTTGGTTTGGTCTTCTCATTGTGGCTAGTGTCTCCATGGTTAGGTTTGTCAAAAGCCTTTGACTTAATTGAGACTTTCTCTTGTTTTATCTGCCTTCACATGTAACTATAGGGCGGTTTCTAGTAGCATAATTTGGGTTAGTACCACAAACACTCCAAACTAGTACACTTATGATAAATTTATCCAAAATTAATTTTTTGACCACCAAAAACCTCAAATTGGTATACCTATGACAAATTTATCCTTGTTAGTTTCCATTAAATTAGATTAATATCACGAAAAATCACAAACAAGTACAACTGTGATAAATGGAGGATAAAACTCCAAACTGGTACACGCATCAACCCCCACTTGTCATCCAACTAAGCAATTTGACAGTAAATTCAAGGGAAACTAACAAAAGGTAAATTTGTCACAAGTGTACTGGTTTGAGGATTTTTCATGGTTAAAAAAATTAATTTGGGATAAATTTGTCATAGATATACCAGTTTGTATTTTTTCGTGGTATTAATTCTAATTTTTAAAACAATATGTGCTAATATATTTACATGACAAATGAATTCAATGACAATAGAAAGAAAGAAAAAGTAAAAAGACACTAAAATGATTCGTTTAACCCCATCCACATCTTTTTACTTTGCATCCGCTTTTACCTTTGGCAATCCGAAGAATCATATTGGCTTTGCATCGTTTACCCCACTATTTGACCGGTCAGACAATCAAAAGAGGCCACAATTTCCTGTTTTGGAGCGATGTAGCCTTGGAGGTATTAAATAGAAGAAAGTTTTAGGGTTTTTGATATTTAAGGTATAATTTCATAAAATTAGAATATACACTGTCGGTTCAAAGAAAGTTCTTTACGAATGGCCTAATCTTCTCTTGCTTTGAGGGTTTCAACTGTCCACACTATAATTAACCATCAAATTAAATCAAGAGTGAATGATGCTACTTGTAGAAGCTTTTCTTTATAAGAAAAGTTAGAACATACATCACAAGTACAAAGAAAGTTTTGAACAAGCGGTCTAAATCATCTCTTAATTTGAGGATTTCAATTGCTCACTCTTTCGATGACCGTGAAGTCAAGGATGGATATAACCTTTTGACAAATTTTTTTTTACATCACCAATGTATGCTATAATTACTCTAATTTCAGTCACCCCTTGTAGACCTTTGCATGTATCCTAGTATTCCCTAATAGTCTTTTTTTAATTTTTAATTTGATAGTTGTGATGGCTGTAAAAGTGCAAAAAAGTTACTCTACAAGTATCCAATATTTCCTCGTATATATGAATTAGTTAATACCACAAAAAACCTCAAACTAGTACACCTGTGACAAATTTACCCCAAACTGATACATTTTTGATAATTTTACCTATAACTATTTTTTTGACTACAAAAAACTTTCCACTAGTACACCTATGAAAATTTTACTTGGACTAATTTTTTGACCACAAAAATTTCCAAACTGGTACATCTGTGACAAATTTATCTTCTGTTAGTTTTCGTTGAATTTTACTTTCAAATTGCTAAGTTTGATGAGACGTGGTAGTTGACGGGTATACCAGTTTGAGGTTTTACTCCTCTGTTTGTCGTAAGTTTACCAATTTGTGATTTTTCATGATATTAATATAATTTAATGGACACCAACGGAGGATAAATTTGTCACAAATATACTAGTTTGGGGTTTTTAGTTGTCAAAAAATTAATTTGGGGTAAAATTATCACATGTTTACTAATTTAAGATTTTTGGTGGTCAAAAAATTAGTTCGGGGTAAAATTACCATAAGTGTACCGATGTGAGGTTTTTTGTGGTTAAAAAAATAGTTCGGGATAATTTGTTACAGATGTATCAGTTTATGATTTTTGGTGGTCAAAAAATTAGTTCAAAGTAAAATTGTCACAGGTGTAGCAGTTTGGGGTTTTTCGTGGTATTAACGCTGTGAATTAAATGTAGTATACCACATAGGTGGCATCACACGAGACATTCTTAACATATGTGGCATTTCTCTTTTCATGTATCTTCTTTTAACCCCATGAATTCAATGTATATAAATAATTAGTACCATCAGTAACCCCAAAGAGATTGATTGAGTGATTAGTCGTCTGATTGGGATGCCATAGGCTCCGTGTCCGTATTATAGCGTCTCCCATTTAGAATAATTTTAGAGAGCTAGCCCGCTACCCTGGAATGGATCCTTACTAAATCCATATGGAATATGGAATTCGTGTGCATTTTCAAGGTTCAATCGAGGCTGAAGGTTCTCATATACTTGTATTATCATATAAATTAGAAGTGAGTACAATCAACATACTTTGGTTATACAAAATGACAGAGTGATGTGAATAATGGTGGTCCAACATTGCTAAGATACGAGAAATCCTCGTTACGTAATTGGAAATTTGACATCTAGGTTCTACAAAGAGTCCCCCTCTTGTACATTAATTTGAAAGAGAGGATACATATTACACATATTACGCAAAACACATTTTGTTCCTCCATGTTTTTATGTTTCATAACCTTTACATTTCTACTCATTCCTCATTAGAACTATATAGGCATATTCAGATTTGGACTTGTATGGGTAAACTCTTTAGCCTGTACTTAATCACTGAAAAAATCCATTAGGGGTGTTAACGGGATGATTTAATTCGGATCCCCACTGATACCTGAACCAGACATGAAGGGACAATGTTTTTAGTGATCCGATTCTAGACTCGACCCGCATAGAACCTGAATCTTGTCAAGTAGGGTTTTCGTTAGTTTTTTTAGACTGCACAATCATTCTCAATTATATCGATCCAGAATTTAATGAGGTTAATGCATGCATAGTTGCGATCTTGGACTACTTTACTTCGATGCATGTTGTAAGATGTAATGATTTTACTTAATAATAACTTCGTCAAGTTTATGCACTAATTCGAATAATATAGGGCAAGCGCTTACTTCGATTAAGTTTACCAAACATCTCAACAATAGTTGTGGCTTCGAATATCATGAAATATTGATAAGATTAGGAATAATTATGAAAAAAATTGGCTAGAGAATAATTGATAAGCTTTGCTTAGATTGTTTTGGTTTTGAAATTGTTTACCCCCGAGTCTTTTTAATTGATTTGACGTCAATACAGAGCTCGGCATCAGACGATTGTATTATCTACAAGTTGTTAGTAGTAGAGAAGCTTGTCAATATACATGAATATTAACAATCACACGACGCGGATATAAAAGCTCAATTAAATACAAGAATTGCGGAAGAGAGAAATGTGGGAAATTGTATATATTTCAATATATCATAATAAATAGTACATCGGCCTATTTATAAGCTTTATGAGAGATTATCAAAGGCAATACTTATCAATCAAGATATGCACAATCAAATGAAATATCACACAATTTTGAGAGATACAGAAAACCAACATAAATATTCTAATTATCTATAATATAGGAAAATATCCTAGAGAATTATCTTAATTATTTCTAACATCCTCCCTCAAACTCAAGGTGCTTTGAAGATGTCAACTTGAGTTTGAATACTAGTCTGAACAGTGTTCAACGGCTGGCGGACGAGGCAGCATCCTCATGGCGTAACTTCTAGATCTTGTTGGTTTGAGAGTGGCAAGTCTAGTGGTGGTGTGTCTTCTCGAAATGACATGCGAAACGTCAAGAATTGGAGGAGAAACAACAAGTGGCCGATACGGCTGACTTGCAAAACAATAACTAAGCGATGCGACCTATATGGCTGGCATCATAATATCAAGCGGCCTATACGGCTAGCTTGGAAAATAGTTACTGAGATGCGAACTGTACAGCTGGCATCAAAAGAAAGCCACCTCCATGAAAAAGGCTCGACAGGCGACGCGGTCAATGCGAGTGTCACACTCATGCAAAGGATTCGATTTAGTGCTTCCTCAGATAACAGGGCTCTATAGATGATTGGCTATCAGACGAGATGAACAATGTTGAAATCAACTTGATTGGAGGATATTAGGACTTATTGAAAAAGAAATGACAAGAAACAATATTAGCTCTAGATACGCACTTGGGTACAAACCGGGTGCGAGTGCACCCGATGCACTTCAAGATCGACTAGCTCTGATACCAAGTTAAATATAAGAATTGCAAAAAAGAGAAATGTGAGAAATTGTATATATTTCGATATATCATAATAAATAGTACATCAGCCTATTTATAGGCTTTATGAGAGACTATCAAAGGTAATACATATAAATCAAGATATGCACAATCAAATGAAATATCGCACAATCTTGAGAGGTACAAAAAACCAACATAAATATTCTAATTATCTATAATATAGGAAAATATCCTAGAGAATTATCTTAATTATTTCTAACAAGCTCAATGTTGAGCGATTGGACTATCGATAGGATATCAAGGGTAGAGGAACTTGTCGATAATCATGAATATCGATGACCAAATATTATAATCCATGTACGATGAAAATTGGTCGACGATTGATACCTAGAATAAATTTAGTTGATTGTTGAAGGCAAAACTGAAGACTACGAAGATGCTGATTGACGAGTTATAAACAGTTTGTAGAGATGATTGATGTGCAATCGTGGAAAGCAGTCACGGAGCATGAAATTTCAGTTGAACCTAGTGACAATTAAAGAGTTACAATTGCTTATAGATAAGGTGAACATGCAGTTATGGGACGTGAACATAGAGCCGAAAATCGTGGATACACGGCTGTAACTTCTAATTTGATTATTAACCACTTAAAAGTGGTTACATTTGCAATAGGCTATATAAGCTGTGTTGAATTGTTGTAGAAGCCCCTTATTATCAACACAAACAATGTATCTTTCGGCTTATCAATCTTACTTTCTAGTACTTGCACTTAATTTCCTTTAGAGTAATTAGTTATATGTCCACCTCATCCCCCGTCAAACCCCAAGGTTTAAAACTAGACAGGTGGTGGAAACCACCAAGCTGTAATACAATAGGGGCAGAGGGAATTTTCGATAGAGCAGTGAAATGCATAGAGATTGAGAAAGAATACCAACAACGAAAGCACTATGCTGGGTTAACACTAACACTAAGAGGCCTTGGATAGATAGAGAGGGAGGCCAGAGCTTTTGGTTATCTCGATTTGTGAAAGAGTTGAACAATAAAAATAGATGGCGAATGCCTGATCGAATTGATTGGGTGGCTAGTAAAGTCTAGGATATGAAGTCACCAGTTTAAATTGTGACGGGACCCAATTCAAATTAAAACAAAAGATTCAACCTTTGGTGAAATGTATCTTATCGCGTGGAGCCATTCTCGAAAAGACAGAAATAAGTGTCATAATGTGCTTCGAGTTGGTTCGGGTTGCTGATCCAAAACAAAACCAAACCGTCGGAAGCTTGTCATTTCACTTGCTACTTGAATTGAAAGGAAACCACCCAAAAACACCCATATATTATGGTTCAAATTGGTTTGGTTTGATTCGAGTTTTGGTTCAAGCAGTTCTTTTAGATTACCCCGATCCATACTCCGTTAGTCTTTTGATCTCCAAATCAAATTGAAGATTGCTTTTGGTCTTTCTTTTTTCCGAGTGCACTGTGATCAAACTTTGGTGAGCACGATTCCTAGTCGGAAGACAAATCAAACCACATTAATACCAGGAAAAATCAAAATCAAGTAATGGAATTCCAGATGATCAATCTGGCTCCCACTCAACGATGTAGCCCCAGCCAAAAAGGCAAAAAAAAATTTTAGACATCAACTCAAGTCCTATCCAAAGGCTTTTAGCTTTATATTAAGTTAATCTATTCTAATTAATCCGCTGCTTTGAACGGCTAAATCGCACATCGGGAGGATCCAAGAGAGGGACACAGCCGGCCAGGTAGCAACAAACGGGACCCTTCATTTAATGAATTCACGTGCCCTAGATATTAAACAAATCCCAACAGTTCAATCTATAAAGAAAATCAACTTAATTTGGACATACAATAATGCAAATGGACCCACCATTTGGTTCAATAATTACTAGCCTTTCATTATAATAATCATTCAAGGCCAATATAAACCAACGTGGAGTTCCCCCTCTATATTGATTTTGTTCCCTTTACCTTTACAAGTGTGATGAGCCAAATCGCATTTTGCCAAGTACTTAGGCAAATTGAAGCCCAATTGGGCAACAACAGATGGAAAGTGATCCCGCTGTTCTTATGTCATATTAATGAAACTTAGACCACCCATTAAAGCCCTAACTACAATCATTGAGTTCAGGGAATTAATTGAATATTTTTGTGGTGGGGGTGGAGAAACTGCAGGAACCACCCAAGAGAGAAATCAGGGATCATGTTGGGGTAGTCTTTTTATCAAATACATGGTGATGTGGACATTTTTCATTGTCATTGTGCTCTTGTCGTGGAGTACAGGTCATCTTGTTGAATCTTTGGAGAACAATACTCAATTTAATTTGCTAATTGAAGTCTTAGAGGGAGTGTTATGGGAAATAGTACGTGATATAAGCCAATCGTGTACGACATATATAACTTGCAAACTAGAGAGGGTCTTTTGTTTTTTTCTTTTTTGTCATAAAGATAATATCCATTCATCAAAACATCGTTTGACCGTACATAGGTCTAGCTTTAGAACATAAGAGAGCCCATGGAGCTTGAGGGTGATATAAAATCCTTATAGAAGGAAAGATGGATTTTGGCAATCCAGTTCGCTACTCATCTTATTTGCTTCTCTGCTATAATGAGCCACTTTTAAATTTGAAAAGAGACTCAATTGGGCTTGGACTTTTTTTATAAGTAAACTTATCTCCCGCCGGGGTTGATATGAGCTAGTATGACACCTTAATGATCTAAGTCTAGTTCCAAAGTAGCTTTTGATCTTGATTGAAAGTATTCTAGGGTTTCTAACAAAGCAAGCACTTCGGTTTGCACAGCAAAGATTGCCCTGACCGTGCGCACGAAACCATCAACGAGAAGACTCGAGCTATCGTGACACACGTACACTATGGTACCTTCATTTTCCCCATCAAGGTAAAAACCACGAACATTTATCCTCAAATTACCCTGTTTCGGTGGCACCCAGTTATGATATGGGTTTGATTGAAGCTTTGATCTTCGTTTAGGCCTTGTTGCCCAGCAAGCGACAATTGCTCTCATGGCCACTGTTGATTCCAGCAGCTTTCCGGGGTCCGGGACTTCTGCTCTGAATATGGCGTTGTTCCTCTCTTTCCAAGAGGACTACTGAGAGGTGCTCGAACGAGACCGAGGTAAGTTGAAACTTGAGCAACCATTCCTCAATTCTTGACAAGCCAGAGTTTGATATGTTTATCTTTTGAGTCGGGTCAGACCATACCTTTGACGTCCAGGGCTAAGCAAGAGGACATGTTCAACTGTTTCTGATTGTTGATCATAAAACTAGTTCAGCTACCATTTTTATCCGAAGTAAATAATCCTCCGTAGAATAGGCATTTTGACGAACACCCTAGAGAAAACGTTTGATTTTGCGCAGGGTAGATGTCTTCCAAACTTTGGACCGGAGAATAGACCTGTCAAATGGACGGGTCGGGTCATAAATGATTTGACCTAAATTAACTCATTTAACTCGTTTATGACCAATGTGGTGTAATGCAAAATTTCTCGACTCATACCCGACCTGACCTGATATGTATTGCTAAAACACTTTCATATTTAATCAAATATAAAAAGAACCCGTTTCTTATGATTTTTTAAAAAAATTGTATTACTAAAACAATTTCATGCTAGTTGACAGTTTTTTATAAATTTTTTTGAGTTTTTGAATATTTTTTGTTTTTATATTTTTATATTTTACATTTTTCTTTCTTTCTTTTTCTTTTCTTCCAAATCCAACAAGGACCGCGGAGATTAGCGATGGCAACGATTGGCACGACCGGGCAGCGGTGGAGACCGGTGACGACTGGCGAGCAGCGGTGACTGGAGATGGTGGGGATCAGTGAGTGGCGGTTCAAATTTATAAATTATATTTGTCAAAAAAAATTAATAAGCTAAATGGGTCTATATGGGTTTGTTAAATGGGTTGATCGTGGGTTTGTTGCAAACCCTTATAGACCCATATAAACTTAGGCTTTAATGTTTCAAACCTATTTTGACCCATTTAAAAATTTTAAATGATCTATATTCAATCTGGGCCCACTAAATCTGACTTAATAAATAGGTTTGTAACTCACGTTGCCACGTTTATTAGACCATATATTTGATATGATGAGGATGCCCTATTTACATCTTGAATCACACTCTCCTCTCCGTTCTTACTATAAACAATCTTCACCGTCAAGATCCCTCTGTTCTGGAATTGGTGCAAACAAGTCTATCTGCTGTGGTTTGAGATCCTAGCAAGATTGCGAGTATTTCGCTTTGCAGCTCTTCATCAAATAAAGTTCGGAGTGTTCGTTGATTCCATCACTGCTCCTCCTTAACAATTAGATTAGCAAACGCGCGTGACTAACTAGAGAGTGCTTTTGGAGGGCACAAATGTTGGGTGGATTATGTAGAGTTTCTAGCTTAACCCCATTCTTAGCATCATATATAATAATCCAAACGAGAACGGTGTTTTAAGTAAGATCATAATTTGTGTGAACACACGTCATAGCTGAATGCCAAAAGGCTCACTCGGATCCAGGAGGGCGAGTGATTCCTGGGACCATTTGAAAGGACGTGAATAGAGAGTACTTAGTTAGAAACTCTAAATCTGCCCGACTCAAAATTATTATGTATTTTTTCGATTAATGGGTTGATCGGGCAAATAAGTTGTGTCCAATTTCAATCCGCTCGATTATCGTCGCTAATGTGCCGCTTGTTATACGAAGGCGAAGGCAATGGATGACATTGAAATGAATATAACAAGACATAAAATGCTATTTGCTTTATAAGAGGACCATGTTTTTGGTTTTTAAGAGAAGCTCGTTGTATCTTCCTTCTATTTATTTTTTAATATCGGCTATATATGATATAAGAAAAAAAAGGGGCAAAAAAATTTAGTGGTGGGTGAAACCCTAAGCGAGCACCAAAAAAGTTGTAGACATTGAGAAATAGAAGAGAGTGTCACCCCCTAGTGCCCATTTTTCTTAAAAAATTTTTTAAAATAAATTCGTTGTAAATGGAAAAATGACACAAATTATTAGACCCAATGATCGTGAAGCTTTGGTAACAATTAGTTAAGTGACATTTTTATTTATCAATAATGAGCTTAATAAAATTCTTTTTAATTTTTGCCCAATTGCTTGGGTTGTCAAGAAATTTTCAGTTTAAATTACCCATTAGAATCATACCAACTGCATGCAAACTGTTCTGAGTCAGGGCCATCTACCCAAATTAAAGTATTAAACATAATCGGTTCGTGGTATTTGCGAGGTGTTTCAAAGAGCCCTAATTAACCAGGTTCTCGAATCCATGACCCCAAATCATAGTGGAAAAAAAAAACCCTCCCTTGTCCTCTCCCTCTTCCACTGCATTATTTCTCCATTACAAAATACAAGATTTGCACAATTCATAATGCGCTTTTCTTATGTTAATATAATCCAAATTTTGTTTTTGTAAATATTATAATTCGAAAATTCTATTATTTTCCTCCCGTGGGTAATTCACTATTTCCCAAAATAAAAATCAGTTGACCCAGTCCTTTTCTAGCGTTGCGCCACGTGGGGGGAATGTCGAATCAGCTGTCCCTGCACATTTTGTCCGTCAAAAGCGGGGGGACACGTCTTTTGTCGCCACGCCAGAAAGGATTTGGGAAAATAGGCCACTTCCCTAAAACCAAGACAACTTGGGAAAGACTGGGAAAAATTAAAAAATATAACAAAAATGTTAAATGTGCTCTTAAGCTGTGGTAAGCAAGACGGACTAATCGAACCAAGAATCGCCTAGACCAGACGATCTGGTTCCTGGAAGTTCCAATCTGGTTCCTAGTTCTCAAGAGTGACGGTCCAGTTTCCGATTCTTAGAAGTGAAGCCGATGTTTGGGCAATCTCGATCTCAACATCGAACCGGATCGATCATAATAGACAAACTATATAAATATTTTAAATATTTTAATTTCTTCAAAAAGTAAAGTAAAGTAAAGTAAAGTGAAACCCTAAGTTAACTTCAGTCCTCCTCTCTCGAAACTTTCCAAAAGTTATATCGTCTTTAGTAATAACACAAACAAATTTAAGTTATGTATAATAAGCGACCGGTTCCATTACACCGGACTAGAACTGGATTAGATAGGTCCTTGGTTCTAGAAATCGGGAACCGGTTTCCTGGTCTGGTTCCACCCGAGAGCCGGACCGGACCAAGAACCGATCATACCTACTCTTAAGGTATATTTTTAGACTTATTAAATATGTCTAAAACAGGTAAAATCTTTTAATGGCCGATTCTCATCAAGATATGTTCTTTTTCTATTTTCTAATTCTCTCAAAAAAATGTAATTCTACAATTAGTTAACTCAATTAATACTTTAAAATCAAGCATTTGTTGTCAGAGTATTATAATGCATTGTCGGATTGTATAATATTGTAAATGATTCAGTAATCTCGATCATGTCCTAGGGTTGTTAGTTTTCTTGTTAAATTATTTCCTTTCATGTGCATGTTAGTCGAATGTAATTACCCTGGAGTATAGTCTAGCGTTCTAACTATATATAAATGGAATTGTTAAAAAAATGCTCGTAGGATGCTCATTAACTTTGATCAAATGTACATTGAAAATTGCACTTTTGAGAATTTAAAACGAATAACTCTCTTAAAATGTGTGTTTTTATCTGTTTTCAAGATGTCCTAAATATTCTTATTCACGTTCTCTATATTTTCAGTAATAGTAATTATTGTATATGTCAGAACACTTGTTCATAAGATAAACTATACCTGTCCTTTAGCACAAATTACACCGACAATGTGATATGGGTCCCTCATTTCCAGCTCTAAGTTTACACATGACTGATGTTGATCAACGAGTTACAAGTCACTTTTTTTCTAAAATAACGTAAATTTTTTTCTAAATTGATGAAACGCAATGTCCCTATTTATATATTTGCTTCATAAAGCTCGGACATTAGACAAAATGATTGACATTGATAACAGCCATAATATATATATATATATATATATATAGAAAACACTCTCAAGCCAAATGTAATGTCACATCTACTACTTTCAAGACTTGCAATTTGAACCTTTTAGGTAAGCAACTGTTAAAGCTAGCCTAAAAGAGAAAAGCTGAAAGACTAGCATACCATTTCCATTGGGATGGGCAACCACGTTGAATCAACATGTCATGGAATATTGGATAAGAAAAATGAAGTCTGAAAAGTGATCTAGGCATCACTAAGGATAGACCGGAATTGGATAAGAAAAATAAAAATGAACATTTTAGAGAAAAGGAGGAAAGGGATTTTCCTATTGAAAGTGAGCTGCGCCACCATCAATACTTGATGGTGAATGGTCATGTCCCTTTATTGAAACATTATATCACTATCTTTTATTTTGGTGAAAGGTCACATCCTATCATAGAGGTGTATCTTGACTACTTGTACATGAGGTTTTGGGTTTTGAAGGTGTTTATCATTGATTGTTCTCGTTGATTATTTTTCATTATCCATTGGTAGAATTATTAAACAACCTTGCCCCAATTCATCACTTCTCTATAAACACCACCAAACATACTAGGGTTACTGTCCTCAACGAGACCATCCGCCATGGTCACACTCCTAATCCGACCACCATCATGCCTCTCAATCTCCCCAAGTCACCTCATCATTTCAGTGTTACTCCCCCTTCTTTTTTTTTTTTTCTATCATCCTCCATCTCTCTCTTTCTCTCTGATACATGTTGCCCTTGACCACCCTAACGACTGCGACCGCCATCGTGATCGTCTTGATTATCAATTGTGGCCTGCTGTGGCGGTGGCGGCGGCGGTAAAATTATATTCAAATATGTGGAAGTTTTGTGAAGCACCTCAGCATTGTCAAATCTTCTTCAAATCGATGGGAGTTTTGTTTAGGTGTTTTCAACGGCTGCGCCACCAGTCATTTGTCAGCAAGTACGGAACATAGGTGAAAAACCAAAAGGCAATCCACTGGATTGGACGTCAAAGAATTTACAAATTAACTGGATGCATTGTCAAGAAGATTTTCCTCCTATATTCACTTGGACCAGCATCCATCTTTTACAGCGGCCCAAAAGTTCACTAATTCTCGGCATAAAACGAGGCTTATAGCACCCATAAATTTACCATTTACTCAACCGAAATAGCAACTTTGGACTGATTTGGCCTCTCCTCATGAACAGAAATCAGGAAGAGAAATCAACATAAGAATGTTATAGGGCCATGAAACTCCGACCCGCTTCATGAAGGTACTTGCTGTAGCCGATGGGCCTTATTTCCGATAGACTCCATTCACTTAAATAGTAAAATTATCTGGGATCATGCAAATCTTCTTCTTCTTCTTCTTCTTCTTCTTTTCTTTCTTTCCTTCTTAATTTCTTTTTAGGTTTGAGACGATGAAGCATATATAAGAAAGTTAATAACACCAATTAAAGCAAGCTTGAGACTAGGTGAGGGGCGAGTTAAATTCCGAGTGGATGGGCGATAAGATGAAATTGTTTGCGCTTGATTGTGTGGGTATCAGCCAATCACCGTCGGGCTTTTGTTGCCATGTATCGCTCTAGATAAGATGACCGTCAAACATAAGATTGAGAAATCCTTATTGATATTGAATTTTCATAGGCATGTAAAGAAAATTTAGGATAGCTAGGACCAATGATAGACTTCTAAAGGGAAAATTGTCTAAAAATTCATAAACCTACTGTATGGTGGCCAATTCAGTTTTGAATTTTTCAATTTAGCCAATTTAGACCTAAATCTTTTGACGATTTACCAATATATTCTTTCCAGCCAATTTTGGTTGGAAATTTCTGACGCGGCAGTCGTGCCATGTAGGATGATTGACTTTCATGTCAGTGATTTCCGGCTAGTCGAAATTGGCCGGAAGGACTATATTGAAAAATTGTAAAAATGTTTAGGACTAAATTGGCTAAATTGAAAAGTTAATGACTTAATTTGCCATTGTACGATAGGTTTAGGATTTTTTAGACAATTATCTCGACCACTAAGTGCTCGATGTAATATATGGTACATATTTACTAGGGAAAATTTTCGAATAAAGGACTGAAGTGCCCTCATTTTTTCAAATAAGGGTTTGAAATAGCTATAACAGTTTCAAATAAGGGCCTAACTCTATTGGCTCGCTGGCCAGCCAATTTTTCTGGCCGGTCTAGGGTATTTTGGTCCCAAAAATAATGTTAACATAAATTTTAGTTAAATTAGACTAAAAATTTTAAAAAAAAAATGAAAAAAAACAAATAGGGAGGGCTAAAGCCCTCCCGCTTGTTGCCGTTGCCCCATCGGCGATGGAGCCCACTTTTTTTTTCTTTTCCTTTTTTTAACATTAGCTTTTCTTTTTCTTTTTTGAATTTTTTTTGTGAAAAGAAAAAACAGAAAAGGAAAAGCAATCAAAAAAATTAAAAGATGAAAATACCATTGACCCCAGTGAAGTTAGACTTTGATGCACCTAGGGGATCGGCGGACCCGTTATGTGATTAGACGAACGGACGGGCTTGAAATCAATGATCTTGGATTAAGCTCAAATTTGATCGGCTGAAGCAAAACGACGTGCTGATCAATACACACTGCCGTTGGCTGTGACTAATGATGAATTTTCGCGATTCGGAGTCGTTTAGATGAATTTTTTTATTATTTTAGTATTTTTTATGGGTTAATTTAGTAAATGGAAGTTTCGTAATTTTGCATTTTGATGTTTATTAATCATAGTAGGGTTAGGTTTGGGTATATATAAACTTGTTTTAGGGTTTCGTTTAAGCAGACTTTGGATATTTTGACTGTTAATCAATTAAGAGAACAGCTTATTCCTCGTTATCGTTTCGATTCTACTGTTTAGCCTAATTTCTTTCGCGTTTTGGCATCAATTGGTATCAGAGCCTAGGTTATCTGAATTAATGGCTGAACAAAATCTAGGTGGTCGAAGACAATGTGCTCATGGAGGCTGGAGGCGTGGAGTCATTCCTGATGCAGATGAACATCCGCGTCTGAGAGACATGCGAGATATAGAAATTCAAGAACAGAGAAGGTGAATCTAGGATTTGGAGCGACGTCTTGCGGAGGTAGGGCTTGACGCTCAATCCGAAGAAGAAGCAGAATCTGAGGATCCATCTGATGATGAAAAGGAGGACGTAAACCCTTTCGGGGTTCTAAACAAGGGGTGGAATCGAGGAGTACGACATGAAAATTTGCGCTCTTCTCAAAATTTGGGGATGAAGATCGAGATTCCCGAATTTAATGATAAGGTTCATCCTGATGAGTTTATTGATTGGTTACATACGGTAGAACGGATTTTTGATCTTAAAGACCTAACTGATGGGCAAAAAGTGAAGTTAGTGGCTATTAGATTGTGAAAACATGCTTCGATTTGGAAGGAACATGTGAAAAAGCAACGCACTAGAGAGGAGAAGCCGAAGGTGGATCGCTGGGAGAAGATGAAAAAGTTGCTATAAAATTTTTTTTTGCCTACCCATTATAAGCAAGAGGCACTTATCAAGTATCATAATGTCAAGCAAGGTGATAAAACAGTTGAGGAATTTATAAAGGAATTTGATAGTTTGTGGATGCATTGTGATGTGGTGGAGGAAGACGATTAGACGATTGCTTGATATCTGGCAAGGCTGCGATATGAGATCTTTGATGTTGTCCAATTACATCATTATTGGACATATGAGGATGTGTGCAGACTAGCCCTAAAGGTGGAGGGGCAGTTTAAAAGAAAGAACAGTAAGTCCAAGTGGTCTAGCAACGGTTCTAAATGGTCAGATAAAGAGTCCCGAGGGAAAGCTGGGAGTTCTTTAGCCCCGGTGGCAGTTAAGGGCGCTGGTTCAAAATCTGCAACAAAAGGAGAATAGGGTAGTGCTAGATCTAGCAGGGAAGGAGCTGCAGTCAGACGATGTTTCAAGTGTCAAGGACTCGGGCATTTTGCTACTGATTGTCTAAACCGACAGTTTGTGACACTTGTAGATAATTCAACTTTTGATGAAGACTCGACTTATGATGAATATGATGGAGAGCAAGAAGATGCGGATCCAGATTAAGAGGACATTGTTTATGCCAATTCTGGTAAGTCTTTAGTTGTGCGTCGGGTTTTAAATATTGTTGAGGTAGATGATGAATCGTGGCTCAGGCATAATATATTTCATACTAAATGCACTAGTGGGGGAAATGTGTGTAGTATGATAATTGACGGGGGAAGTTGCAAGAATGTAACATCTACCACTATGGTAGAAAAGTTGGGGTTGAAAACTATTGAACATTCTCAACCACATAAGCTGTCATGGCTTAGGAAGGAGAATGAGGTAAAAGTGAGCAAGAGGTGTTTAGTGCAGTTCTCGATTGGGAAGAAATATACTGATGAAGTGTGGGGTGATGTAGTTCTAATGGATGCTTGTCATATTTTGTTAGGAAGACTTTGACAGTTTGACAGGAAAACACAGCATGTCGGATTCAAAAATACGTACACCTTTAAGAAGGATGGTTGGACTATTATTCTAGGTCCTTCAGATTTGAGAAAAGAAGGGAAAAATACTCTGCTTTCCAAATCAAAGTTCCAGGAGGAGGTGGTGAATGCCTCAGAGCTTTTTTCTGTTGTAGTCATGGAGCAGAATCTTGATAGTCCAGAAATTTCAACTCAAGTTCTATCTATGCTTGAGGAGTTTGCTGATGTCGTACCAGAGGAATTGCCACTTGGATTGTCACCCATGAGGGACATTCAGCATTGTATAGATCTCGTTCCAGGAGCTGCTATTCCTAATAAGGCAGCTTATAGAATGAATCCTAAGGAGCATGAGGAGATGCAGAGGCAAGTGCAGGAACTATTAGAAAAATGATGCAATTCGAGAGAGCATGAGCCCTCGTGTAGTGCCAACTTTGTTGGTTCCTAAGAAAGACAGGTCGTAGAGAATGTGCGTGGATAGCAGAGCTGTCAACAAGATCACGATTAGGTATCGCTTTCCTATCCCGAGATTTGATGATTTAATTGATCAGTTGTATGGAGCGATTATTTTTTCGAAGATAAACTTGACGAGTGGATATCATCAGATTAGGGTGCATCTTGAAGATGAGTGGAAGACTGCTTTTAAAACTCGAGATGGTCTGTATGAGTGGATGATGATGCCTTTTGGATTATCTAACGCGCCGAGCACCTTTATGAGACTGATGAATCAGGTGTTTCGTCATTTTATTGGCCAGTTTGTCGTCATATATTTCGATGATATTTTGATTTTATAGTGCATCGACTGATCAACACTTGCAGCATTTGAGAAGGTTGTTCGAGACATTGAGGGAGTAGAAATTATATGCTAATACCAGGAAGTGTCACTTCTTGACTGATCGTGTGATCTTTTTGGGATATATAGTAACCAAGGAGGGCATTCAAATGGACCTAGCTAAGGTTGAGGCTATTACAAATTGGGAGATTTCGAAAAATATTCATAAGCACAAATTGAACGCAAGACATGCGAAGTGAGTGGAGTTCCTTCAAGTTTTCAGTTTTTCCATCGAGCATAAAGCGGGAGTACTAAATAGTGTAGCAGATGCGTAGAGCAGAAAACACTCTTTGCTGTCTATAATGCAGATAAAAGTTCTAGGCTTTGATACTTTTAAATATTTATATGTTGATGATTCTCATTTTGGGGATATCTGGAGGAAGAACAAAACGGAACCTTTTCAACAATTTCAGATCGTGGAGGGTTTTCTATTTTAAAGGTAACAGATTGTGCGTTCTTTAATGTTTTTTGAGGGAATCTATTATTATTGAGGGACATGCAGGCGGTTTAGCTGGGCACTTTGGCGTGGATAAGACGAAGGCCTTGTTGAGTGAACATTTTTATTGGCCTCGAATGGAGCGTGACGTAACGCATTTTATAGAGAGGTGCAGGGTATGTCATGTGACAAAGACCAAGAGTACTAATGCTGGACTGTATATGCCTCTACCTATTCCAGTTGCATCGTGGGAGGATGTTAGTCTTGACTTTGTCTTGGGTTTGCCAAGAATGCAGCAGAGTAAGGATTCAATAATGGTGGTTGTCGATAGGTTTTCAAAGATTGCCCACTTTGTCTCGTGTAGCAAGTCTTATGATGTTTCACAAGTTGCTCGATTATTTCTATAAGAGATTGTTAAGATGCATGGAATTTCTAAGTCCATAACCTCAGATCGTGACGTGAAGTTTGTGAGTCACTTCTGGCGCACTCTTTAGAGGTACATGGGCACAAGTTTGAATTTTAGTTCCTCTCATCATCCTCAGACTGATAGTCAGATAGAAGTTGTCAATCGAAGCTTAGGGAATGTGCTGTGGAGTTTGATTGGAGATAATCCGCGACAGTGGGATTTGGCATTGCCTTAGGCAGAATTTGCATATAACCAATCTGAGAACCGAACTACATGCAAGACTCCTTACGAGGTAGTTTATGGGCATAATCCAATTACTCCATTGGATCTCACACCGATATCAATTCTCAAACAATTTAGTTCAAAAGCTGAAAAACATGCAAAGCATATCGAAGAGTTGCATTCCTAAGTCCACAATCAGATCAACAGGCAGAACATGAAGTATAAGCAGCATCTGGATATATGCAGGAAGTTAGTCGTTTTCAAGGAAGATGATCTAGTTTGGATTCACCTTAGGAAAGAACGATTTCTAGTGGGCAGGTTTGGCAAGCTTCAACCTAAAACTGATGGACCTTTCAGAGTTTTAGAGCGAATTAGTGACAATGCTTACAAGATCGATTTGCTGGTAAGTATAATGTATCCGGAACTTTTAATGTAGCAAATTTGTCACCTTACTACGCTGAAAAGGAAGAAGATCATGAAGAGATTGGCGACAATGAAGACGAAGCAGATTCGAGGACGAATCTTTTTCCAACAGGGGAGGATGATGCACCTAGGGGATCGACGAACCAGTTATGCGATTAGACGAACCGACGGGCTCAAAGTTAACGATCTCAGATTAAGCTCAAATTTGATTGGCTGAAGTGAAACGGTATGCTGATCAATACTCACTGCCGTTGGCTGTGACTAATGATGGATTTTCGCGATTCGAGATCATTTAGATGAATTTTTCTATAATTTTATTATTTTTTATGGGTTAATTTAGTAAAGGGCAGTTTCGTAATTTTGCGTTTTGATGTTTAATAATCCTATGAGGGTTCGGTTTGGGGATATATAAGCTTGTTTTAGGGTTTTGTTTAGGCAGACTTTGGATATTTTGATTATTAATCAATTGAGAGAACAATTTGTTCCTCGTTATCGTTTCGATTTTACTGTTTAGCCTAATTTTTTTCGCGCTTTAGTATCAGACCCTTTTTTTGAGACTAACATAGTCTCTTCATATCCTTATTTGAAACAAGGTTCACTTTAGGGTCTTATTTGAGAAATTGAGGGTACTTCGTGCCCTTATTTGAAACAAGGTCTACTTCGAACCCTTATTTGAGAAAATGATGGCACTTCGGACCTTTATTTGGAATTTTCCCTATTTACTATGTAGTCTATTACATTTCATACCATTGTTAAGCAAGCCCAAATAGAACTTAGCTCATTTTTCAGGCCGAACGCTTTCTTTAAAGGCCCATCTTAATCCAATCTATCTGAGGCCGAATCTTCATTCACCTAGTGGGAGACCCAAACCCATCTATCGAGGCGAAACTTAAAGACCCAATTAAACCCAATTAGGGGGCGTGGGCCTCCACAGGTGGGAAACTCTGATTAATCCCAGCCATTGATTTTCATTCCCTGAGATTTATCTTAGGTCGATGAAACCCCAAACCGTTACCCAGTAATCTCGCGAAATAGGTAAGACGAGAGTCGAAATCCGAGTGAACGGAAAAAATTTGGTCTTCGGTTCAAGTCAATTTCTGATTTTTTCGTCGATCACGGTTTAGTCAGGGCTCTTTCATTCGGGGCGGGTGGCATAGTCAGCATGTTTGGTCAGATCAATAGGATCCATGGAAGGTTTTCCGCGAGCCGAATATATTTTCCTCAAGTCTTGTCACCTTTTGCCACCTGCGACTAATTTAAAATCTTACCAACCCGGCCTAATTTAATAGAATTTGGAAAGGAGCGGGGTTGGAACTTTTAGTAGCAGCGATATTGATTTCTTTCCCCAAGAATACCAACCAAAAAAAAAATGATCGGTGCATGCATGTCCGTATCCCCAAAATTTGCTTTTGAAAGAATGCACAAGTATAGTAATTGTATCTTCTAGTGAAAAAAACAGAAAAGTATAGTTATTGTATCAGAGAATTTGCATCTTAACAATATTTTGCTCTACTATTGACTAAAAAATTTGATTCTTTTCTACTTATTGGCTCAGGCATATGCATACCCAATTTCTACTTGTCCCCACTACCCGATCTCATTAGAAAAGAAAACAATCTTAATTAACTCCTTACTTCCTCTTTCCCAAAAAAAAAATGGTAATCTGTTTAAAATATTTTAACTTCTCCTGTTTCTCTGGGCGGTCCACTTACAATATCACCAATGTTTTTTCTTCTTCCTTTTTTTATAAAAAAAAATTAAAGGTCAAAGTATAATAAACTAACTTGACCGAAGGAATCTGGACTTTATGTGGGCCGAGGATGCCCTAAACAAGATCTATGGGGTGCCAGGTAGGCATCACATGTCACTAGAAAGCACAAATTTAATAATTTAATGGATTAGTTTTCATGGGATTTCTTGCACATTAACTTATGACCTCCATCGATTCGGTTCCAGGTTGTCATGTGTTTAATATAACGATCAATTCGGGAAAGCTTTTTGACATATTATTAAAGGTTTGACCGTCTTCAAAGAATTCTATCATAGCAAGTAAGGGCAAGTCCGCATGAAATTATGGAAATAATCTATACTTCAATGGTTCCCCAAAGTGGCATTAAGAGCTGGATAACAACATGATAGTGTCAGTGACATGTTACGGAACTACATCGATCGGAGGCAGCATTATTAAACTAATCGATCTCTGCTCCGCAGCAAATTGCATGCTCGGATGCATTTTAAAGTTAAAGTCAGTTTTCATGTGATTTACTGATTGAACTTTGAAGTTATGTAGGTCCTCCAAAATAGGAGAAATATGTAGGGTGGAGATCAAGATTCTGCATTGGAGCTGTGCATGGTGAGTGGAGCATCCGGTGGTCCAAAATTTTTGTTCCCGTTGTGCTAGAGCAGGGAATATAGAAAGCTGGAACATGATTAAAATAAACTTTGGTTTAGCCAGTGGAGTTAATTAACTTTAACTATGGCATCATTTGCAGCTCAGCACGAACCTGAATGGAAGTGATTTCTAGGACGGCACATCCTTGACCTGTTTCACAAAAGGAACATATTCTATGTAGGTAATGCAACTTGTTAAGCTTTCCATATTATAGAGGATTGCTAAAGTAGCCCGATCCTAAAGAGATCGCGCTGAACGGGAGTCTGACATATCTCGTGCCCTACGAGATTCGAGGTCCGAGTTCATTTCACCACTTGGCCAATCCCCGACGCTCCTTTGCAGTTCACTGGCTGGCCCAAAGTCGGGCGTAAGATTAAGTCGCGACCCGTGGCAAATGCTTGTTATTATTTGAACCCTGTGCGTGGAAGGAAGCAGAGGGAGATTGATTAAGCACGGTGTATGCCATGTACCCCTTTCACATCAACCCATCAAGAATGACGTGTGATCTGTCGTTTGGCACTCCTTAGTGATGATAATTCTGATGTCAAATGGTCCTATTTTAACGGCGAAAAAGAAGCCCCATTCTTCAAAAATGTGAGGCGCACCTGACCCAGTTATTCAATGGCGTGAGTAATCGCCTTTTGGCCGACAATTGTGAATCCAATTTCTTTATGATGCCCATTAAGAAGTCAGAACTTCCATCTTACATTATTAAAAAGCATGTTTCATTTCTTTTAGTTCTTTTTTCACACATTCAGACCCCCTCGACACCCAACTTTTCTCCCCAATTCTTTGTCTAACCCCAACTTGCTTAGACCTGTGCATGCATAGCCCATCTCTCTCTCTCTCTCTGTAGAATTTTTCAAGTTGCTTTTAGTTTGAGGTCAAAAAGTAGGGTTCTTAGATTGATCACTTCATGCAATCCAATGCCCTAGGGAGACCAAATACATTGTGCTGTTAAAATATTCCGATGCAGAGCCCCTGGCACATAGAATCTCGTATTGGGACAAGACAAGTTTCTGTTTTCTCGTGTAGATGTTCTCGGCACGCAATAAAAACTTCAATTGCACTTTGTCCCTTTTGGCAAAAAATCTGTGGGTCGAGTCACCCCTCTCTAAGCAAAGCAATCTTGTCAACCCTAGTGCTTCCAAGCAGCAAATGATGTTGACCCAAGTCCCACAAAACAAAGCATGACGATCTAGGGTTAAGTACATGTTTAGTTCTCGAGAGATCGAGTTCCATATGACGAAGGAACGATCGGTCCCAAAAATCTGTCTTGTTTGGTGGATCTTGCATGCCACGGTCGCCAGTAGAAAATCGAATTTACATAATTTTTGTTCCCAACAAAAAAATAAGATCCAAAGAGAGTTCACAGTAAGTTAAAAAAGTGTCGGGGAGATAACAACGTACAAATAAAAAAATTATCTTTACATGACTTACTAACATATGTCAATTATCACTATCAGGAGTATGAATTACTGGTGCATGTATTGCTAATTACAACTTTGGTCAGTAAACTTTAGGGTTAGAATTTAGAAGTCATGCGATTGCAAAAGCCAGAATCAAAGGGCTGAGAGCTAGATGCACTTGCGGTGACTTTATCGCATAAGAAATATGATTAAGAGAAGAAAAGCAAGATATTCTTCAACACAATGCAAAGAACTAGCAATAGAACTAGCATCGCCATGATAAGATTTCAATATGCAAATGTACTGTACAGATTACTTTTGAGGAGGAATTTCTTAATGAGTGTCATTGAGGTACTTCTTGTTACAACTATGTATTAACTATTGTATAGCGAATCATGTAATCAGTAGAATATGAAAACTTTGCTTTTACGGTACACTTAACAAGTGGTATAGAATACTGGTTAACGAGACTAAGGCCAAAAATGAACTCAACATGACTAGATACCTGATGAACTGGTTGAGAAATAGCCAAACCAGATTACTGAATTGATTTAACGATCGCCAAACTTGGCTTGGCAACTTAGCAGACTGTTTATCGTCTTCCACCTATAAACTGACACGCGATGAATAACTGTTTATCCACTATTCGCATGTGATTGATGACATGGTTGACACCTTTGATTTTGCACCCACCGTCAAAGAATCATTTAGTTTGACCTAAGGGTTGATTGGCGGTTAATAAAGATTTAAATGATGAGATACAAAGCTCGAAAAACATAATTTGAACCTCAAAATGGTTTTTGCTCGCCAAATTGAGTATTTTAACACACATTTTGTTACTCGAAATTGACAATCGATTTTTTGTCCTTCAGAACCAGGTGCCTTATTTTCACAGTATCGGGAAGTTTGTGAATCTAGATTTTAGGGACCTCAAGAATTCCATCACAAAAAAATTGGGCCGATTGGATGTCAAATGAGAAATTTTATTTGTCGTGATCTGAATTTTCCATACAATTTGAATCTTGAACGAATAAATTATATAGCCTTAAATGATGTACACAATTTTTTTTGTAATCAGAATTCTTAGTATTGAAGATCCACCTCTACTTTTGTTATGTAGTCTCATGCAGTCCTTAAAGAAATTTTTGGAACTGCTAATCTAAATGTCCCTGAATTCCGAACTTTTCCAATCTATAAAATGCTTTGGAGGTTAGCCTAAACTCAGTAGATGATAGGAGATCTACTCATCCTCAATCTAATTACATGTGATCATTATCTTGTTATTCGATCATTTGGTTTGCCATGTCACATAGAATGTGATTATTGTCGTATTATTTGTTTTCATGTTTACCATTGTCATGTCGCTATAAATTATTATTATATCATGTTGCTTGTGATTATTGTCATGTTGCGTGACTTATAAATATCGTCACTTCGTCATCATTCATGTCACATTGCTTGTGATGATTTTATGGTACTTTGTCACCATGTTTTCAATGTAATGTTGGATTTGCGAATCACCATCTAGTTATGTTTGAATTTCAAATGTTCCATATTGCTGTCATGTCATGTTATTTTCTTGTCATGCTGAATTTCAATGTTTGAATTTTGAATTTGTATATGACCATCTCGTTATGTCTGAAGTTCAAATTTTTGTTGCCATGCCATGTCATTTCTAGTTTTTTCTATATTCCAAATTTTCCATATCGTTGCTATGCCGTAAATTTATAATTATGTATGAACTCCAAATTTGTCATGTTTTATCCATGTCATGTCATTTTCTCAATCATGTTTGAATTTTGAATTTGCCGTGTTGTAGTCATGCCGGGCCATTTTTTGAAATAATGGTTGAAATTTGCACCGCAATTGACATTTGCATACACACTTTTGCACATAGAGGGAAACACGCTGCCATATACGAGAAAACGGCCTCATTAATCAATAATAACGTCGTATGAGTGCTTTTGCGACATTTTGAATTTTGAAACAAAACGTTACACATCCTTAGGAAATTAGTTGATGAATGTTTTAAAGATTAACGAATTAACCAGAAATAGAGTTGCGCTATTGAGAGGGCGTCGTGGGATGCTACTAGTCTCATGGGTAACCAAACATCGGGAACTAAGATCTTGGTTTTTCGTCTGACCTTTTCTTTCATACATGCACCTACGTAATTGACTTTCTCATCACCATACGAGCCCTTTAGGTGTCTACTTGGCCTAGGTTTACTTAAATTGATTAGTGACGACTCTAATGTAGTTATTTATGATCACGATCGTGTCGACACCCCGTACGATACCGAAACTTAGGATTTAGGAAGATTCTACTGATCGAGGCGCCTACTAACTAGCAAGCCATCCGATCTGCCAAGTGGATTAAAGTCTATTGGCGCGTTGCTAGTCGTAATTACACAACGTACTTTGAGAATTCGAATCCTTTGGCGGCTGGCCAAAAGAATGCCTCAATAACAACAAGGTCAAATTGCAAATAATAGATACTTATTATGTATTTTGAAATTGTTAATAATATAACAAATGATCAATGAAAAATATTGTTACTAATCTAATTTTTAACACCAGTTAACCCTTTTAAATATACATAATGAGTAACCAATTCTTGTCATTGACCTTTTAATTATTGAGGCATTTTCCAGTACTTAATTTGTGTCTATTCTTTTTCCGAAGGTCTATACTCATGGCCATCAAATCTTAACGGAACTTTATTGTCTGATATTACTTTGATATTTACTTTGTCTATTATTTTTGTTTTAGTTATTTATTTTTCTCCATTTTCGATACTTTTTCATATTTTTACAGCAATTGAGTGTAGAAGGGAAATTTCCTGTAAAAAGTGAGATGATATATAATTTTACCTTTTAAATATCAATTGCACATGCTAACGTATAAAACTAATGGAGAGCTCACCACAGTGACAAAATGAAAATTTTAGGGTATCGTGTAGCGGTTGAAAGTTTGGAGCGCACGTATACTATCCCAAAAGTTTTGAGGATTATGTAATTTCTGCTAAATAGAATGAAATAGACAAAAAATTGTAACGTGTTCACTTATCTGAACTGAAGAAAAAACATTGCAAATCGACGAGGTCAATGGATAATCACAGACTATCCCAACATTTGTAATCATATACCTAACACGAGATGAATAACTTTTGTATGCATTCGGAACATTTGAACCCCCCTCATCTTGATCATTGAACGGTGTGGGCTTCACGTGGGATTTGCATGAATCGATAATGTTAGTAGAGAGTGGGATCCCATGCATCCGGTGCATACGATACTTGCTCACATGAGAGAGAGAGAGAGAGTGGGGCCAGGAGAAGAGGTGAGCATATGTTAATCATGCATTATGTTGGCAAATTGACCAACCAAATCGTGGGTGCACCACTTATGATTCTTATTGGTGCCGCCATCACCAAAATCAAAATTCACCCGCAACCACAGAAAGACTTGATTCCCGAAAGCGACGGATGGGCATGGCTATTGAGAGAGAAACTTGGCTTTAGGAATTCTTCATAAGTCCAACCTGATCTTATGCCTAACGTCAGCTCCACTACATTGTATATATATCAGGCATAAAGTTCAGGCATACTAAGATCGATTTCTACAATGAGTCTGTTGTCTATACAGTGATGTGGTTGAATTCCCATTGGAATCTCTAGTATAATCATCTTATTTTGATAAGCACTAGCAGGAAATTTGCTCGTGCTTTATATTGCTAAATCGAATTTGAGCCTCTATCGAAGGGATCGCTTTCATTATTGGAGAAAACCGAGATTGGATCCACTTTCGCCCACAGCTCAGCAAGACGAGTTCTTGGTCACCCGTTGAGGAGGTCCGGGCTCATATGAACGGTCGAGATCCCGATACGTGGATGGACGCGTCATGTTCGACGTACGTGTATATATTATGATATAATTTCTCTCCTAGGCCCTCTCTTTTTTCTCCCCTAGACTTTTTTTTTTTGGGTCAAATTCTCCCCTAGACTTTAGTAGGGAGAATTTGGAAAAATTGGACCGTGTGGGGAGAATAAAGAGGACACATTGAAAAGGGGGTGGCTATGACCAAAAAAATAAAAGGGGGGGTGGCCACATGATGTGATGTCCAATGTTTTTCAAAAAGAAGAAAAAATCAGAGTCGTTGTCGTTTGGTGCACGTACTAAAAGATTCATGCATGGTTTCGGAAAGAAGCAACATCAGAAGCTTATTATTGACCCATGCTCTTTTCATCATCTTCCCACTCTTCGTCCTCGCTTTGCCCATCTGAATCTACCGGAACGTGCAGGTCACGCATTAGCCGGAATCTACTACCGGAACGTGCGGGTCACGCATTAGCCGGAATCTGCGGGACAAGGCGAGGACAGTGTCATAGCAAGAAAATGATTCTTGAACTTTAATCAAACGTTCAATATTTAAACTTTTAATTCGTTCAATATGGTCGCTGAACTTTTATTCAATGTTCAATACTTAAATTTTTGAATATTTTCATATGCTTTAGGAACTGCGAACATTCATTAATAATTCAAGGATCACATTAGATAAAATAAAATCTAGGGACAACGTTGTATATTGAGCTAAATTACATGATTTACATTTACACGGATTAAAAATTCTAAAGTAACGTTGCCTATTAGATTAAAGTTCAAAGAGCATTACCATTGCTCCTTTTAATAGCCGTTGCATTTCCAAGTTAGTATTTTGAACCCCTCTCTCCCTCCCTCTCTCTCTCTCTCTCTCTCTCTCTCTCTCTCTCTCTACAATAAAAGATGACAATCTCAATCGGAACCCCATTTGGTCCAAGAGTTCATATCTATTTCCCTGAGATGTGATTTGCATATGTTTCTCTTAAAAACTTGCAAGCAGTAATTTATTTTTCTTCAATTTGAAACGTTGCTGATAACATCTTTTTGCCAAAATGGCAATCTAGAAAGGACCTATGGTCACTACAAAATGCACAAAAAGCAAGGGCATGAAAAAGGACTACTATGTTACATTTCTAATGCTGACTGAACCTTCTTTCGTGTGTAAGACAACTTTTATATGTTGAAAATCTTGGTAGTAATTAAGGAGGAAGGATAAGTTATTGACATCGAGGCATTACATCTTGGAGTGAAGCTTCATCCATATTTCATAGCAGCGTTTTGCTTGGCTGCAACAGGACTCTCCGAAGCTCGTTGGCCATTCCGTGCAAGAGTACCGGTTTCCTGATAACTCCATTGATTCTGACCTGCAAACATCGATCCCATACATCATCGTCACCGCTAGTGGTCAAGGCGACGATCACCGGCCAATTGGTACTGCTGTGGAACTGGCGGATCTTATTCGCCACTTCAAACCCGTCCAAGCCGGGCATGTGAAGATCCAAAAGGACAATCTGGAAAGATGATCCAGAGGGGTGGAGAGCGCTGAGGCACTCGACTCCCGAAGAGACGGTGGACACCTTGCAGCCTAGCTTCTCAAGAAGCTTCCGGGTGACGGCCTTGTTCGCATCGTCAGAGTCTAAGAGCAATACTTTTAAGCCTGCAAAGAGTGAGTTAGAGTGTGGATAATCTGGAGATGGCCCCGATTCAGAAATGGACGTTGAGATGGACTCTCGGAGTTGGAACCAGAGGACAAGCGTCATGCTCTGAGCGAAGCCCTGAGGGTTCGGGACTACCCAGATGTTACCTTGCATCAACTGTCGATCAGGACAAACAAGTTCAGTTAACAATCTAGCATCAATAAAAGAGGCAAAAAGGAAATGAGAAGGAGGAAAACATTATAAAGCAATATTGACAGGCACATTGCGATATGTCTACTGTCTAGCAAATCGAAACATGTTTCAATCCGAAATTCTTCGAAAAGAAAGGTCGTACGCTAGTAACGAAAGCCACTAACAGTTCTTACACGAATTTTTTTTATAGTAATCAGATTAAAGAGCAATGTAAAAAGAAGAAACCATTGCCAGTTTGTCCAGTTCGAAGCAGCAGCTAGAATTGGGAAGATGCTATTGTCCAGGAGCAGTCAAACGCAAGTCTACACAGTGACTTAATCAGATTAGAGGGGATTCTCTTCCAAGCATGCATCATCAGTAAGTAGAAAACATTAAGCGAATTAACAGACGCCAATTGAAACAAGACTATCTGACAGTCTCCAAAGGAGTCATATACTAATGAGTCTGCTAGTGTCCATACACTGAGGCAGATATAATTACAAGTAACTGACCTCTTGCATCTGCAATCCACATCTAAAACTAAATTTCATTATTTTTCGACATAGGCATGCAAGAAAGTCACAAGTACACAATGGACATACATAGCCACACTTAGGAAATAAGTCTACGGAAGTCGGTGAAAATGAAAGAAGGAAAAAAGAAGAAGAAAACTCAGTACCTGTACTAGCTTTTTGCAGATGCTGAAGCTCAAGCCCTCCTCGACCCCATCACTGTCGTATTTCCGACCTCCAAGCTGTACTGTCGAAACTGACCTCTCCAACAATGAGCTGTTGTCTCTTATTCCAACTTCAAATTTGATACGCACACCTCTATCAGATGATTCAGGCCTCCAGGACGCCCAACCTCGATCGTACCTTCCCTGACTTCCACTGGCTTTCTCACGAAGAATTCGAAGAGTAACTAATCCTCCTTGATTACTGTCATTCAGCAAGTTACCAATCATATGCAGAATTACCTGAAAAACCCTCCTTTCATCACCCATTACGTTGTTCGGCAAGGACCTATCGACATCCAATTCGAAACCGAACCCCTTGTAGATACACAAGCACTTGGCCAAGCAAGCTGCTTCTCTTATCATGTTGTGCATAGAAAATGGTCTTACTTCCAACGGAAATCTCCCGCTATTCTTAGTCGACATGTCCACCACATCATTTATCAAATTTGCCAAGACAGTACTGGTTCTTGCCATAGCGTCTCCAATAATTCTTTGGTCCGCATTCAAACTCTCATCCTGCATAATCGACAGCAAGCCTGTGATCGTGTGCATAGGCCTCTTTAACCCATCGTTCATGACCTTTTGGAATGAGCTTCGGGCCTGACTTGCCATCATAGCGTTCCTCCTTGCCTGCTGTAGAGCCCGGTTTTGCTCCTCCAGTTTCTCTCTCATTAGCTGAGACTCTTCAAGGATAGCTGCGTGTGAGAGAGCCACTGCCACCTGATCAGCCACCACCTTGATAATCTCAAGTTCTTGATTGCACCAAGTCCGTGGCTCTCCACCAGGAAGGACCAAGACCAGTATCGCATAACATGCTGGAAGGAGTTCAGGTGTCCCTCCCTTGAAGTTGGAGACACGAAGCATCGGCATCCGAATTGCGGCTACTGGGCCGGACTCCCCCGGCCCTACACTACTTGCAGTTGCAAGTGCAGAGTCAGGCCCCAAAGTCTTCACCTGATCGCTCTTTTTAATTGAAACAACATCTGGATCAGTTATCGGAATAGGGATGTGATAGGTTCCTGAGTAATTCCTTCCCCTCAACTCATGCGTCAAGTTCATCTCGGTTTTACCATTGTTAGGCATCCAAACTGCGCAGTTCTGCAACCCCAGTGTCTTGGATAGCTCGACCAGGGTCGTGTACAAAATAGTATGCCTATCGAGCGATTTGCGAATCTCTTGTGTGAGCATCCGCACATGCAAACTGGCTTCTCTCTGTTTCATTATGAGCCCAACCTCTTGCCCCAAATCCCAAGCCTTCTTCTTCAACATGAACTCTCTCACCTTCACTTTGAGAAGCAGAGGAATAAGGGTGATGAGCGTTATCGCCGTGGCACACGAGACGAGAGCAGTTAAAATCTTGAACACGGTGAGCGCGAGCATGAGTTGGAAGGGATGGTGGGCATAAGTCCACCCATTGAGCAGATGGGTCAGTCCGCACAGAACAATGAAGGCAATGAATTGAAAGAGGACCCATTTGAACGGGACGTTCGAGCAGCTAACAAAGTACAGCAATTCAATCGGGATAGAAAAGTAGGCCACGGCAATCAAGAAGTCGCTCACTCTCTGGCACTCCAAAATGCTTTCGACGCTCCACAAACTTCCCTCGTCATCGCAATTGCATCGCGGGAATCCATTCTCAGCCACGGAAACGGTAATGAGCAGCGAAGAGATCAAGAGCCCGGGAGCTAATTTCTTTAACATTGCATTGAAACAGAGCGGCGAGTTCAATCCATTACACGCGAAACTTTCCAAGAGCAGGAAGTATCTGAAAATCTCCACGACACCACGGCGAGCTCACTTGCAGTCCCAGAAGACTTCTGCAGACCGTGATCTTCGGCATCCGTTAACCTACGAAAAACCAGAACCCTACAAAATTTTAGTGCTTGCGACATCTAACCTTTATAGAGAGACTGAACTTAGAATCTAACGCACCAAACAGCAAACAAATTAAAAAAATCTCAAAAGTCACGACCTTTATCTTTCTTCTACAATGACTTACCATGCGGGAACAACTCAAATTCTGGCACAGATGCATTGCATCGCCAAGTAGACAAACCATAATCTAATCAGAAACAAACAGTGAAGGGGAGATTTCTTCCACTAAAATAATACCCCCCACAATAGCAACAAAACAAAGCGACCCTCCGAAGTCACGACCGGAAACAACCCCCGAAGAAACAGTAAAAATCTGAATAAATTAATGGTGGTGGCCAGGCCAGACCAGAATAAAAAGAAACAGAACCCACCAATGGAAACGCACAAGAAATCTTCAAGGAGGACAAAAACCCCCCCCAGAACGCAAGCAGAGTGGGAGGAGAGAGAGAGAGAGAGAGACACTGTACCGGCGAAATCTACCAAGAAATTGCCGAGCCCAGATTTCGAACGAAGCTCAGCTGTGAGTCCAGATCCTTCACATGCAAAGAAGAGAGCTCTGCCTCTCTCTCTCTCTCTCTCTCGAACGCAGGTCCGAGTACATCACTCAATCCCCACATCATGTACTTTACACAAATATTTATATGGTACCGATATCATTTCGCTCCGTCGAAAGCAACAAACCAATCTGGGCACGGCTACAGAGCCCCTCCCCAACCCAACAGCGACGAATCCCAAGAACAATCGGAGAGAAGAAAAAGAAAAAAAGAAGTGGGGGTGGGGGTGGGGGTGGGGGAATAAAAATTGGGTTCCCAGATGCGCCCGGCGCGCATTCAAACCGGCCACCTCGCGCCCCGTAAGCCGCTGGCACGACGCCGAAGAACAAGAGAAACTACTACGGAAGAAGGAGGAGGAGGAGGAGGAGGAGAGCAACGCTCGCTCCTTGTTCTCTTTTCCTGGACCCTTTCTTGGTCTTTCCGCAAAGAAGAAAGACGACTTCAGAAAGACTTTCGGTTTTCGCGCAACTCAGAGGGCTCGATTCGGGCGCAACCAGAAGGAAGGAATGCAGGCCCCCGAAAGCAGGCCGCTTCCTCCGCCTGGTGCATGCGGCTGGCGGTGCTCCGTGGTGGTGCTCGTGCTTGTATTTCAAGATCAAGATCGAGAGAGAGAGAGAGAGACAGAGACAGAGACAGAGACAGAGAGACAGAGAGGGGGAGGAGGAGGTTTTTAAAAGCGCCGTTTGTTTTTCGTCGGAGGAGGGAGAAACGGGGGAATGGAAATGGAAAGACAAGTGGAAAGTGAGGTGGGGGGCGATGGTGGGGCCCGTGGCTTCCCCCATGAGGAGTATTTGGACGCTCTTTTGGAACCCCAGGCTCTCCCCCTCGGCAGGCGGACCCCACGTTTTTTTTGTTTTCTTTATTCTACTTACTCTCTCTCTCTCTCTCTCTCTCTCTCTCTCTCTCTCTCTCTCTCTCTCTCTCTTTGATATGAGAAGGATACGTCTACGTTTCTCTCCTTTTTTTTTTCTTTTGTTCTTTCTCTCTCTTTTCCCCTTTTTGCCTTCCTAAATTTTTATGGAAATTTCCCAACTCATAGTGCGCGGGTGATAACTATTGTGTCCCAGAAATAAATTTCCGGCAGTTTCCTAGAAGAGCTTATGGATAGAGACGTGCGTTTGATAATGATATAAAATTTTTTCTTGCTATGCTCTTTTCTATTCATCGACGGGCGGTAGCGGGCGGCCGGTGAGGGCCGGCGGTCAATGGGCCTACCGTGGGGGGTGCGGCGGCCGGTGGGGGGCGGCGGTTGGCAGGCAGCCATGAGGGTTGGCGGCGGCTGATAGTCAGAGGCAGCCAATCGGGGTGGTGGCCGGAGGCGGCCACGTAGACGTATTTCTCTTCCTTTTTTTTTTCAGAAATTGAAAAGTAGGAAAAATTTACTTTCTCATTTTTGTTTCAAACTTATTTCTAAATTAAAATTTTATTTCAAAAATAAAAAAATGAAATTATTTTATCAAACGGATTTTTGTTTTAAATTTATTTATGAAAATAGAAAAATAAAAAAATAGAAAAAACGTAATGATTATCATGCATGCCTTTAATGCATTGAAAATGAAAATGTTTTCTTATTAGCTTGAAGTGGTGATGTTCTTCCTCTCGCGCCTTTTCATTCATGACTTTCGATTGGTGGGAGAGTTGATCCCTGAACTCTTCGGTAAGGTCTCAATGGCTTTGACCCGATTAACAAGAGCTTTATTTTACTCATTTTTTTTTATCTATATCATTTTAGAAAAGATGCACTAAAATATGAAACTCATCAACTTTTCGTTACGATCCAATTATAGATATAACATATCAAACTTCAAACATGAGTAAAAATGAAATATAGCTATCAGGTGGGTGTGCTGCTGATGAAGCAATAGTGATGATAATGAACAAGTAATGCCAATAGTAAAGAGATAGAAGATAGCATACCGAGATTTACATGATTCGACTTTATCCTCAAGTCTACGTCCATTCTCAGCATTAATAGTCGTAAAAAGGCGAGAATCCACTAATAATCTTCCAAGCAAATTACAATTAGCAAGTGTTGTTCCTATCAACCGATAGATTACACAATTAGGACACAACCACTGCTCTTATAAATGTACGCTTGACTTTATCACGATGGCAACTCGGTAGCACCGCACAGAGATATTATCAGTAACACAGTAACTATCAACAAAAAATAGAGCATAGAAGAACACTCAAAGCACTAGACTAGTTTTGTTCGTTTCTACCCAACCTTACATTCCTCTTGGATTGAATATATAGGCATTCCTCTTCAAATGAGCATTCTCCATTCAAATCCTCAAGTAGCCGTTCGTTCTACTCACTCAGAATCATTATAACAGCTCTTTGACGTCGGTAGCGTTCTCTGACAATGGTAATTTCCCAAAACAGTGTCGGTGTACTTTTGTAAGGGTATGTCCCATGTTCAATAATACCAAAACTGCTCCCGATCAATTCTGGTGTTCTTTTTCGAATTCCAAGACTGAAGATAACTGTTAGACGCCATATTGCGAGTGGAAAGAGGACGTCATGCATTTTCCACTTCTCTGATATCGGTAGTTGCTCCTACCAATAATTTGATGCTCTTGACAATGATTTGTTGCATATGATAACGATAAGATTTTTAGGTCCTTCTAAGCATATTGACAATTACGACTCTACCAAGCTGTTCATTTTCATGGTTCTTCCAAGCTTAACCGCTTAACCAAACATCCTTGTTCTAGGCAGGCTTGTTCACTATCATGGTCCTTTGAAACTTCACCAAACATTATCGTTTTAGGCTTGTTCATCATCGCCAAGGTCCATCCAACCGTTCACCAAATCTTGATCTCTCCAAGTCATCACGAGTATCCTTATTCTTCTTGACATGTTCGCTATAGATCAAAGTCCTTCTAGATTGTTCACCTTTTAGAGATCCTTCTAGCTCACATACATCTTGACGCCAAATACCTTGTTGACCCTTTATATTGGTAGAGATCCCTCGGAATCAGCAAAACACTCTTAACAGTGGCAAAGCACTCCTTATATTAGAATCACTTGGTGCTAATTATGACATCGTTTACATATTGGCCTGTGCATATATCACCTAGTACTATTTAACCAATACACACATGAATAGTTTTTGATTATTTTGTCATATTCAAAATAACTTAAGGGATTTTCCCAACAATGATGATCAAGATCTAACTTGAGTAAGCGAAATCTTGACGAGCAAGATCTTGACAAGAAAGATCTCATGGCAATGACCTTGACAAGCAAGTGAGCTAGATCTTGACTCGGCCGTGTCACTTGGGGTGGTACCAACTGGGCGGTTCGTCGCATGAGATCTCGCAACACTGGTGATTGATGCAGCTGGGCGGTGTCATTCAGGGTCTCAAAGGTTGGAGAGGGTCTACTTGCTTTTATTATTTTCTACTCTTCTTTCAAGTTGATTTGTAACAAATACTTTACAAGATATTTGTCAAACATCATTTTGCTTTCACTAAAAACCCTTATTGTTAAGCTCTTTTGCTTAAATGCAAAGTCTTAAAGCCAAAATATTGCCAAACTCACCTATCAGGTACCACGTGTATGGCACCTTGTAGAAAGATATAGTGCACCGGCTAAATATTTAACTAAATACATATTTATTGACCTATTAATGATTTTGTTTTTACTTGAAGTGTCAAAAGTTGTCTAGATTATGCTGTTATTAGACATTAACATGTATTGTATTACCAATGCGTTTGGCTTTTATGTTCAATGTTGAAGGTGTTAATATTTAAAATTTGTAGCATTTTTTATTTAATAATATTTTGAAAAGCACAAGGGACTACATGGTACCCTAAACCCGTGAAATCAACAAGATTGAGATTCCAAAGAATTCCCAATACCTTTTATAAAGTAGGTTCTAAATTCCAAAAACTCCGAACAAGTGCTTATATAGTAGGTTTCAGAAGAGAAAATAACCTTTCCGCCCTAAAACCTGCACATACCTAACCAAGAGAAAGAATCCTCAATGGCAATTAATCATCATCACGGCCTTTTATCATAACTACACAAAATTATAACAAATTTACCATCAATGGGTGAGATTTACTCTCGTTTAATATGTCCGTTTTCATCTTTGAATTAGATTAATGTATATGTTTAACTCCCAAATAGATTCTACAAGTAGAGTTACGGTGGGATGACGAATCATAAGAAGTCATATAATGATTAGAGGCGTAAGGAATTCTCAGCTTTAGAAATGGATGCCGTTGGTTCAAATCTCATCAATTGTACGCAAATGGCTTTGGATCAAGGTAACCTACAAGATGCAAAGCTAGACTTAACTCGTCTATGGGCTTATATGAAATTCGACGGGCCTCTAGATAGTCGAACCACTGCATCCGTTTCTTGCTTGGAATATGCAAATCATGCAATTATATTATTAAATATTTTTATACGAATACCATACATGAAAAGGTACTCATAAAATATAAGTACACATTCTTTTCACTTGATTGAATTCTTTAATTTATAAACTTTATTGTCCTATCATTTTTTTTATGGTATAAATTCCATTCAAAGTGACTGGATTTTACAATCGGGTCACAAACATTGTGATCTCATATACCAAAGCATCAAAACTTCAAATTTTTTTTTCAATGATTTGATCAAAACTCAGCCTATATCCTGACAAAGTGTCGATGTGACAATGACGGAACATACAAAATTTGACTTAAAAGTCTAGGAGTATGATCAAAGAACATCAATTGAACAAAAAAAAAAAGTTACCCGTCAAACACTCAATCTAGTGACAAGGGAATTGAGTGAGGTGAAAATATTTAGTTTTAGATGTGAGGTTCGACTCTTATATATTACAAAAAAGTAGAGTAAAAGTCTGAAAAAGAGAGAAGACTTAGAATATGACAGATAAATAATAAAAAAAAACAAGAATTAGTGCAATGATTTACTAAAAGAAGAACTCAATCCGGTAATCACGAAAGTGTATCTCTTTTTAAGTCATAACTATATATTTGGTACAAGAGACGGACTTATATGAGCGGACCTAAAAAATGACACTCGAATATTCTTTCTTCTCCAAAAATAAATTGAATTTAGTGAGCTTCAATCTTGATAATTCTGGCCAAACAAGATTTCTTAATTATTATGGTAAAGATCGGGCTCTACCCAACTCTCTCTCTCTCTCTCTCTCTCTCTCTCTCTCTCTCTCTCTCTCTCTCTCTCTCTCTCTCTCTCTCTCTCTCGGATGTCACTCAGAAAACCATCCAATAACTTACATGTTCATTTTTCTGATGATTCAAAGTAGTTATATTTACCTATCGAAATGATGTTCTACACCGAGAGGCCACTAAAGCAACAATAATGGTCCATGGTCATCTTGTGAAAAGAAAAATGCAACAACAATGGTCCTTGGTCTAGAAGAAATTGCAATGTCTCGGGTCAAATCCGCATCAAGTGTGATGGCTCCTCGTACGATCTTCCTCGTTACTATTTCTGCACTTGTCTCTCATGTCAGACCTGGTTTTGAGGTCTCCCAAAACATCCAATGAGAGGACATCGACGGAAGACCAAGAAACAAGTGGATCTTCATCAACTATTGCAAAATTTTGAGTAGGAGTAACGCTATTTTCACCCTATTTTCACCTTCAATCTGACACCATCAACTATTGATTGGCCGATTGTCTTGACATTCACGTCGGATTATGGCATGCCACGTCCGTATACTTGGCCATCAGCTCGCAAAAATACTAATTGCAGACACTAAAAGACGTTTAAGATTTGATTGTAGAAATGGAAACGTTTAAGCTTGATTACCCATTGGGCTAAACATTAGGAATGTTGGTGCTATTGGGACTCTCGTTTAAGGCCTTCGTCATCACCTAGATCTCTGTGTGATGCCGAATGTCAAAACTTAGAGAGTTTTCGAGATGTACTAATAATTTAAACTTTCAAATTAAACGTCAACTCAAAACATTGTGTGTGTAGCATTATGTGTCTACATGTTCAGACCTATAAAATAACTTGTGAATAACTGTTATACATTGGTAAGTGGATCGTGCATCATTTATGTTTTGGAGTAAACGGTCGCATTCTCGACTTTAATTAAGATTTATTTTGTCTAATAAACTTACTAGATAAGATTATCATCTTTATTCACGTGTCGACATTTATAATCCTTCTTATTTTTGATCGAATTCATTTGGAGTACTAAATTCATGTAAGAATCTGTCTCAATTTTTTTTTTGTGGTCAGAATGTAAGAATCTCTCTCCCAGAGTCATTTTATATAAAGCTTTGGAAGGACAAAGAAAAGAAAAAAAAATGATTAATATTTCCATATGTGATAATTGTAAGGCGCGACATCCAATTTGGTTCTATTTGTTTAATACCTAAATTGTACATCTATATTTTTGTTTTTTTAATACGAATACCAATTCACAACTGATTATGTGGGTCTGAGCAAAAATACTTATTTCTTGCAGAAATTATAAAAAAAATTCCTTTATTTTTCACTATATGATAACCTTTTCAATCAATGTAACGTGATATTCGCTTCGATCATGAAGATTAATTGGTAACAACAAGGTCAAGAAAACAATCCTTATACTAATAATGCATTTTCTAACTAGGTGCATAATCAAGGAATATTCAATCTTCTTGGTTCTCAAAATCAATTTGGAAAAATTGCTCATCGTTAGTGCGATGAGTGAAGCAATGAAGATATGAGCCGGTGACTGGAATTGGCGACAAATCGAAAAAAAGAAGTTATGAGGATCAAAATGGGAGTAGAAACGATGCAGAACTTTATTGTTCCATATCTAAAAATACAAATTTTTGCTTATATAGGTAAATCTCAACAAGTATTGGTAAGTGTCTAAAAATTATTGGCATAAAAAGATGGTCGATCAATTTTATAGGTAGCTCATTGATAACTACCAACACTTTTATGAAAATAATACTTGCTACGATTTTTTACAAATTATGTATTTTTGTACAAACTTACCGACACTCATTTGCATAGCATACTAGTGTTTTTAATTTACTTACTCTTAGGTAAGATTACCAATTAAAATTATAGAGACTAACCGACTTTTGTCAGATTAGGTTACCAACTAGATTTTGATTACCAACTTTAATTCGAGTTAGTTACCAAAATTTAATTATTTTTTTAGTTTGCCAATTTTTATTGAATTACGTTACTTTTATTTGCCTTAATAGGTTAGCAACCCTGAAATTCACTAAGGCTCCGTTTGTTAAAAATTTGCCTAAAAATGATCGTTTATGTCATTTACAAAAATGAATGAACAAAAAATATTTTTATCGTCCATGAAAATTTCTTAAACGTGAATTGTTATTGCTAATGAAAATATTTTTTTATTGGCTAATTATTTCAAGCGATATAAGCAATTATTTAAAAAAATATTTTCCTAATCACTCATTTTGTGCGAAACAAATGGAGCCTAAGTCTTTTATAAAATACCAACCTAAATTAACATCACTCACCAATTTTTCTCCCATTAAATTATCACCTAGTATTGGATCACTAACTTTTATTTGAGTTACTTATTGAAGTTTTTGTTTCTTTTAATTTTCCAACTTTACTTATTGCTTTCAAACTTTTCATTTGCATATTTTAGCATACATTTACCATCTCTTTTTAGAGAACCAACCTATACTAGAGTGACTTACCGGTTTTGCATTGGTTAAGTTACCAATTAGTTTTATGTTATTAGCTCTCATTTGAGTTGCTTACCAAGTTTATTTTTCTTTTAATTACCAACTTTATTTACCTTTTTTTAACTCCATCTTAAATTTAATCACTTATATGAAGTTATTAATTTTAATTGAGTAATTGATCAAATTTTCTTTGATTATCAACTAGTTCCCGGTTATCGACTATCTTTTGAGTGTGGTAGTTACCAACCTTTATTAGCTTTTTTTTTTAATTCACCAACTTTTATGTTAGGTTACTTTATTGGGAAAAAAAATCTATACGTCACTCAAGTAAAATTTGGTAATTTCATGTGATAATTGGTAAATTTAAGGTGTTCGGCAAGAAAGATAAATATAAGTTGGTAACATATAGGAAATTCATTTTTTCTTGTGTTAGAGCTAAGAGAAGTTGGTGATTTTTTAAAAAAAATAATGCCAACAGACGTTGATAATTATCTCAAATAAAAGTTGACAATGCAAAACTAGTTGGTAATTAACTTAATCATACAAAAAGGTTGGTATGCAAGGAAAGTAAAATTTGTTATTTTATATAATTATTGGCATATTTAAGTTGGTAACTAAATCAGAGAAAATTTGGTAAGTCGTAATTGTATATAATCGTTGATATATTTAAGTTGTTGCTAAGAAAGGTAAATAAACTAGGTAAAAATAACTAAGTTTTCTGGTTAGAGATAAGAGAAATTGGGAATAAATAGAATCAAATAAACGTTGACAACTAACTCAAATAAAAGTTGGTCCCCCAATATTACTTGTCTCCTTATCGGGGAAATGCTACTAATTATTCTAATTGAGTTTGGTAATTTCTAAAAAAGAGTTGGTAAATTTGTTGCGTGATTGTTCTATCTGTTTATTATATCCCTGTCCATTGTTAGGTCGTTCATCCGGGTTTCGGAGCCGCATCCTATCTAGCTCATGACATTAGGTGCGTATGTCATAGCTCGGAGTTTACCTATATAAAGTTGTTTGTGTTGTTGTAACTTTTGTACTATTGATAAATCTATATAAATCTAAAGAAGGAACTTTCTTTGCTTACATTACACGTTCCTTAAGGTTGTTTTCCTCGAGCAATAACTCCTATTTCAAGCACATCTTATTCCCCACAGATTTGCATTGCAATTCTGTGGGCAGTAATAGTGCTGAAGGCAGTAATAGTGCTGAAGAAAAAGACACGATGATTGTTGTCTTTAATGATTTCCATTTATTGCTTGGTTAGAGTCAGCTATAAGGGGTGGTTAGAACTCAAGGGTCAAGGCCCTCTTTATTCCCCTTCTTAGTCCCCAATTTCATGTAAACACTGATATCCTTTTCTCCTCCGTTGCCTAACTGAGACCAAAAAAAAATAAAAATTTGTGGATTTCACAAAAAAAAAATAGCAAAAAAATTATTTGGAATGAGAGGACGGTCTAGTTGCCATGCCCATGGAGTCGAGAAAGGGCGGAAGAATAATTGACTTTGCTAGGCCAAGTTGTGTACGGCTAATCTATATTTGCTTCTTGCATATGCACTGAGTTATCAAGATTTCTGTCCTCTCAAGCACGATGATCATAAATACTATTTAAAAAAAAATTCGATTGAGCTTCGTCATTAATGACGAAATAAAAACTTTCTCAGATATTATGCTTAGTTCTTTTTTTTTTCCTGAAAGTTAAATAATTGACCGCTCCTATACATAGTAAAAGAAATTACCTTTCTACGCGGAGCTGTATCAGTCAAACCGGCCCTTGGTTTCAGATCTGAACCCACTAGGGGCATGTTTGGCAATTTGCCAAATAGTAAAAATTTATGTTCTTTTATTTTCAAAATCAGTTTGAGAGCAGAAATCCGTTTGTTAAATTTTTGTATTTGGGCACAATTTTGCAAAAAATTGTTCCCAAAATTAATTTTGGAACATAATCAAGAAGCAAAAAAAAGTAACTTCTTGATTCTAAAACAATTTTTCCATTTTTGATTTTCTTCATTTTCTTCTTTTTTTGGTTTGTTGTTGTTCTTCAGCCTGCCGCTCGCCACCCTTCGGCTACCTGCGACCTGCGACAAGCCAGGGCTGGTGAGGGCGGCTCGCAGCTGCGATGGCAAGGCCTCGTCCAGCCAAGGCAAGGGCGACCTAGCCTAGATCTTGTGAGGCCGATCTTGCCGTCATGATCGATGAGGGTGGCAACGAGGGCTGGGACACCCTCGCCGGCCTTGGCATGTCACCGGTCCCCAGCGCCGGTGACCGGCCTTGGCCAAGGAAGAGAAGGGAAAGAAAGAAAAAAAAGAAAAAGAAAAAGAAAAAGAAAAATGAAAAGAAAAAGAAAAAGAAAAAGAAAAATGAAAAGAAAAATAAAAAGAAAAAGAAAAAGAAAAAGAAAGAAATATTAACAAATTCAAAATATTATGAATTTTTGTGTAGTTACCAGACGCATTTCTATTATTTTTCTATTCTAAGAATAGAAATTTTGAGCAGTTATCAATCGCTTTCAAATACCTAGAAATTGTTTATAGGCACAGAATAAAAAAGAATCATTTCTGAGCAGAATCTATTCCCGCGCACAGAATAATTACCATGCGCAGCCTAGGTGAATAGCAACATGAAGAAGACATGCTATCCAACAAAGCTTGAGTTGCGTACGTGAGTTGTTTTTGGTTTGTTTCAATTTGGAAAATTTTATTGTCATTTGATCATTGATTTTTTAGGGTCGGGCCTGATTGGTATAGTCGGGATTGAACTGTATCCATGTTGTAATTTGACTGTATTGCGACCTGTGTGCGCTCAGTAACATATATATTAAGGTATTTACACCTAAAAGCTAGGTGGGGTAACTTTTTAAAAACTGTTGTGAGCTGCTGCAATTATACAAAGTGTTTGCAGCTGTGAGGTGCTTACCAAACACTTTACAAGATTAGTTGCAACACTCTTTTTCGGAGTTTGAAGTTGCTATCAAAAGACTCTAGTGAATAGCCCTTCAATACCTCGTACGCTCTTTACCATTGACCAGAGAAAGAGGGAGAGGAGACGGAGGGGCATAGTCATTGCCGCCCCTCCTCCACTAACGAGGGTGGGCCAACCCTTGGCTGGACATTGGCGAAGGAAGGGGCTCTTGTTCGGCAGTGCCACTGCACGTCACTACCAAGCGAGAGGATTTGTTGACCGTCACGTATCGTCGTGAGGGCGTTGTTCTCGCCGGACACCAGCGAGGCTCCCTCTCTTTCTTTCTATTCATATTTTGAAAAAAATATTGACGACCAACGTCACCTTTACATAGTAAAAGAAATTACCTTTCTACGTGGAGCTGTACTAGTCAAACCGGCTCTTGGTTTCAGTTCTGAACCCTCTAGGCGAATGGCAACTGGAAGAAGAGATGCTAACGAATAAAACTCGAGTTGCGACGTGAGTTGTTTTTGGTTTGTTTCAATTTGGAAAATTTTATTGTCCTTTGACCATTGATCCTTGAGGGTCGAGCTTGATTGGTATAGCTGAGATTGAACTATATCCGTGTTGTGATGTGCCTGTACTGCGACTTGTGTGCCCAGCTACATGTATTTTAAAGTATCTGCACCTAAAAGCCGGGTGAGGTAACCTCTTAAAATCTGTTGTGAGCTGCTGCAATTATATAGAGTGTTTGCAGCCGTGAGGTGCTTGCCAAACACTTTAAAAGTTTAGCTGCAACACTCCTTTCCAGAACTCAAAATTACTATTGAAAGACTAGAGAACGGTCCCTCCATACCATGTACGCTCTTTACCGTTGACTAGAGAAAGAGGGAGAGGAGAGGGAGGGGCATAGTCATCGCCGCCCCTCCTCCACTAATGAGGGGTGGGGCAACCCCTTGCCTGGACCTTGGCTAAGGAAGGGGCTCTCGTTCGGTGGTGCCGCCCCTCGTCACCACCGAGTGAGAGGATTTGTTGACCGTCATGTGATGGTCGTGAGGGCTTTGCCCTCGCTGGACACCAGCGATGCTCCCTCTCTTTCTTTTTGTTCATATTTTGAAAAAAGTATCGATGACCAATGTCACCTTTGTGTGTTAATTATAATATCATTACGCGCACCATACTTTTCACATAGACAAAATTCACTGTAGGTGGTGGTTTAACGGCCTTTCTTGTCAAATATTGTGAGAACAAAGGCCATGTAAGGTGGTGTCCATCTTTCTCATCCACGTTGTAATCAAGTTCTTCATCTTCATTATGAAGGTAGGCTAGATCTGTCGGTTGTGGATGGAGGTATGAAAAGGTCAAGATTCCACATTCATATGCTTTGGAAGTTCTGCGTCCAACTCATTGGACAAGTCGAGCTGAGGACCAAAGATATTGCTCCGTGTTATGGGGACAACGCGAATGTAAAATGGAGAGGGCAAAGTCAAAGATTCATGGCACTGAGACCACCAGCTTTTCCTATTCCTTTAAGTCCATGTGCTCTTCAGATGAGATGTGGGTCTTCCAAAAGCCTGTTTTGCAGTGGGGGGGTCCCTCCCTTCTTCATGTGCTAAATCGTGAAGATAGCTTGAAGGTAGAGAAAGGAAAGTTAGAAGATACGTCAAATTCCTCTCAGAAGACGCCGGTCTTACCAGATTCATGAAATTGCACGTAGAGGAAGAGGATTTCAATCTCTTTCACTACAACAAATACACCCTAAAACTTTATTTTCTATTTTCCATCACAGTGTGGTGAAAGAATGCCCAATTTAGTGGGCAAAACCTGCAGCCTCTTGAAAAAATTTAGGGTTAATACTATGAAAAACGTTAAATTGGTATACCTGTGATAAATTTACTAAAAACTAATTTTTTTACTATAAAAAACTTCAAACTGGTGCACCTGTGAAAAATACACCATAAACTAATTTTTTGACCATAAAAAACCCCAAATTGGTCATTTGTGACAATTTTGTTCTCCATTAAATTAGATTAATATCATGAAAAATCACAAACTGATACACCTGTGACAAACGGAGGGTAAAATCCCAAACTGGTACACTCGTTTCATCTAACTCAGAAAATTTATAGTAAAATTTAATGGAAATTAACAAAAGGTAAATTGTCACAAGTATACCAGTTTGAGGTCTAAAATTAGTTTGGGATAAATTTGCTACAAGTGTACCAGTTTAGAGTTTTTTATGCTATTAACCAAAAAATTTATTATGTTGCAAATAGACATGGTTGGTGCTAATTATGCACAACAAAACATGAAAAGCAAAATAACTCATTGTGATGTTCTAAATTTCGAATCCATTGTCGGTAGGTTCTTTCGTATAATTTGTCCACGGTAACTTCAATTATGAAAAGGGGCGCTGCGTCTGTTGAGGTCACCTTCAAAATTTCGGTCACTTATAGCAACTTTTAAGAAGCTACCTCACCTAACTCGAAGTGCTACGGCTTTTAATAGATGTATTATCAAAATATGAATTACAACACTTCACTGTACACTATTGTGCATTATATAGTTACTGTATAGTACAATTACAATTCAACCATAGTTATACCTAGAGGTAAGTATGGTCCAGGTGGGCGGTTCTCACCTTAGAACTAGGAATCGCCTGTCAGTTTCATGAATCCACATGGGAACCGAACTGCCGGTCCGGTCCGGTTCCCGGATGAGTTTATGGAACCGGCCCCACTAGCCAAGGACGGAGACGGAGACATAGATGGTGAGGTGAGCATTGATTGAGAAGAATGAGAGAGTAAGAGTGAGCGTGAGGTGAAAGCAAAAGAAGGTGTTTTTTGACTCAATGTGAGGTTGTGAGCGTCAAGCAAGTTAGGTTTAGTTTAGGAATTTAGGAATTTTTTTAAAATTAAAAATTAAATAAATATATTATATTATTATATTACCAGGTGGGTAAGCGGGCGATTTGACATCCGGAATCGGGAACCGGACTGGTACCTATCAGTTCCCAAAAATTGAAACCGGGGATTGGACCGGTTCTGTGCGGTTTTCGCTTCTTTTGCAAACCCCTAGTTATACCAAACAAGCTCTAAGTATGATGCGATGCATTGAGGGACAAATTGGAATATATAAAGGGGTAATGACAACTGTACTTGATTTTTTTTTTTTCATTTTACAATCATGTACATAATCTTTTATATTGTTCAATTAAGTACATGAACTTTTTTCGACCAGAAAAAGTACATGAAATTTTCAAATTTTTCTCAATGTGACCTCCATGTCAAGTGGTTTTGCTGACGTGGTTCTCTAACTCGGCAAAATTTAAGCACCATTAACAATGGGACATCGCTTAATTATCAATAATTGCGTCAACTCCATAGGTGTTGGGCGATGAGAAGAGAGAATGCCTGGCTTGGACAATCTTAGCTATGTAATATATTTTGGCTGATTGGCATCATGTCAAGAGATCCCATTAGATATCAATGTGGATAATTAATGGTTATTAAACGGTGATGGTGTCCAATTTGTTGTTTTCTATCCGTCATTCTAACGAACGCCTCACATGGACCCACGTTTAAAAAGTTAGTACTTAATTGATTGTACTTAATAGATATTCGATTGTAAAAATAGATAAAAGTTTAGATATTTGCGGTGCCATTAGTCCATACATATAGATGTGGAGATGGTATCAATCTATTACCCGTTGGAAATTGGGTTCCGACCCGACTCTGCTTTGGCTAAGAGCCCGAGACCAGCCAATCTTTGAGACAACTTAATGACATAAACCTTAATTTTTTTGGGGAAATTCATTTTCGCATTGATGAAGAGATAAATCTGGAAATGGCTAAGCCCAGCCCAAGAAGAAATACGTGCCGGCCCATATCAACTGTCCTTTACCTCAATTTGACATGAAGAAGTGGAATAGTGTTTGTGCATTCGATCTTAGTTAACAACTTGAGATATTTTGGTACAGGGTTTCACGTGGGACACACTTAATCTAGTGGTGGATACAAACTAGGCTCACATGATCCGGTGCCCTCAACATTTACTCCTTCGAACGTGCACGTGCGTACATGGTGAGTTACAATTACCAAGCTAGTCTCGAATAACAAAATTATAATGTTTCCAATTATTAACACTTAAATTTTGAAAATCTAAATTATTTGTTGCATAGAAAATTGGGGATCAACCTTAGTCCATAACAAAATGCATATAGTCATTAGGAACATACTTCCATTAATAAATAAAAGCATTTAATTGGACTAGCGGTGGATTAAGGTTCTGAACTTAATTGAATTATGTTGACTGAGCCTATGAACAAGGGCAAAATTTGGCCAAGCCATGGGGAGTATAGTGGCCAAAATTTTCATGAATAAAGGACAGGGTTCTGGGCTTTAATTGAGATGGGTTAAGTCCATATAATTAGGGCTGGAATTTATTAAGAGTTCTGTGGGTTTTAAGCTTAATTGAGCCCATAAACAAAATTGAACTTGGCCAAGCCCATGCACTATGCACTAGCCTAAATTCACTAGAGAAGGGAGGCTTTGTTGAGCTTAATTTAGTCAAATTTAGCACATTAAAGTTTAATTAGTGAATGGCCTTACGCTATTAAAGCTCCTTATCTTAATAAGACAAAAATTAAGCCCGTAAAAGTGAATTAAACCTAGAATTAACGCTATTTAAAAACATCCTGGTCACAATTGAATAGGAGGAGGTCGGCAAATTTTAAAATTGAGAGCACAATAGAAAAACACTAAGAAAAAAAAAGAGAGGAGTCGCGGTCGAAACTTCAAAGCCGCGACCCCCATCCCCCTCTTGGCTTGATCGTCAGCCACACTCGGCTTGGCCGTGATCCACCACCGGTAGCCGTGCCTCCAATCGCGACAACACCTACTGCACTGTCGCTGCACCCCGACGACCTTATACTATTGTGGCTTTACCGGACTATGATCCCACCAATGGTGAGGCTGCATTGATTTCGTTTGTTGATCGCCACCTCACCGTCGCTTGCACTTGCACTACAGCACTCCAATTCAGCCTCTATACAACGACGCGACTCCGAGCCCTTGACGACGAAGCTGGTCCCTGTTCGACGCTACTGCCCCTTGCCCACCAAGCTAAGCGGGGCTCGCAACTTGGAAAGCTCTGTTTTGCAGGTCTCCCAGAGCTCACCCGCTGTTCTAGAACTGGCCGGGTAACCAGCCTACACCAAGGAGCCCTACCGAGACTGTCGGGTCGAGACCTTGCACCGTGAGCAACACCGAGAATCCCAGCGAATCGAGAATTCCCCATCATTGGGATCCCCTTGGCCGAGTGCCACCACCGTTGCTCATCCGTCACCGTCGGCCACCACCACGAGCATCCATCCGTTTGTCTGAATTGGAATCATATCTCTAAATTAGGTAATTATTTTATCCGGAGTTGATTTGAATATTCTATTTGCCTATTTTGAAGTTATTGCGATTTACCTTTGATTCTTTCAGATTTTAGGCATTATCAAATTAGGCTGCATTTGGTTGTCCGAATTTCTAAACAGGATAAGACTGGATAGGATAGGATAAAAAATCCTGGGATTTCTTCATACCCTGTCCACTATTTGTTGAACTACGGATTTAAAGTCGGATATGATAATTTTTTTTTTGCTATTCACGAGTCCGGAGGAGTCAGTGAAGGAAAAAAAAGCTGAGAAATTTTTTTGGTGAAAGCGCACAAGGTGTGTGAATGAAGATGATGGCGAGTGGAGTGTAGGGTTTCTGAAAAAATAGGTATTAGAAATTCTATTTGGGTCTATCCCACCCCCTGGATTTTTTTTATCCTGTTTATATTTGACATTATCCTATCCTGGACCACCACCAAACATAGGATAGGATAAAACATATCTTATCATGGCTTTTATCCGATCGACCAAACATAGCAAAACCTTAAATCATTTTTTGATTATTTTGATTTTTCTTGGCTATTGGTGAGTGTCAAATAAAATTATGATAAATGTTAATTTTAGCTGTGAGATTAGGGATAATTTTTCAGGTATCCTAATCTTTTATTTCAAATCTCAATGAATATCTTTTTCTTTTGGTCGAAAGAAATTTATGTTCATTGCTCAAAATGATACATGAAGTACAATGACTTTTCTAGAAGTCGAAAAGTTTTTCTTCCTCTCTCTTCGTTCTCCATTGTCTTCTTTAAGTGTTTTTTCTTCTTTCCCAATCTAAATCTGGGAGCTCTCTTTTTCCAGACTAATTCTAGATATGAGAGTTTGAAGTTCTAGGTCTAAGAGCTATTCTCTCTTGATATTTAGATTTGGAAGATTAATAATGTTTTCGGGGATTTGATACTTTTGTACTCTATCTATATACTGGTCCTTTGCCTCTACTTTTCATTGATGATCATAGGAGCTTTGAACCACAAAGATTTCTCTTCCAAATTTGTATTTTTTCAACCGTTTTGTTATGTGTAGGGGAAGCTGAACTTGTACCGCTAACGCCTTGGATAGATAACTTTCCTGTCTTGAAAATATAAAAAGATAACATTGCATGATAGATAGATTTATTTTCTAGATTAGATAGCATATTAGGATAATATTTATTTGATAAGTTTTCGAATTAAAATAGGAGTTAATCTAAATTGTTTCCTAGTTTAAATAGGATATCTTTTCACTTTAGATAGTTAATTTTCATTAATTATTTATTTCGAATTTTAATAAAAAATCCAAAACAAAAAACATGTGTATGTCATATATGATTAGATGCATAAATTCCATGTCATTATGCCACATCATTGCCATGATACATGCCATGCCGTTTAGTGATTGCATATTTAAGGTCATTTAATTTAGAATGCATAGGGATGTGCAAAACGGATTGCCTGGACTGGAAAATTACTTGGACCGGTTGGTTTGGTGCGATTCCCAAAAGTGTCGGTTCGGTTTACAATTCCTAAAAGTGGAATTGGTGTCCGGGCGGTCCGGTTCCCGGTTCTAAGGGGGAACCGGACCGGACGGACCGTATTGACTATGTATATTTATATTTTATTTTTTTCTTCAAAAAAATTAGTAAAATGTGAACTAAACTCTAAGTGAACTTCATTGACATAAATTCATTGATAAAAATTAGTAAAGTGTAAACTAAATCCTAAGTATTTGACCAAAAAAAAAAAAACTAACTCTTAAGTGACTGGTTCCATTGGACTAGATCGGACCATCAATTTGGTCTGGTTCACAGTCCTAGGACCAATCGGTCCGATACCCGGTTCCCAATTTCGAGAATCGGTTCTCTTGGTTTGGTTCTTGGGAATTGATCACCCTTAAGAATGGATGTCATATTAGAACAGATTGCATGTTTAACTTAGGTTGGAATGCATATACTTAGCCTTATAAATAAAACAAGAGGGAATTATTTGGAGTTGTTAGTTAGTTCATAGAAATCATGCCAGTTTAGGTTAGTATTTCCTATTAATAAATACTTTGCAGATATTTGGGAAATTAATTTATGTGATTTACTTGCTATTGACATCTAATTTGTAATCGACAAATTATACAAAGGTAAAATTTTCGATTAGGGGCCTTTGATTGTGACAGGGCCCATTTCTCGTTAAAAAGGCCTTCGATCGTGATAGGGCCCATTTCTCATTAAAAAGAATCGTCTTAGTGTTTTTCAAGTTAATTTTAGTTTCATAGTATTCAGTCTAAGTCAAGACAATGATCTAGCCACTAATCTAGAAAAGTCTTTAGAGTTACTTTTTAGTTAAACACTGAAATCAACTCTTGGTTAACTTTTTTCGAAAAAATCAAAAAATTGAAAACTCACTAAATCAACTATTTTTTGTTACCTTAATTCGAATTTTAACTCATCAATTTTATAAAAATCAATCAGAAATTGACTTTTCCCCAAATCAAGAATTTCGATTTCTAGTTGGCCAAATTCGAAATTTACTCTATTCTAATCATTTTTAGGAAAATTTTCTTCACAACATTTGATCCGGAGGTTGTTATGCATGCAATTACTAACCCAATTTCGAGATTCTAAGCTGGAAGCGAAATTCCCCAAGATTAAGTGCGATTAGGCACTAGCAACTCAATTTCAATTTCAATTTCAATTTTGACAAAATTACAACGGTTGGACCCAATTTGACCAACTTAGTGATTCAATGGTTGCTTAGACCAAGTGGGATCAATCCAGTTGGCCCAATTTGTTCTGACCCATTCTAGTCTAAGGTCTAATTTGATTAATTGAGACCCAATTTGATCAATGGAACTTCCATAGTACATAATGGCCTAATCCGTCGGACAAATCGAAGGAAATTAAGATAATCGGCGTACCTCGAGATGATCCAATCAAACTAAGCCGACCAGGGTGAGCTCGGCCCATTGGACCGAGCTCGACTGAGCCGACTGGCCTGCCATGCCGGACCACCAGCTGTACGACCACCCTTAGCCCCCTAAATAAGCTCAGCCATCTCTCCCCATATCTCTTCCAGCTCCATTGAAGCTCGCCATTACCGTGACCCTGCGGAACAGAATCTCTTCAGACGCGTGCCGATCCTCATTCGGCAAAGCAACAACTGTTCCGATGGCTCTACCTCGAATCGCCATTGCTTCAAGTTTTTCCTCTGTCATAGCTTCAGCTTCTTCATTCGGTTTCAATCGTGGAGATGTCCATGTTTTCCAGTTGCAGTTTGATAGCCTCGAATCTGCTTGGGAAGTCGATCCTACAGTTTGTTATCATCACCACCTGTCTTCACTCTCGCTAGTTGCTACCTCCAGTGAGTGCCAATCATAGTTAGACCTCCGCTCTCTGGATTGATCAGAACCACGCTTTCAAGGTACACAAATCCGCGCTTTGTTTTTGTGGTCTGAGATTGAAAATCTGACCTACAATTGTTTGAAAATCGTCTATGACTGAGGTTCCATTTAAGATCTGAATTCACCCTGGTGATGTTATGATTGTCTGAAGATAGATCGCTGATTTGTTGTTGTGTTTAGATCTCCTGGCTGAACTGCATGTTATTTGTTCGATCGGAATTCCTCAACTAAATCAGTTCGTGTATTCAGATTTGGAATCTGACTGAAATTACCTCCTTGCTTAATTCTTTTGCTGTATAGACTAAACGAGTCCAGTGGCCATACATTTCGGAGTTTACTTTTGAATGTTTCGATTTAGACTTGTAATCAATGTTCATAGCAAGTTTCACTACAAGCGTGAACCGCCGAAGAAATGAATTACGCACACTTCATGTATTCGTCTTAGATATGCGTTCGCTGTGTGTGATTGTTCAATGCAAAAGTATGAAGCAAAACGTTGCTGGCCTGTTTCTTGTGTACATCCTACTGAGGGTATTGATTGAATTATTGCTATGTTTGCTCCATTTGAGAAACTGCTTACTAAAAACTTGGTAATTTTGCTCGAGTTCGTTAATATGGACTTTGCTGCTTGCTGAAATGGAATGAAGTTTTGTAAGAATGTGAGGAGTATCTGCTTGAATATGCATAAACTTGAGTTTGAAGATGTCAACAAAAATCCGGAAATTCGGAGTTTCATTGACCCCTAGGTATTCTCTGATTTTTAGAAATTTTAGAGTCGGAATTTCAAAAATCGTCGTGAGCTATTGCTTCTCCCTGAGATTGAGAGCTTCGCAGTGATATAATTTTGTAAAAATCCGACACCGTTTGATCCAAAAACTTGCATCTGCAAAGTATCGAAACTTTTTGCACTCGATTTGAAAAACTTACATCATTTTTCTCCGATTGTGTTCTGCAAAAATAAAATTGGAGTCCTTTTTGGCAACAAAACTTCAAAGTTGTTTTTTATGGTCTTAATTGCTAGTCTGGAAAGTTTAAGGACTTTTTAGCAAATTTTGGGGGGTCAATTTGGCCAACAATCGGACAAAGTCAGCTCTGGCCTACAAAACAGTTTGCTGTCGAGTCTTTAAGGAAAATCGGTAATTTTATGTAATATGAATGGCTTATTTAAAAAAACTCAAAACATAAAAGTTGTTAGGGACAGTTAGATCTAACTGCCTGTAAAATCTCACCTAGTTTTGACCAAGTTTAAAATTTTCCAGTATTTTTCAGTCGGCTCAGAATTTGGGTCAATTTCTGAGCAATGTTGAAATCGGGTCAGATTTGGGTCAAATGTCCTTAATGAACATTGAAGTACACATTTCAAGCTTTCTATTGATGCCCAATTCATTCAAAGGATAGGTCATTAAGTCACCTAATTGAATCCAATCATAATTGCTCATAACCTGTTAATAATTGAGTAAGCGATCCAATTTGGCTCACTTATTGATTTGTGATTGCTAAAGTTCATTTGGCCTAAATGCTTGTTTAATTGAGCTTCGCAAGTGATTTTTAGATATATGATTAGGCTCATGACGCATGTTGATTGGCAGGTACATTAGTGGGTGTGATTAGCCTTAACTAGAAATTAACGATAATGGCCCACCGCTTTGTGAATACAAGTGGGGGTTGATTATCGTTAATCTTAATCAATGAACACCTAGTGGATTAGGAAGTGGCATGGGACAATCGAATTGCATGACTAGTTCTAAGACCAATTTCGAAACAATAAGATGCTGATTTGATGTGAACGTTGCTAATTGCTTCCTTTGCTCGAGTGCATATCATGAATGATTGAATGATAAAACTGACACACTCCGAGACGGTGGCCGAAGGTGACACCCAAGGTGGCGGCGGCCGAATGGAGCCAATGGGGGTGGATATTATTTTGTAATAGTTTACGCTAGTGCAGTCTTAATTAGGCTAGTTTAAACATTCATAGGTTAATTAGCATTGGCTATAGCTAATAACATCCACTTAGACTTAGCCTCACGCTTTAATAAATGATTAGAATTGTCCAGCCTAGGGCTTTACCCTAATTAATTCATCAGATTTAGGCTCGCTTTAGTTTCAAATGGCAAGCTTCCGAGGATCACGTTTTGAGGCTTAATAACTAGGCCATGTAATATTCTTTGCTCGACTCGTGTCGGGTTTTCCATTTTCGCATTTACTTTAGAAGTACTTCAATTTCTTGGGTGTTTCTGCACCGTCATTTTAATACATTGATTGTTAATCGCTTCCCTATAATAGGATAGGATTAGCTTAGGCACATAATGAACCCACTAAAAAAAATTTGCATAGTCCAGCCTTTTAGGATCATAAATGGTAAAATAAAGATTGCATGATCACTATGGAAATATAACTAACTAGTAGGTACCAAAAGGGTGCTAATAGAATCATTAGCGTAATCAAGTTCTTATTCTTAGAATATTTGGTTCCGTAGGAATTGAGAAGACATTCCCGTGTCTCAATTGGTTTCTAGCTAATGAGACTAACAAAAATCACATAGAGAGGGGTGACTAGGTGATTTGAATACTAATTGATCAATTTTAATGCAGAAGTAATTGATCTCAAGTAAAGTCTGAGCAATATTTAGAATTTGATCAATCTTTGAATGACAAACAAATAAAAGTGCAATTAAATAAATAAAAGGAATTTTAGGGAAGAGAAAATTTGCATATAAATGTATAGTGATTAGGCTTAGATCAAGCTTATGTCCATTCTCCCACGTTGACAGCCTATTGACTGGATTTCACTAGATAATCAATCAAGAGATTATAAGTTTTGAGTGATATTTTTCAATGAAGGATGGATCACTCTATCTCATTCAATCACCTTTACAATAAGTCTCTCAATATCACATATATTAGCTCAAGATGGACAAGTTATACTGGTTGAAGTGTGCTTCGACTTTGGAATGGATGACTCTGAATATCGTCTCTCTACTTCTGTTCTTGATAATTTGTCTCCTTTTATACTCCTCTACTTCCAAACTAGCCGTTGGACAGTCTTCAGAGGATTATCTTCCAATCTTCACAATGGACATATTTGTATAAAAAGGATCGACTAGTCGTTGAGTGACAAAGTCTGAATCCTATTGAATCTGGTTGCCTATACAGCCAAAACTTTGGTTTCCATAAGCAGAGCTTCTTTATTTGGAAATAAACTTCTTGTGGGGTTGATTGTCAATCAATCAAGGATATTTCAAGATATAAATATTCTTTGCAAAATATCCTTTTAAGATCAAATCAATCAATATTTTCCAATTGTAAAATCCAAGCTAGATTACTAACCATTTTTTTGAGTTTGCGATAGTGTCTGGATAAAGTATGATCTTTATTTCATAGTTCAGAACTTGAGTCAAAATGGTTTGTTCTTTAATTTCTGAATGTTTTGTTTCCAATATAAACTGAAATTCTTCAACCGCCTTATACAAAGTCTAAACTTTGTCTTTTGCTGTGCAAAACTTAGACTTTTCATTTTGACCTTTGTAAAGTCTAGACCTCCGGAAAATGACTTCCTAGACTTAGAAATTCTTGAAAAGTATTTGTCAGACTTATAAAAACTCTTGGATAGTTTTGTCAACTTTAAAATATATTAGGAGGTTTTCTCAATACTAGTCACCCCAAATGACTAGTGGTGACTCCTAGTAAATACATCGGTTGTTAAGAACTAGTGGCTCTTGCGTCTTGTGAGAGACCGCGCTTGTAATTGATGGACTGATTTGGATCACCATTAGTTGATGTGCTCGAGTTGTCTTTTGGGATGTTGATTCAGACTGTCTTATGAGCAAATACCTCTAAATCTTTCCCGAGACCCCAAAAGGGAACCCCTTGGGGAGGGTTACGACACTTGCATCGAGGTATTTTATTTCTTTCATGATTCTAGCAATTTATTTATTTTCTTGATTACTGAGTGTTATTTCATTGTTTGTGCACCCGCATTATTATGCCTCACATGTTAGTGGCTAAGTTTAAAATCATTTCAAGTTGCTTGCTAAAATATATTTGAGAATAAATGAGAAAAGGTACCAAAAGGGCGTACTATAGTACCTAGCGTAATCACGTCTCCGAATCCATTTAATCTCTGATTTGTAGAAGTAAATTATTCTCCCAAACTTTACTTGGGTTTCCAATCGACCCACAAAAAATTGATTAGTAACGATTTTGAAATGAAATTGATATACATGTTAAGAATTTCAACCAAAGTTATGAATTAGCAAGGGCTTGGGAGAGCTTGAGCTCGGTCTAGGCTTAGTAATCTATTATTCAACCCTAGGTTTCCCCCCCGAAAAGGTAGGTCGTGATAGTTTGGCGACTCCGCTGGAGACTTGACATGAGACTCTTAGTGGACTTGGGCAAAAAATTTTCTCATTCAAAAATATTTTTGTTTGATAGCATGGATACAAGGTACATCTTCAACATTGAGTGTTAAATATTTTTTCAGATGTGAGTTATAAGGGAGTAGTCTATGGTAACCCTTTATTTGTAGGGAGATGTGATGAATGTTTAATTTCAATATTGAAGCTGTGATTGCATATGAATTGTTGTGCACGCCTTTATTGTTTTAGCACTACATTATTGCATATACAATTTTATTGCTGAACTTGGACCGCGATAGGATCATCTAGGATGGTGTTGAGAAAGATATAATTGTGAATGTGAGATTGCGATGTAGACATTGTCTTTCTTACTCATAAACTTTCTTTATGGGTGTTAAAAGTGTTTGTCCCTATCCGCTAAACTGTGCGACTATAGGGCATTTCTTTTGACTAAGCCGAAGTTAAGAGGACCTGATTCAAGTACACAAGACTGTGACTGATTAGAACATCCTCTTAACTTCACCTTGCTAAGTCATCTAGATATAAATCGTGCCTCACGTCTCATGCACATGTTTATGTGATTGTCATTATTCTTGGCAAAGTGAGTTTTGTATCCCATTACCTTGCAATTTATTTATTTTGTTTTATTGGTCAATGGCAAAAGGTTTTGGGTTATTGGTCTCAATTTATATACAATGGGGAGGACTGGTGTTCAATTCATTTCCACTCCTAAAAAGAGCTCAAGGTGTGGTGGAATAGGCTTGATTGAAAAAGCCAAAGCTACGCAAAGTTAAAGATGGGCCGCTTCTTCCCCTTACTAGATATCAACATCCACTCTAGCACTATGCAAGCGACACCGCACTTTTGGTGTCCCCAAACGTCTACCATCACATTTGGTGAGCACGAGTGAACTCTAACTTTGGAAGAATACAGAGTCGCCATTGAAATGCGTCTTGGGAATAAACTTGTTAGGTTGCCTATCGGCATAGAACCCATGTTTGAATTATCACAATTTTTGAGAATTAGAACCGAAGCATTAAGGAGAGTTGTTAAAGCTAATTGCTATACATGTCCATTCTCATTTTTAGCTGAGTGCTTTTCAAATCAATCAATGACTCAAAGTAGGCTATTCCTTCTAGCATTTTTTGGGCTCATCACTTCTCCTCATTGTAAAAATGCAATTGATCCTTTTATTACGTGGGTGGTTAAAAATGCATGCGTGTACATATATTCACAAGTCATGAATGAGTGGTAACTATGCATTATGTCATCCTCTTGTGTTGAAAAGAGTAAATTTCATGCCATGTTGTAAATGATTTCCATCGGCATGTCACAACATGAAATATAATGCATTCTATCCTGCTCTCATTTTGCATGATTATCTTGTGTGAGTCTGAACTCATATTGTTTGCATCGGGTTGAGTGTTAAGCAGATCTCTTACCTTAGATCAAGAGATTTCATCTACTAGTTTTTGGCTCACCCCTTATTTTTTAGACATGTAGGATGGATCACCCACCTCCTTTGCTTTTTAGAGCTCCCACGCATTATGAGTGTATCTGTGAGAATGTGTTTATGCCTGGATCGGAAATGATATATACTAAGTGTAGGTCCATCATATGGCTTGATGTGGCATTGCCAAAGTGGATTCCCCATCATTGTGTTGCTTGGTACATGAATTTCGATGGTGAGTTGATCATATCGTTGAGAGGCTTTGATGGCAAAGGTGATGAGTCGACGGGCAAGGTTGTCAAACTGTAGTGGAAAGCTTGACTTTTTTACGGGCAAGCCTTTGGGCGAAGAAGAGTAGTGTGGCTATTGGTGACCCTAACCCTTTTCCGGGTCTTTTATGTTTTGTGGTAGTTTTTGGATGATGTATTAAGAAAGTAATACTGATGTGAATATAATGAGATATATGTATAATATTTAAATCATACGACTTCCTATATGTGATGTTGGGCATGCTAATAGAAAATATAAATCAAAAGAAAAACCATACCGGTAACTAAAACTCAGAATATTCTTGAATGCCAAATCAACTTAGGAGAAACATGAATCACGTAATGCCAAATTGACAGAAATTCTCGTTATTTCTTTTGACATCCAGCATGGACACATCAGAAGAAAAACCAATTTGAAAAAATTCATAATCAAGAACCAAGAGTTTAATGTATCATGATTTCCTATCTCTTCACTTAACAGTTAACTCATGAAAGAGAGTGATGACTTAACATATCTATTTTTTTAGTGAATTGATTTAATGGACAATGATGAAAGAAACAACGCACAGAGAGGGAGCTGTACCTTTGATCTCACAATGACTATGATACGTGCGTGGATGAGAGAGCATTCTCACACCTTCATGCACTTATCGAACATACACATTGCCATGAACAAATACCAACATGTGTGCATGCAGAGGCCCACACCGTACTCACGAGCAAGCATGTACAAAGACACGCCACCAAACACCAACACATGTTCATATGTACACTCACTTGAGCAAATCGGCATGGATATCACCAAACAATTACCCCCAGAAAATAAATTCAAAGTAAGAATGGCCAAATTTCTTTTTGTTTCTTTTCAATTTTCCTTTCTGGTCTCTTTCTATGTAGCCACACAGAATCACAACGCCGGTTTAAATCTTTCTTTGACTAGGTAATTGAAACTTTTGTAAGCATTCTCCATAAAAAGTATAGAACCACAAATTCACGGAATATGCCTGATTCGATAAATCAAATTCGAACACGATAATAATTCACCATAAACTCGCTTACAAGATGTCGAATTTAAAAAATTGGATTGCAAGGATCATGAGAACAAGGGAAAATTTCAAATCGGTATCTAAAGTAGGGTCATTTTATCAAAAAAGGGTTCAAAGTGGATCTAGTGTCAAATAAGGGCACGAAGTGCCCAATCAATCTCAAGTAAGGACCTGGGTTTGTCGGCTGGTCAAATGCTCACCGGCCAATAAGCACATCACTATTTCGACGATCTGAACAAGGGAAATTTCGTCTTTTAATTTTTAATTTTTTTCTCTTTTTTTTCCTTTTCTTCTTTTTTTTTTTTTGCCTCTTTTCCCTCCGCCGGCCATAGCCGGGGTTAGCGGAGGTTGCTGGACTCGGGCAAAGGGCCACCCTCGCTTGGGTTGGGCAGGCGAGGGCAACCCTCGCCAAATCCGGCGAAAGTGGCCTCTACTCGAGGCCGGCAACCTCCGCCGGTCCCGGATATGGCCGGCGGAGGGAAAAGAGGAAAAAAAAAGAAGAAGAAAAGGAAAAGGAAAAGAAAAAAAGAGAAAAAAGAAACAAAAAAATAAAAAGTAAAAAACGAAATTGCCCTTGTTCCGATCACTGGAACAGTGATGTGCTTGCCGACCGATGAACATTTGATTTGCTGGCGAACCCAGCCCTTGCTTGAGACTAATGGGACATTTCATGCTCCTATTTAAGACTGATTGAGCACTTCATGTCCTTATTTGAGACTATATCCACTTTGGATCTTTTTTGAGAAAATGACCGCACTTTGAATATTGATTTGAAATTTTCCCCGAGAACAATGAGCGGAAAACTTGACCTCATTCATTAACGACAGACTTTACCAACTACCACTATCGAAGGGAGAGAATTCACTTATTACCTGAATCCGTAATATCGATATCTGACGAATCATCCTACTCTTCCTCCCCGTCAATGACCTTGCCGTTGACGCTTTTGTCATAATTGCTCTCGGTTTCTTGTTTGTATTATGGTGTGAACAACAATTGAAGCTTGCGTGCGGTTTTGCTTGAGAAGACACACAGAAGCAGAATATAAAAACAAGGTAGTAAAGAAAATATATACATAAGATTGATTTTATAATTCAATTAGAACATAAACGGCATGATTATGGGGAACCTTAATTATCCTTAAGATCGTTGGAGAACTATGTTGGAAAAGATGAAAATAAGAATATATATATATATATATATATATATATATATATATATATGAGACGTGTGCAACTACTAACCTTAAGGATAATTCCGTCTCTCTAAGCACAAAACTTAATGCGATAGGCTCTAGCAGCTACTCTCCCAAGATACAGTAGATCTTCATCTTTACTCCGCACATAATAATAGAAGGAACAGAAACAATCTCATTATATGTAATAGCTCATGAGCCGAATCCTTGGGATAGCATACCTGCCATTGACTCTGTTCTCAAGTTCTTTAAATTATATCGTAGCCCCCCTTGATTGTATTAGAGCCATAGCATTAACCAGAATATTTTATTCTAAAAGGAAAATAACGAGTACATGAAAATTTTTTCCCACTATTACTAAAACTTCTGATTTGAATTTTCTAGTAATTGTTAATGCTCCTATGTCTCTAAACCCTCATGTTTAATTCCATACTTCTAATGTTTCTAAGATTGACTATCTCTATGAGGTTTCTTACCTTAGTGAGGATAGTAAGATCTTTGAAACTCATCTCCCACTTATCAACTCATATTCTACATTTGCCAAACCAGCTTCTTTCTCTCTCATCAGATCTATCAAAAAACTGATCAAACATTCTCCTAAAAAAGTCAAAGAGTATCTAGTCCTCTAAATTTGATCAACACCCTATTCCTGTAACCGAGCAAGAGCACTTTGTCACCCTCCAAATTCCTTTAGATTTTCCTAGACAATGGATACAACAAGGATATACGCATCCCCACTTTGGTGCTATACACCTTGCTTTGTCTTTCCATGATAGGAAAGGTCTACTAGTTGTAGCTCAAATGGCTCTTTTAGACATCTGTTTCTTGGATTACCAACATACTTGCATAGGCATCATCCGAACTACTCTTAATGCCAGAATAGTGTTTGTTGCGTTATTTCCAAACTTAATATGACCGTTTTAGATCCATACCTTTTATCTGCTCTCAAGGTCCAGTTACAGCTCATTGGAGCTCCTCAAACTCTTGACTCGATTGTTTCAACTTTGCACAACTAAATGGTTTACCAGGTCCAAAACCAAGCTACTAACCTCGATTTTCTTAGATTTGAAGATGGTTTGTTCATCTCTATTGACAATGACCAAACATCCTGTTGCTACATTCCTCGACAGATCCCTCATAACCAGCTAGTCATGTTACTCCTAGACATTTGGGTAACTAATTATGAAAAGTTCCACCAAAACTCCATGCCAGTCCAGATAATGGAATCCCAGTTCATCAAGAAGAAAGATGGGACTATAGTCATTAAGTTTAGTAAGGAAAAGGAGGAAATTTCTTCTCCCATTTTCACTATTATCTTTATGATACAACCTCATGCTGCTGACAAGCCCGTTGAAGATGGTGATTATATTCAAAAGCCCCGATTGAATCCTTTGACAAAGAAGGTCGTTCGATTCATTATTACTAAGACCCTCAAACAGCGCACTGTTTTTGGGATCTAAATTGTCAATTTTCACTTTGTATAAATCCTCCAAATGAAAAGGATGATAGGCCGTCAAGAAAGAAGAAACGACAAAAAGATAAACTTTACCAGAGGTACCTTGATGGAGACCCTACAAGTGGACCTCTAGCGCGAAGATGGAGGAAGATACAAATTTATGGTATCATATGGACCACCCAAATCACAAGCACCTTTGTCCAAAACCATGCAAATCACCTTCACCACCACCTTCACTTCCTAAGAAAAAAACCTTTTAGAAGCCAATTGTTTCACCCTTCTATAAGCCCATATTCATAAGTGTTGAGAAGAATACTTTCCCTTTAAAAATGTCAGTTGTGCCATCACAATCTAGTTGTGTCTTGAAACCTCAACCCCATCCTGTATTTTCACAAATTTGTATGTTCTCATAATCTAACTTCTCACCTTTGGGAAGATCTAACTCCACTACTCATTTCCCAGCATTAAAAGAACTTCTAGATGCATGTTGTTACCTACTCTCGAGGGCTACCCCAAGAGTAGATTTAGAGGTAATTTTTTATAAGATGGTCTGAATGGTACGTACAAATGACGGTCTCAAATAGATAATCATTTGATAACATCGCAAACGTCCCATCAATCATAGACGTGGATTCTCCTTAAGTCCATATCTCGCATGACATTTGATCATTTTTAAGTTTTTAAACAAGCTACATATTTTCTAGGAGTCGCCACTAGCTTTTGTCGGGAATTGGTTAGAATACTCAATCAAAATGCGAGAATTTCATTTTGCTTTCTACGAAACCAGAGAATTATTGAAATAGGGACTTGCTTGCACTAACATTTCTATTAGTGCCCTTTCAGTACCTGACTAGTTTGTTTTATTCTAAGTGATGATGCAACTTGGTTTTCCATTTGATCCTTAAGGTCTCAATGCCACTAGGTGTCCATGCAAATTTTTTTTTTGGAGTTCATTTAAATTCTAAGCTAATCGTAATTCTAGCCTAGAAAAGGAAATTAACAAACAATGTATTGAGATTACCCAATGAAATGAAAAGACAAGTTATTCTAAGCGCAAGAAAGAAAAACCTGCCATTCATTGGGAAATTAGTACAAATCAAATTGAAAACTTGAGACAAGGTTGGGCAACAAATGATAAGGTATAAAACGGGACTGAAGTGGACATTGGTCTTTAGCCTCCATCTTCATGAGTTTCGACCTCCTCCTCCATGTACCGGCTCGATGGTGTCGGTTTTCAGTTGACTCATATATTCATTTTCACATCGTGCACTCATACAATCCAATTAATGAAAAACATCTATTCATCAAACAAAGAGTGACCTATGGGTTAGTCTTTGCTTCTCATGCATTTCAACCATCCCAACCTCCTAATTGACTAAAATTGATTGATTAATGGTTAATGACAATCGGTCACCATTTGTTTGCGCAAAACGATGATCAATATCAAGCAACCCCTAAATTTGGTTTAAGTGATCCCAGTTGGTCACCCAACAAGCATACATCACACTTGTGAATTCATCTAGCAAACACATGCATAAGCATCAAATTAAACATGCAATTAGGTCATTTGACTCAATCAATCACACAAAGGGGAAGCGAACCAATAAAGGGTCACTTATTCAATTTAGGATTAAATTCTAACTGATTCTGTTTTAATTCAATTAATCTATCAAACAAAGTTCAATTGAAATAATTCAAGCATGGATAGAAATCTTTTAATGTGCACTTCAAAGTTCATGAAGACCACTTGACCCGATTCTGATCCAAAAAACCCGAAATTGAGAAAAATGACCCAACAGTTGAGATTTTGACCTGAGTTTTGACTCGAGAGTTTGGAAAAATATCTAGAAAATTCCGAATCCCACCAAATTTTACAGAGAGTTAGTCTTTTTTTTTTGGGTCAAAACAGAGAGTTAGTTCAATCTGTTATTAACAACTTGTATGTTTTTAAATTTTGCAAAAAACACCCTTAACTATGTGATATTTGCAGAATAGTCCAGGGAGTCAACTGAAAACTGTTTTATAGGTTGATATCGACCTTGTTCGATTTATTGCACGTAAATGCCTCTATACTTTGATATTTAGTCCTCAAACTTAGTGGTCTACCGATTAAGTCCCTGATGAACAGCTTTTTAGTTTTGCGTTTTTACAAAAAGGACCTCAAGTTCACTAAAATTGCAAAACACTTTAGGGTGTTCAGGGAAGCAATTTCCCAGATCTGAGTGTCGAAACAAGTGGTCAGCACATTAATCAGACCTTTGAGCTATCAAATGAGCTTCAATTGCGATGAAGTCGATATCATTAAAAAGATTAGGATCTTGACTACAACTTTCATGAAGAACATTTTCTCTAATTTTGAACATAGAATTTCATAAAAATTCGAGAACCGAGTAAGGTTGAGTCAGGAATAGACAATCTAAGCTTAATCTTCAATTTTACAGATTTTGGACATCAGATTTCATGGTCAATTTAACCTAGCAAATGAAGTCGGATTTTAATATATGACCTATCAAATCGCAGCTTAGGAAGCCAGAATCATTTATCTAGTTGATTATTTTCTAAAATAACTTCATTTACTAAACGCTTAATGAACCATACTAACTCATGGACTCCGAAATTCCAAAACAGGCAAACAGTCATGGATCATTCAACTAGTAATACCGATCAACTTTCACACAAAACATGCTCATCAATCAACATTCTAAGGCCTACTTCAGCAACATATAAGTAGCATTTGGCCATCACAACACCATATCCACATTTGACAATGAAACTTTCTCAACATTCGTCTAAGTCCTAAACTAAGATGAAGTATAGCATACCTTTGTCAATGAACTTGCTAAGTTCAATTGAGCTATTTGGCCACCAATAAACTTCATGAAATGGCCAAGATTAGCTCACCAAGATCTAAATCGAAGAATGTAATTTGAAGTGAGAATCGATTTCGAAAAACTTGAATGTACAATTAACAACTCAAGTAAGTGAATGAAGTTTAGTGGAGTTTTAGCTAGTTTCTAGCCATATCATCATCAAGGGTAGATTATAGAGGCCAATCTCAAGCTTTGGATTGCCAAAGGAGTCATCGGACGATAAGGATAACAGCTAGAATATGGCAGAAAGTACTTTGACGTGCACGACTTTTTTGTGCCGAAAAGAACTTCGGTGGGAAATGGAGGCTTTTGGCGAGGCTTTGGTGTAGCTCAACTTGCAATCGGCAAGAGCACTTCGTAGGGGATGACTGAGTGGTGATGAATCATTGGAGGTAGGCTGGCGGTTGGCCGGCGAAGATATAGCCGAGAGAGAGAGAGAGAGAGAGAGAGAGAGAGAGAGAGAGAGAGAGAGAGAGAGAGAGAGAGAGAGAGAGAGAGAGAGAGAGAGAGAGAGAGAGAGAGAGAGAGAGAGAGAGAGAGAGAGAGAGAGAGAGAGAGAGAGAGAGAGAGAGAGAGTGCGCGCGCGCTTCTGTAGAGAGAGAAGTGATTAATCAAAATGGTTGAACCCTCCAAATTTTGGAGGGAAAATTTGCTACATACATAATTTATCTTTGAATTTTGGCCCTTGGATTAATCTAATGGCTCCAATTGTTTACTTTCCCATTAAGTAAGCTCCCTATTGCCTCATTTATAGTCACAAGAATTGGTGGCATGTCAAGATGGGTGGCCCTTATTAAATAATAATGAATGGTTAGAATTGCTTCCTTAAGGATTAAAGAATGCTTCTCATTGTTCAAAATTTGATGACTAGGATTGATGACATGGCTTTAGGGGCAATTTTGTAATTTCCCAAGGGATATTTGTGTAATTTTTGCATGTGAGGGAAGTTGGTGGGCCTGCCATGACTGGATGATCGGAATGCCACCAACCACCAGAAAATAGTCGGCTGGGTCAAATCCGGTGGGACCAGGTTGACCGGACCTTGGCCGGTCCAATTGGACTTCAATTTTGGTCTAATTTTTCTGATCTTGCTCCTATATGCGATCAATTGACCCAATTGAATTTAATTTGATCAAATTGGCTTGAATTAATTTGAAATGTGGATGCAATTTAACCAATTTTGACTCATTTGGCTAAATCCCTCTTCAAATTGGGCTAAATTGCTTTACCAAACTAGATTAGTGGATTTAATTGAAGTTTAATTGGCCAAATTGAACCTCAATTTGTCAAATTAGTCATTAGTCTAGAATGGGTCAAGGTCAGTTGTGTTAATCAGGGCATTCCATCTTTGATTTTTCAAGTGCATGTTCACTAATTTGGTCAAATTTAGCCAAATAGATGTGATTTTATCAAAAATTGATAGTTGAACTGAATTTCATTCAATCAATTGTATCTAATTTTGGCTAATTTGCACTAACCATGAAGAACCGTTTGGAATCCTGAATTAGGGCTAAAATTGTGGCTTTCTGTCAATGACTTGTAATCCCAATATTGGCTTGACAATTAGATGCGGTATGACCTATAGATTAAATGTCGTAAAAGAAACTATCTAAAAAAATAAATAGAAATGATTTCATTTTGATTTTGGCCAATTAGATATCAAAATTTCCGAATTAGGGAAAAGTCGAGTTCTAATTGATTTTTGTAAAATTGATGATGGTTGAGTCCAATTAAGGTAAAAAAGAGTTGATTTAAGGGTTTTCAATTTTTTCAAAATTTTTTGGAAAAAAAGTATTGATCAAAAGTCAGCTTTTGAGTGATTTGCCACTAAAAGGTCAATTAATTGGTTAACCTTAGATTTTTTTTTGAAAATTGAAAGCACAAAAGTGAAATTGACATTATTTTAGGCATTATACAAAAAACCAAAATTTGATCAAGTTTTGACTTTTCAGTCAAAGTTTGACAAAAAAGTCAACTCTAAAGTCTAATTTTTGACCTTTCAAGTCAAAATGTAAATGACATGGAAATGAAGTGCCAATGCTAATTGAAATGCTAAATGACTCTTTTTTTCTAGAAATGGGTCTTGTCGCAAATAGTAGGGGTGTGCAAAATGGACCACCCAAATCGGGAACTGCTCGGACTGGACCTAAGTAGTTGGTTCGATCTGGTTTCAGGGAGTGTTGATATGATTCCCGGTTCCTAAAAATGAAATAAATGGCCGAGCGGTCCCATTCTCGGTTCCAAAGGGAATCGGATCGGACCGACTACATGTACTTATTTTTATTGTTTTATTTTTTCAAAAAAATTAGTAAAATGCGAATTAAACCTTAAGTAAAGTAGGTGTTTTGGTTCATCTTTTCAATTTGAGGACCATTACTGATGTTTGATCATTCATGGTTGCAAAATAACCTTATCTCTCGATGATTGGTGGCTTTAGTTTATTGTTTTCGATCTGCAATTATAAATATCCTTTTTTATTTTTTTTTATATCATAGAAGATATATGAGCACATAGTTAATGTCATTTTACTAAGATCTTTTTCTAAAAAAGTAGTGGGGAACACGAAGAGATGGCATAAGGTAGTGGGAAAAAAAGTGATTGGTTACCTTGGACCGGATTAGACCAGTTCCAGGATCAATTGGTTGGGTCCTGGGTTCCCAATTTTGGGATTTGATCCTTCCGGTCCGGTTCATGGTTCCACCTTGGAACTGCACCGGACCGAAAACCGATCGCCCTTAGCAATCAAGAATCCCTAATATCAAGTTTTACCTCTATGTGATGCGTTAGCTTAAAATCAGGTGTCAATAATACACAACAAAGGTTTCGGCATATACCCAAAATATCAAATCCCATAGATGTTGATGAACATGGAAGGTAAAGAAAGGCTACTGCTACTAAAGTAGTATTAACTTGGCAGTCTAAAAGTGCTCCAGTACAAAATAATATTCTCAAGTCCATTGATAGCAAGCTCACAACTGTCCAAACCTGTTTAGACCATTATGACCTGAAGGTGGACCAAACGGCGTTTGTTACACATAGAATTTTTGAGACATTGCACAAAAGGCTTCACCAGATGGAATTCGGCAAATTGCCTCCACAACATAATCTTGAAGACAAGATTTCTGAAATAGAAAAACTACGGAGGCAGATAAAACTTCTCTAGGAAAACAAAATCTTTCCTCCACCATTTTTCCCTGGACCAGAAGCACCTCCTCCGCCTCCGAAATCTCCTTCTCCTTCAACCCTAACATCCATCTCTGCAGAAGCTCTAAAGCCTGAGCAAAATGTTAAGTGTCCCTAAGGAATCGAATTAGGGAAATAGAGAAGTAGAAAAAGAATAAAGAAGGAAAAAAGCCAGAAGAGGGCCAGCTGTCTGAGGAACCTCCTCCTTCCTCTTATATGGTCTCAAACCATTTGGAAAATTTTCTAAGGAGTTAATACCATAAAAAACTGCCAGTCATTGTAGCAATCCACTCCACAAAACCTATCTAAGTCCAAATCCAATTCTGATTCTTATCAAATTGATTCAACCTCTTTCGAAGAGTCTATATCCCTTGATTCAGAACTAGACTCAAATGCATCAATAATTATGATGGTAGACCACCAGAAATGGTGGTTGATTTGAATTCGTCTAAGCCTAAAGTAGTAAACCTTCATGAACTGAACCTTGGTTCTTCCTCCTCTTCAAAAATTTACTTCACCTTAAATGATAATTCCCTATTCAAAGTGGCCATAAGGACTACAAGAATTTCACACTTGGCTTAATAGCAAAGCTCAGGATAAGTACACTATGAGTATTATAACTTTCATACAGCGCTCACTTGAGGGCTATAAATTTTTTTTGCTCACTTGAGTGCCACAAATTTGTAAAAATGATCACTTAAGTGCTATCGATGATTTGCCTCGCCGGAAAATCCGACGTGAATGCCAGTCGTCCTACGTGGCATCGCCGCGGCTAATGTGGATAATTGATAAAAAAATCAAAAATAAAAAAAGCCACGTCAAAATGGAAAATTAATAAAAAAATCCATGTAGGACAATTTGCTGAGAATGACACTTAAATGATTGATTTTACTCCGCATGTGGCACTCAAGTGAGCGTCGTACGAAAGTTATGGTATTCCTGCTGTTTTTATCCCAAAAACTGTTATTTATAAGTGAAAAGGTTGGGGAGGACCGATCAATGCGATTACCCCTTTAAACTTTACCATAAGGGTTCAACGTAGACAAATGCCTTGCATTAATTAATTCTTTATAAGACATATTAATAGAAGTGGGTACCATATATATAAAACTAGGTAGTTCTCATGAATGAGGCCCATTGCATTAAAATTTCAAAATATTTTAAATTTAATTCAACAAAGATCGAAATTAAAATATCATCAAAACAATTATTATGTACTAATATATAAGTAGTATTAATTATAAATTACATTATTTGTCTCTCATTTTTCCCAACCACCGTATGGCCCTTGACTTTAGATACCCATCATACGCTCTCTTTATTTTACTCGCATCAACTCAGATATAAATAAGTAGGTTAGGTTTAACATTTAAATGAGCAATTATGTGAAAATAATAAACGCATAAAGACTTTTTCCGTCCATTTTTGACTTCCAACGCCCCCTATTACCTTAAATTGATCATAATATCTCTTACGAGTCCCATATTTAAGATTATTTCCAGCCTTTTTTTTTTCTTTCTTTGGAATCCTAATGCACTTAGAATTGACAAAAAATATGTATTTGCCAATGGTTTGATTGGATTTTTTATAATGCAATTACAATTGTCATATTTTGCTTGTCAATAACTAATTATTTCACTTAATTAGCCCTCCTTTTTTAGCTTTGTTAATGTAGTCATAAACTTTTGGGTGATATTCAATGTATAAGCATTTTTGGAATAAATACATTAAGAATGCCATAACTTTTGTATGTCGCTTATTTCAGTGCCACAAATTTAAAAAAACGATCAGTTAAGAGATATCGGCGATTGTCTCGCCGGAAAATCCGAAGTGGATGTTGGTCGTTTTCCCGAGTCGCCCATCGTTGAATGCCCAATTGCTGCAAACCCATCCCCTTGCCAGACCGTCGCCTGCGGTGTGAGGCCGCCACAATCAGTCCATATTTCCTCAACCTTTAGTGTGCATGTGTGTGTTTGATTTGTTTGGAATGGCGTTTGTTTTTTTATGTATTTTCGGTGATGTTGACGTCACTAGAATGGGTTCGGCATTGGTTGGAGTGGTGGCTGACGGAGATGACTTGGTGACAGTCGGCAAAGGTGTACGGTTGATGGCGGTCGTCGGTGTTGGTGGCAGGCGCCGATGGCCAGAGGTGAAGAAGTCTCAACGTGGGGCCTCAGTGAAGCTTTTGGGGATGGAGGTGCTCTTGGTGGGCAACAGGGAGAAGACATGGGGAAGAAGGAACAAAAAAAATAGAAAAGAAAAAGATCTTAGAGAATCCGGTCCAAATTTCAGACCTAAACCGTATCCAGAATCCGGGTCAGACTGTAATCGGACCGGGTTCAGGAACCCGGTCCAATGTCCATTTTCATGAATTAAAATAATATTAAAAATATTAAAAATTTAAAAAAAATCCGAAAAATTCAGAAAAATTAGGAAGGGGTCAGAAATAAGTCTTTGAGTGTATCTTACTAGATCTTAGTGTTAATTTTATTCTAGACTTAGTAAAAAATAGAAAAAATGTGAAAACCCTTGAAAATTTGTCCAAAAAATTAAACAAGCCATTGCGGCTTTACCATAGGGCTTTTGATTGCCTTTTCTTTTGTAGGGACGATGCTAGGTCACTGGATGTTTATTTATATTATGATTATTTGATTGTGCATTATATATAGTTGTTATTTTCCATTTTAGCATGGATAGGATGAATTTTAGGATTTTCGATAGGCTGCCCTGACATGTTAGCTAGCAAATTATCAAGTTTAGGTACCGAAAATGCACTCATTAGATGAATAGTGTAATCATGTCCCTGATTCTTAGAATCTCTAGTTGCGCACATATTGAGACGACACTCCTACGTTTCGATTAGAGTTCCTAACCAACCCTTGATTATGGCTAGTGGCAACTCTTATTGAATTCATAGATTAGAAAAATCACTTCGCATAAGATATGAGACTGGGGAGCACCTCTGTCTTGGGATAGATGAGCCTTTTGGTTTGTCCAATGTTCACGTCCATTGATAAATACTCTAGACCTATACCTATACATACATTTTCCCCTCGATTGGGATGGGTAGGTCGTGACAATGAGGAAATTCATTGGAAGTCTCAAAGATTGGTGAAAGACTATTCCTGACCAACATTAGATGAATTTCCTGCTACAATTCAATCAAATCATTCGAGTATTACACTAGTTCTTCACCGGCAAGCCAGAAGATCTCTTAAACACAAAAGAAGATAGTATTTTTAAAGGAAATGCTACTCTTTGTGATGCAAGGATCTTAATAGGCACTTTCAAGAAATGATCAAGCTCTTTTATGCACTTGGAGGCGATTAATTTGAAGCAAGTTTTTCTGTCTTCTATGCCTAAAGAAATAAGTAAAGCAATAAAGTTATCTCTCAACAAGAGATCCATATAGCTCTTGAAGATCTCTGTGTTTGAAGAAAAGCATTCAGAGATTATCTTATAAGCAATAAAGAGCTTGATAGAGCTTGCTGTCGGCCAAAAATAAAAATCAAATGCTCCAAGAAGGGCGATTGTGATGACCCTTCCCGTGGAGATGGCTGCAAGAAGAAGAGACATTTTAAGAGATATTCCTTGAGATGCTCGATGGGGCGGTCAAAGAGAAGGCAGAAGGTGGAGGTTCCTAAGAAAAATGTGTTTCCACTAGGATCACTCAGGAAGGCGCAGGAAATCGGATAGGTGCTACATCTGCAATAAAAAAAGGCCATTATGCAAAGAACTGTCCAAAAGCCAAAGGGAGAACCGCTCACTTGACTCAAAAGATACAAAAAGAGACTAGTGTCTCACTTCAGGATGATGATATTGAGTCGGTTTTCTCTCTTCAAGAAGCCCACTCAGCGTACTGTTTGTGCTATCCGGGCTTTTGTCAGCTACTCAGAAGAATCATTCAAAGAATCCGAAGAAGTCTTCTCCTTCTCACTTGAAATTTCGAATATCCCAGAATTCCAAAACCTTTGTACATATACTTCTAACACACTTACATATTTTCCTGTCTACATATTGTTGGGATTTTTGCACCAAAATCCCATAGAATTGAATGAGAAGTGTGTGGATGTAAGTGTCCCACATAGGGTAGAAGAGAGATGGGAGATGGGTTCAAATAGTTGAGCCTCACAAATGGGTTTGGGCCCCAAGGGGTACCCCACTTTTGTGGAAGAGAGAGGACCTACATCAAGCTAGGTCGGTCCAGCCGCCGCCGTCCGGCTCGGCTCGGTTCCGAGTTCACCCTCTATCGATTTTTATTTTTCCCGAACAGACGTGTTGTTTAGAATTTATTTATTATTATTATTATTTTTTGGACAAACAAACAAACATATCTATTAGTGAGGTTCGGTTCGCCGAACGGAAAAAACCGAAGCCCTTCATCCTTTCGTGACTGTTCACGAACCAAACCGGTTTGAGTGAACCTTCGCTATTATTCACGAAAAGGTCGTAACTCTTCATTTTCGCCACTTTAATATAACCGAACAGTTAGTTCCAGAAGTGAGACACTTCGTGACATCTGCATTCCCAAAAGACATTTTCCCGAGACACTTACGCATATTCACTTCATCATTATCATTTCTTGTGCGATCGTTCTGCGAAATTGCGTTCGAAGGAGTCCTCCGAATACGTACCGCTTCGGAGGAACGAGATCCGTTCTATCCTGGGAGACGATTGTCCAATATCCTCGAGTACTGATTGAGGGGCTAAATTCGTCTTAAGAACACGACGTTATTTCGTCGGGCTCGGATCAATATTCTGTTTTCTCATATTTGATTTCAATTTCTGGTATGCGAACATAGCCTTCTACAATCTTAAGACGAATTTGTTTTCAGTTCTGTTCGTATATTCTTATGTGTTGTTCTGTCAAATATCTAGATTGGCCTTCCTTTAAGTCGAACTTTTATATAGTTTGTATGTTCCTTGTCGTAGACGTGTAGGAATGCGATTCTGTTCGTACATTCTATTTATTCATTCTGTTCGCACACATTCTGTTCATACATTTTGTCCTTATTAAAATTTTCAATTCTGTTCGTGAACGAACGATTCTGTTCATAGTCATATATTACCGATTCCTTTCGTGAATATGTTCTATTTTTATATTTCAGAAATGGCTTCGTCTTCGACTCCGGTTAACTCTATTCCGAATCATGAAGAAAAGCCAGAAAAGTTTAATGGTACGGATTTCAAGAGATGGCAACAAAAGATGTTGTTCTATCTCACGACCTTAAACTTGGTTAGATTCCTCAATGAGGATGGTCCTAAATTGGACGTTGGAGAGACAAATAAAGAAAAGTTGGCTGCTGTGGATGCATGGAAGCATTCTGACTTCCTATGTCGCAACTATGTCCTCAACGGTCTGGACAATACTCTCTATAACGTCTATAGTCCGCTAAAAACGGCTAAGGAGTTATGGGATAGTCTGGACAAGAAATACAAAACCGAAGATGCCGGATTGAAGAAATTCATTATTGGTAAATTTCTGGACTTCAAGATGGTTGACTTAAAGACCGTCTTAAGTCAGGTTCAAGAGCTTCAAGTGATTATGCATGATATTCATGCTGAAGGAATGACTCTAAGTGAGACATTTCAAGTGGCTGCATTCATTGAAAAACTGCCACCATCCTGGAGAGATTTCAAAAATTATCTCAAACACAAGAGAAAGGAGTTGTCACTTGAAGACTTGATTGTTCGGTTGAGGATCGAGGAAGACAATAGGCTGTCCGAGAAGAAAGTTGGGAAGAACCTAGAGGTCTCAAAGGCCAATGTTGTTGAAGAAGGATCGAAACCCAACAAGAAGAGGAAAATGCCTAGCAAGTCTGGAGAGGGATTCACCCAAGGCCCGAAGAAGTTCGTTGGCAAGTGCTTCAACTGTGGCAAGTCTGGACATCGAGCTAAAGACTGTAGAGCCAAGAAAAGACAGAAAACTCAAGCTAATGTGATGGAAGAAATTTCCAATGGTGTTGATGATATCAATCTAACTGCTATGATATTCGAGTGTAATATGGTGGGAAACCCCAAGGAGTGGTGGATTGATACTGGAGCAACTCGTCATATCTGTGCAAACATATCGATGTTCTCGTCCTACATAACTGTGGGGGGTGATGAAAAACTTTATATGGGTAATTCATCAACCTCTAAGGTTGAAGGTGTTGGAAAGATTGCTCTAAAGATGACATCGGGGAAAGTTGTGACACTAAACAATGTGCTACATGTGCCAGACATCCGCAAGAATTTAGTGTCCGGATCTCTTCTTAGCAAGAATGGTTTCAAGCTGGTGTTTGTGTCTGATAAGTTTGTATTCTCCAAGAATGAGATGTATGTAGGAAAGGGTTACCTTAGTGATGGTTTGTTCAAGTTGAATGTAATGACTTTTGTACCCAATGATGTTATGAATAAAGTTGTTTCTGCTTATGTGCTTGAGTCTCCTAATTTATGGCATGCTAGATTAGGACACGTTAACTATAAGTCGATAAAGAAATTAATGAATATGGGACTGTTGTCGAATTTTGACTGTCCAAGTGAGAAATGCCAAATGTGTGTTGAATCTAAATTTTCTAAGCCTCCTTTCCATTCTGCAGATAATAGAGTCTTAGAACCTTTAGATTTAATACACACAGATATATGCTATATGAAATCAATACCGTCAAGAGGTGGTAATAAATATTTTATTACTTTTATAGATGACTGCTCGAGGTATTATTATGTTTATTTACTTAGTAGCAAAGATGAGGCTGTGAATGCTTTTAAAACTTATAAGTCTAAAGTTGAAACTCAGTTGAACAAGAAAATTAAAATCATAAGGAGTGATAGAGGAGGTGAATATGAATTTCCTTTTGAGGAAGTTTGTACCGAGTTTGGTATCGTTCACCAAATGACTGTTCCTTATATACCACAATCTAATGGAGTGGCGGAAAGGAAAAACCGGTCTTTAAAGGAAACAATGAATGCATTGTTGAATAGTTCCGATTTACCACAGAATTTGTGGGGGGAAGCTGTTTTGACGGCGAATTTTATTTTAAATAGAGTACCCCACAGAAAAACACAACAAACTCCCTATGAGAAATGGAAATGCAGAATGCCTAACTTGAATTATCTCAAAGTGTGGGGGTGTTTGGCTAAGGTTGCAGTTCCTAAACCTAAAAAGGTTAAGATAGGACCAAAGACTGTTGACTGTGTTTTTATCGGATATGCTCAGAATAGCAATGCATATCGTTTTCTTGTTCATAAGTCAGAGATCCCAGATATACATGTTAATACGATCATTGAATCAAGGGACGCTTCGTTCTTTGAAAATATATTTCCGTATAACATAGTATATGAGCCAATTGATAATAATAAGAGGTCTCGAGATACTGTATCTAGAAGTGATCCAATGGAGGATGAACCTAGACGTAGTAAAAGACAAAGGACTTCCACGTCTTTTGGACCTGATTTCTTAACGTATCTGTTAGAGAATGAGCCTCAGACATTCAAAGAAGCTGTGACTTCGCCAGAAGCCCCGTTCTGGAAAGAAACTATCAATAGTGAAGTTGAATCCATCTTGTCAAATCATACATGGGAATTGGTTGACCTTCCGCCTGGTAATAAACCACTACAATGTAAGTGGATTTTCAAAAGGAAAATGAAAGCGGATGGTACTATTGATAAATATAAGGCTAGGCTTGTAGTAAAAGGATACAAGCAACGAGAAGGTCTTGATTATTTTGATACTTATTCACCTGTTACTAGAATTACATCTATAAGGATGCTAATTGCTATAGCAGCGGTGTATAGGCTTGAAATCCATCAAATGGATGTGAAAACGGCCTTCTTAAACGGGGATTTGGAAGAAGAAATATATTTGGAACAACCCGAAGGGTTCATTGTTTCGGGACAAGAGCAGAAAGTATGTCGACTTATCAAGTCACTCTATGGATTGAAACAAGCACCAAAACAATGGCATGCTAAATTCGATGAAGTCATGTTGTCGAATGGTTTCAAGATTAATGAGTGTGATAAATGTGTATATATTAAGAATACTCATAATGGTTTTGCCATTTTGTGCTTATATGTAGACGACATGCTTATAATGGGCAGTGATAGTGAGGTTGTTAAGGCGACCAAACGCATGCTCACAAGTAAATTTGATATGAAAGATATGGGGGTTGCAGATGTTATTTTAGGAGTTAAAATCCATAAGACATCTGGAGGATTAGCTCTATCACAATCCCATTATATTGAGACGATTCTTGGAAAGTGCAAGAATCTGGATATTACACCAGTAAAGACTCCGATAGATGTTAATTTACATCTTTCAAAGAAAACTGATGAAAGTAAGGCTCAAAATGAGTATGCTAGTATACTAGGTAGTTTAATGTATGTCATGACCTGTACTAGGCCGGACATAGCTTGTGCTGTGAGCAAGCTAAGTCGATTTATAGTTAGTCCAAATGAAAATCATTGGAAAGCTATGAAACGTTTACTGGGCTATTTAAAGTATACTCAAGATTATGCTTTGTATTACACAGAATATCTAGCGGTTCTTGAAGGATACTGTGATGCAAATTGGATAACCGGCACTAAAGACACAAAATCGACAAGTGGATATGTTTTCACACTTGGGGGAGCGGCAGTGTCTTGGAAATAATCCAAACAAACTTGTATTGCTAGATTCACAATGGAATCAGAATTTATTGCTTTGGATAAAGCCGGTGAAGAAGCCGAGTGGCTTCGAAATTTCTTGGAAGATATTCCTAATTGGCCTAAACCAGTGCTCGCTGTATGTATACATTATGATAGTCAAGCGGCAATAGGAAGGGCAAGGAATGTCATGTATAACGGTAAGTCTCGACACATACGTCGAAGACATGACATAGTAAGACAATTTCTTTCTAGTGGAATTATCACCATTGACTATGTGAAGTCAAAAGATAATGTTGCGGATCCATTGACAAAAGGCCTAACTAGAGAGATGGTTGCGAAAACATCAAGAGGAATGGGTTTAAGGCCTATAAACAAATCATCATAGCGGAAACCCTACCTAGTTGACTGGAGATCCCAAGATCTAGGTTCAAAGGGACAACTAAGTTATAAAGACAGTGTAGAGTACTGTCAAATTTTTTACTCATTCCCGGATGAAGACAGTACTAATATGTGAAGGTTAAGCAAAAGCTTTTAATGATTCTGAATTGAGTATGTTATATACTATATGTTCAGAAATCACCTATGTGAGTGTGAAGTGAGGGCCGCTTCTGTGAGAATTGAAAAGGCCGAATTCTCTAAAACACTCATGAGACTAGGCGGTGTTCATGGCCAAAACGAACACAACAGTGAGAACCAATTTTGTTCGAGAAACAGTTGTGTAATTTCTATTGTCTAGGCTTACACGAAAGGTTGACAGTTCAAAGACATCAAGTCTACTGATTGACCGAGTAAGTCCGATAGGTTTCACTAAGGAAAGTTCAAAGTCTCAGACTACTTATGTTGCCCTCTCTCCCCTTCTCTCTCCTCTCTCCTCTCTCTCTTTGCTTAATGAACTTGAAACTAAAAACTGATCCAAACCAAATCGATTTTTCGGTTCGGTTCCAATTCGGTTCGGTTTTCTTGAAAAACCGAACCGAATCGAACCATTTACACCCCTACTCGTGACAGGGCTATTTCTTGGCCAAAAAGAATCATTTTAGTGTTTTTCAAGTTCAGTTTAGTTCATAGCATTCTATTTAAACCTAGTGTTGACACCTAAATTTTGGCTAATCATTTAGAATTAACTGCAAAGAAAATTAGGGACTAATCTTTAGCCCCTTAGCAAAAATATTAAATTTGCATAGCATATAGTTTAAACAACATTTATATAGTTTAGTTCATTAATTGTATTGAACCGGTGGTGGTGAATCGTCTTGAATCAGTCCCATGGATTGAGCCTACTACAAGCAAAAAATTGGAGGGCCAAAAATTTCAAGCCTAATGGACCAAAGTTCTGAACTTTAATTGAGTTGAGTTGGATTTAGGCCACAAAAGTAAAGGGCTTTGAACTTAGTGTTTGTCGTGACCTTACCTCGGGGTGCAACATTTAGGGGTTTGTCTAATGAATTACTAAGCCCTTGGGGTCTTCTAAGCTCATATCAATTTACAAATTAAGTTCGAGTTATTTAACATGCAAATCATTTTCACTTAGGAGTCGCCACTAATCTTTTTAGTGGTTCGATTAAAAACCCAAGCAAAGTATGGGAGAATTACTTTACTTTTACGAATTAGAAATTTAAATGAGTTTGAGGACTTCATTACGCTATATTATTCTAACTCTCCTTCGGTACCATTTCATTTTCTTGAAAATATTTATGCAGGCAGCTTGGATTAATTTTAAGCTAGATTACTAACATACAGGGAGTGATTATGCGGGTGTACAATCATTAAAAGAACAATCAATAAACAAAGCAAAGAAATCAGCACAATCAAGTATTTCTGGGGCTTTCTTTTATCTTAAAAATTAAACTAACCTATATAACATGCAATTTTTTTGTATTTACCACAAATAAAGCAAGTAATCAAAGATAAACAAAACCTCATCCACCAAAGATAACAACAATTAGAAATGTTATCCCTTCAACTTTATATTTCCGCAAAAATAGAATCAATATCCTAATATTAAGGATTAAAGATCAAGATAATTTTGTAACCACGCAATCTAATAATTCCATATAAAGGCTTATAGACAGAATCAAAAGATCATATCGCGTTGTGGATTAGGGACTAAATCCTAATCAAATTTGTGCCTATCGCTCAAATATGTAAAGTTAGATAATAATAAGTACATGATAAAATAATAAAATATTCAAATTGATTAGGATAAGATATTTACCTAAATGCGCAAATAACTTTCCAAATTTGAACTTCAAAGGAATAGCTTGTGCCACAGGAACCGCGGTAGTGGCTCGATTGGAGTCGTGGCTGGATGGTTCACTAACTAGCCGGAAGAACCTGTAAAACAGCAATGCACCTTGGCTCAATGGATGGCCAGAACCAGCGCTTCTGCACAAGCAGCAGGGACATCGTGGGCCAAAAGTTGCAGCAGCTCGTCATCGTCTTCTGAGGTGATCTTAAGCCCGGGACAGCAATGAAGTTGGAACAGGAGCAGCGTCGTCGAAGTGGGGGCAAACAGTAGAGGTGCTGCATTGGTCGCGGGCAACACAAGGGATGAAGGCTCGTCGGGGTAAGGACCTCCACGGGATTAGCAGGCTGCAGTGGTTTGTCGGGTATTTTTTTGTAAGAATTTCCTAATGTGGGCTTCATTAATTGAAATTAACTGAATTAGTTTGGTCTAATAAAGGTAAGATATATGGATTCTTAATCAGTCTAATATAGGACTGGCTAGTGTGGGTCAAGTACAGCCCGGCCCGTAATGAGAGGGCCCGTGGTTGAAGGCTTTATAAATAGCGCTTAAGTCCCTCCCCTAACCTGATGATGCACAATTTGACTCACATACGGATTTAGAGAGAACTTTTTTTATCGTGAGTAGCAATTTCATTAGGCCAGTGTTCTAACGAAGGGCATAGAGGAGAAGATCTTGAGTTCGTGTTCGGAAACCATTGCAAATTCCGCGTCAAGTTCGATGGATTCCAAACCAAATACGCGAATCGACAATTTCTCTATTATCGTGTTTCGGTTTCTGATTGTGGTGATCCTAGGCGTGCCATTTTCGTGGCCAACATGTGGTATCAGAGCATGCCATAGATTAGAACTGAAACATGCGAATTAGGACTGTTTTCATTTTGTTCGAGAGGTTTTTGCCCAATTTCGAAATTTTTTATTGGATGAAAATTAAATTTTATTACATATTTGGAATCTACTCGTCCAGACAAGAAGAATGGTGGGCGGCACGTCGCCGGATGTGCCGTCACACGCCTACACGCGCCCAAGGCGCGGCAGCGTGTGACGGCCACATGCGGTCGTACCGAACCGGCGCGTTTTTTCTCGCGGTAACCGCCTGCTGACGTCAACATGACATCAGCGAGGGCGCGGATCCGGTTGACCCGGATCCTGACCCGACCCGACCCGAGTTTCGACTCGACCATTGACCCGACCGGTCAACTGGTCGGACCGATCTGTTGACTATTGACCGGTCGGACCGGTCAACCGGTCGGACCGGTCAACCGGTCGGACCGTCTGTTCAGATCGGTTTGACCGGCTGAGCACGTACGCACACGCCGCGCCTTCCGGCGGTGCGTATGGGAGCGTCCGACGTCCGTTTTGGACGTTCTTGGTACCGATGCGCTCGTATTGAGATGCTCTATATTGTGGTGTATTTATTTTACATGTTTGAAGCTTATACAGATGTGAAAATACGTATAGAAATCTATATATGCGTATTTTTAGGGTATTTTTGCGTATTTTCTCGTATTTCTCTATGGTTTCGGAAATACATATGGTAGCTCACATGTATATCACCACATAAGAACTGTGTAGGGTGTAATTCATTGTCTATCAATGAATGGAACAGTATAATTAGCGTGGCATGTAATTGCAGAGACATACGCCCCTGTCTTTACGTCTAGCATTACATGCATATAGTAAATATGATACATAAAGCTCATATCCCTGGTATGAGAGATTTTCAAGGATTCAGTTGGGTTGTGACCGCCAAAGTGGCACACTTGATTGGGATTGAGAAATATCGATCTCATATTGTGGTCGGATGTCTCATGGTCTATTACGTGATTATACTCCAAAAGAAGATGATCTTTTATTGGTTCATGGAGGGGTACATGTATAGCAAGTGCTTGAGAAATGATTGATCTTAATGGTTCATATACCCAGAGGTGGTGATTTCACGAGAGATTAGAATATGTTTTCATGGCCGCTGTCATGTGGAGAGTGTACAACTGCATGTCATATTTTCTGCCTAAAAGTGATTATGTGATAATGTATGTAACTCTCTAGATAAGTACTCACATGATGCTGATTGTATTGTTTGTTTATTTTCCAGTCACCTTTTCTGTAAACGGCAATTCCATTTCCATTAAGGTCCTTACTGGGTTGAATTTTAAGAAATGGAAAGAGGATTTTCTATTTGGAATGGAGCTGGCGGATGTTCACATTGCTCTTACAAAGGATAAGCCGACAGATATCATGACCACCAGTACTGAAGCTGAGAAAACGGACTATGCTGCTTGGAAAAAGAGCAATCGAATTTGCTTATTGACAATGAAGAAATCCATTCAAGAGCACTTAAAAAATGATTTGCCAGCTGACTGTACTGCTAAGGAAATGATGGCAGCCTTAGAAGCTAGAAACCGCATTTCATCTAATGCTGAGGTTGGTACACTTCTTCAAAAACTCTTCAATATGAAGTATGATGGTACTGCTGGGGTTAGAGATTATGTCCTTAGGATGGTAGACCTAAAGACGAAGCTTTAAGCTCTTAATATTTCCATTCCTGATGCTTGTATTATGCATCAAGCCCTAAACACCATTCCACTTGATTTTGGGATTATAAAGACAAATTACAATTTCCAAGATGAGACTTGATCAATGAATGACTTGATAGCAAGGGTGGTGGCAGAGGAAGAGAAACTTAAGAAGGAAAAAGGGCATCTAGCCTTATATGTTTATGGTTCCCACAAAAGGAAGAATAAGAAGTCCATAAATCATACTCATAAAGGTACTCATGACATTACCGATCAATCTGACAACATGGGTCCAAAGAAAACATCCTTCAAAAGGGATGGTGGCCACTGCTTCTTTTGTAAGAAGAAAGGTCACATTAAGAAGGACCGTGGAAAGTTTAAAGCTTGGTTGTCCAAACGTGAGCCTACATGTAATGATTCTTTGGCACTTGTTTGTGAATCCAACCTATCAAAAGCACCATCCAGTTCTTAGTGGCTCGATAGCGATGCAACTAATCATGTTGCGTTTACCATACAGGGATTTATAAACCGGAGGAAGCCAAATCAGGATGAGTCAAGACTCACTGTGGGAAATAACGAGAAAGCTGATGTTGTGTTTGTGGGAGATATAATCTTGATTCTAGGCTCTGGTTTTAGATTAATGTTGAAAGACACTTTTTATGTACCTTCTTTTAGATGGAACTTAGTTTCCATATCGTGTCTGGACATGTACGGCTACTCTTTTGAAATCAAGAACAATGTTATTTCTTTGTTTCTTAATTCAAATAAGGTTGGGTGCTGTTATATATCCAACGGATTATACAAATTGTGTTTGTCTCCCAATGACATATACGTCGCTTATACGACTGAAAAGGTTGTTTTCAAAAGACCACTATTTAAGGAACAGTCTTATGTATTGTGGTATAAACGGCTAGGTCATATCTCTAAGGATAGAGTAGAAATGCTGATAAAGACTAATATTCTGCCTATTCTTAAGAATGACCTAGAGACATGCGTAGACTATTGTAGAGGTAAAATGACCAAGATAAAGAAGAAAACTGCAGTCTAAAGTTCTGACCTGTTGGAGGTCATTCACACTGATATAAGTAGACCCTATACGGCAACCTTATGTAGAAATTTTTATTTCATTACATTTATTGATGACTATTCTCGATATGGCTATTTGTACTTGATTAAAGAAAAGTCTAAGTCTCTTGACAAGTTCAAGATTTTTCGGACTGAAGTCGAGAAACAGTTGGGAAATGTTATAAAGGTTGTTAGATCTGATCGAGGTGGAGAGTATTATGGCAAGCGTGGCGATGCCGGACAGCTTAAGGGGCCATTTGCCAAATACTTAGAGAATTCTGGGATAGTGGCTCAGTTGACTATGCCTAGGAGTCCCGAGCAAAATGGTGTAGCCGAAAGGCGCAATCGCACCCTTATGGAAATGGTGAGGAGTATGATCAGTAGGACAAATTTACCTGATTTTCTGTTGGGTGAAGCTTTGAAAATAGCTTTGTACATTCTTAATCGTGTACCTACTAAAGCTGTTCCATTGACTCCTTTTGAGTTGTGGACTGGACGTAAGCCTAGCTTAAACCATCTTAAGATTTGGAGATGTCCTGCAGAAGTGAAGTTATATAATTCAATATTAAGTAAGTTGGACTCTAGAATCACTTGGTGTTACTTTGTATCTTACCCGAATCATTCGAAGGGATATCGGTTCTATAATCCCAATGGAGGTACAAGAATTGTGGAATCATAGATAGCCAAGTTTCTGGAGTTTGATGTGGCCCAAGAAAATAGCTGCTCACAGACTATTGAGGATAATAGTACGGTAGATAATGTTGTATCTTTATCTCATCCCATACAGATAATTGTGGAGACTCCCACACCACAGACTGAACCTATTGAGGTTCAGGATCCTGTTATCGAGACAGCTCCTAATGAAGTTCTTCAAGGCTCTCAGGTGTAAGATGTGGCTATTGCTGCTCCAGTAAGGAGATCCATTAGGAAGAGACGATTAGCTATACTACCGGACTACTTAGTCTATATAGGAGAGCAAGACTATGATATCGGTTATGTGGCTGGTCCAGTGACTTATGCGGAAGCTGTTTCTTGTCCTCAGTCGGAACTGTGGTTGGATGCAATGAGAGATGAAATGCAGTCTATGAAGCATAATAGAGTTTGGGAACTTGTTGAATTACCTGAAGGTCATAGGCCCATTGGCTGTAAATGGGTGTATAAGACTAAAATGGACTCAAAAAGAAAGATTGAGAAGTTTAAAGCTAGACCGGTAGCCAAGGGTTTCACTCAACGAGAAGGAGTAGACTATGAAGCAACTTTTTCTCCGGTCTCTTCTAAAGATTCTTTCACAGTGATCATGTCATTGATAGCTCATTTCGATATGGAGTTACATAAGATGGATGTTAAAACTGCCTTTCTCAATGGAGACCTTAATGAAGAAGTCTATATGATGCAACCCGAAGGCTTTGCGGCAGATGATTTAGGTATGCTTGTATGTAGACTGAAAAAGTCTATTTATAATCTCAAGCAAGCTTCTAGACAATGATACTTGAAGTTTCGTAGTGTTGTCGCTTCATTTGGTTTTGTTGAGAATAAAGTAGATCAGTGTATATACTGCAAGGTCAGTGGGAGGAAATTCATTTTCCTTATACTCTATGTGGATGATATCTTGCTTACGAGCAGTGACCTTGGTTTACCGCATGAGATAAAGCAGATGTTGTCAAAAAACTTTGATATGAAGGACCTTGGTGAGGCGTCTTTTGTCTTTGGCATTGAGATTCATAGGAATCATTCTCGCCAGCTATTGGGTTTATCTCAGAGGGCATATATTGATCGTATCTTAGAAAGATTCAATATGCAGCAATGCAAGCTAGGAATTGCTCCTAACAATAAGGGTGATAAGTTGAGTCTGTCACAATGTCCTCATTCAGATTTTGAGAAAGCCCAAATGAAGAATGTACCTTAAGCTAGTGCACTTGGGAGTATTATGTATGCTCAAGTATGTACCAGACCAGGTATTGCTTTTGCAACAAGACTTCTAAGTAGATATCAGTCAAATTCAGGACACGATCATTAGGTTGCTGCCAAGAAGGTTTGAGGTACTTAAAGAGGACAAAGGATTATATGCTGATTTACAAATATGTTCAGGACCTACAGCTAGTTGGGTATTCGGATTCAGACTTTGCTGGCTGTCAGAATGAAAAGAAGTTGACAACGGGTTACATTTTTAAGTTAGCAGGAGGTGCAGTATCATGGAAAAGTGAGAAATAGAAATCAATGACATCCTCTACCATGCAAGCGGAATTTGTAGCATGCTTTTCGGCTGCTACTCAAGCAATTTGGCTCCGGAACCTCATTAAGGAGTTGACCGTATTTGATTTTGTGGATAGCCCCATACAATTGTATTGTGACAATAACTCTGCAGTGTTGTTTGTTAACAACAATAGAGGTCTCAAGGGGTCTAAGCATATGGAGGTCAAGTACCTGACTATAAAAGAAAAAATTCAGAATTGTGACATTACAGTAGAGCACATTTCAACAGATGATATGATTGCAGATCCGCTAACTAAAGGCCTTCGCCCTTATGTATTTGATCGACATGTCATGAACATGAGCTTAGGAGTATCATGGGATACTATTAATTAGTGGGAACTGTTTAGTTTCATGTTGCTCTTATGAAGTTTGTATATGATTTTGGTACATTTTGTAATATTTGAATATGTATCAACTCTTTTGCATTCTATGACGTATTTGTGAATATAGATTTATCAAGTTGAGTATATATATTTGATGAAAATCTCGAGGCATTGTGTAAACCTTGAGTACAGGCTATCGAAAATTCTTGGTATTAGCCTTAACGATATATCTTGTTACACATAAAGTACAGTTAACTATCAAGGTAAGACACATGCAGGTTCGTTGGAACCATGAAGGATATTCTCCGGTGACACACTAGGTTTTGTGACACTTAAGGAGAAAGAATTTGGACTAACAAAGTGGACAACACATGAAGTATCATTCATTATGAGGTATTGTTCATTTGACACACTACCATAATGAATCCATATCAGTAAAGTTGAAAGCACTTATGACCATGGAAGGCTTTGCGTGAGTACATGCAGTTACCGCCATGATTCGGTGTTCGAGACTTTATGGGATCGGATTGACTATTAAGAATAATCTCTAGACCAATATAAGTGTGCACACACAGTTCTATTTCAATTAATATCGCCCAAGTGGGAGAATGTAAGAATTTTCTAATGTGGGCTTCATTAATTGAAATTAACTGAATTAGTTTGGTCTAATAAAGGTAAGATATATGGATTCTTAATTAGTCTAATATGGGACTGGCTGGTGTGGGCCGAGTATGGCCTGGCCCGTAATGAGAGGGCCCGTGGTCGAAGACTCTATAAATAGCGCTCAAATCCCTCCCCTAACCTGATGATGCACAATTTGACTCACATACGGATTTAGAGAGAACTTTCTTCTCGTAAGTGGCAATCTCATTAGGCCAGTATTCTAACGAAGGGCATAGGAGAGAAGATCTTGAGTTTGTGTTCGGAAACCATCGCAAATTCCACGTCAAGTTCGATGGATTCCAAACTAGGTACGCGAATCGACAATTTCTCCATTATCGTGTTTCGGTTTCTGATTGTGGTGATCCTGGGCGTGCCATTTTCGTGGCTAACATTTCTTTGTGCGGTTTGCGAGGAAACAGGGTCAGTCTTCGCGGAGCAGTAAGCAGCAGCAGCTCCGGTGCAGCAACAATGGCGTCGGGTAGTAGGGGTGGAAGGAAGAAGATGACTTCTCTCTTTTCTCTCTTATTTTATCTCCCTTGTCCTATCATCCCTTTTATATGCAAAGAAATTAGGCCCACCAAGGAAAGAGATTTTCTTTCCTCTTTCTAATCATGTATTGCATGATCTAGATATGCAATTTCTTTCCTCCTCTCCTTTCTCACACAGATCTCCTTTTATATTGGTTTTATCTTCTTCCCTCACCAAATCAGAATATTGGCCGTATTTCAGCCAAGATTCCACGCCTAAACAAACGAGATTACACCTAAGACTTCGAAAAGAATCTCTTTCTTTCTAGTCTCTTTATTCTTCTATTCTTGACCGAGAATTATACACCGAATATATGGCAAATATATAATATGCACACAATCAAGTATATAACCTTTTGCACGATTTATATTTCGCTTTTGATCGTATATCCCTAGATCGTGAACTTATGAAAATGCTTTCAAAGTGCAGCACCCCTCACAAAAAAATGAATGGGCTAACCCAAAATTTTAATCCACGCAAGCTTAGTCCAATTTCATTAAGTTCAAAACCAATCATTTAAATCCATCCAATTAAATCCATCTGAAGCCGGTCCAATTAATATGCATAATGCAATTAGACTATTTGATAAATACTCCTAAAAACTATATGCAATTTAATTAATATTTTTGTTTAGGGGTTAGGGTCAATCCCTAATTTTTAATGTAATGAACAATTGAATGGATCGTCAAAATTTAGGTGTCAGCAGAGTTAATAGAGCCCATTATTTTAATGTGGATGAAAATAACCCCATAAGAATAAAAAAGAGTCACGCCCATAATTGGATTAGGGAAACCTATAATTGGGGGGCGACATATTCAGGATACACAGCCACATAAATTAAGAGAAAAATCGTGAGGGGGCTTCACATAATTCACAGCCACGAAGACTCATTAAGAAGAGAGAATAGGAGAGGCGGCCGTAATAGAGAGGGGTTATTATCCTCCCTGGGAATTCATGATTCACGATAGAGAAGCACAACACATATCCCAGAGGCATGAATCAAGAAGTCTTCAAGGGATTTTCTCGGCCTCTGTGAAGATTCACATTCATCAACACCTCATCTTCATGTCCTCCACATAACAAAGAAAACGGCCAAAGGAGGAAAAACGTGGAGAAAGAGGAGAGCTGCACCATGCCCGCCAAGACGAATTCCACATGCAGAAAACGCCAAAAAGGGAAGACTTTCACGAAGACTCCTTCGCCCAACGCCAATAGCAAACTTCCAGGTCATGAGCGGCTTCCCTGGTGTCGTCAGAGCGGCGATCTTGCAGCCTTGCCGCCGCAGCCACGGGCCTCCTTCCCATCGACACCAGTTCAACAGCAAACCGACGGATCCCAATTTTGCGTTTTCAGCGATCACCGAGCCATACTGGTCTTGTCTTTTGCAGGTTTCCTTGACCGAGAATCCCCAAGTCGAGTACCAACGGAGTCCACTGTCCTTGCCGTTAATCCCTCCGCCGAGAACCGTGAGACACCATGTGCGCCGGCCAAGTCTAGCTGCCTGAGCCACCGCTAGCAGCCAGCATCACCGAGAGCTCCTTGGTTGAGCACCACTGTGATCCATTGGGCAGGAGTCCAGCCATGAACCACCGCCGGTCACCGTTCGATTCCGTCATCCGTCGGTTTGAATTTGGAAACATTATCTGCAAATAAGGTAATTATCCAGTCTAGAATCGGTTTAAATATATATTTTTTTTGATAACCCAGGGAACCCCCGCGTCGCCGTTCGATTCCGTCATCCGTCGGTTTGAATTTGGAAACATTATTTGCAAATAAGGTAATTATCCAGTCTAGAATCGATTTAAATATATTTTTTTTTGATAACCCAGGGAACCCCCTCACAACCGACAGCCGAAGAGTAAACCCTGGGGGCGACACGTGCTAGCCACCACACACGTGCCACCAGTTAAGTCACCCGCGGCGCTCGGGATTCGAACACTCAACCTTTTGCGAGAGGAAGAGTGCGTGCTCTAGCAGCGCCACCCAGGCGGGTGGTATCAATTTAAATATTTTATTACCTATATTGTCAATATTATGATCTATCGTGATATTTGAGTGATAACGTGCATATCTTTAAAGATTTATGGATTATCCCAAAATTAGGAAATTTTCCTAATTGATAATGTGCACATGGGTGGCAATCCGATCTCAACTCCGAGATACGACTCGCATTCGCAGAAAGATCGGCCATCCTATCTATAATCCTTTGGATACAATCATCGATTTATTTGTGATTTTTTTTTGTTTCCAAATTTGAATGCTTTGTAATATTCGGTGATTGTTTTTCGCGATTTAGTGGTAATTCTCTGATGGATGTTTATCTTTTGTCTGATTATTTCCTTATATAAAAAAATTCAAATTTTTTCTACATATTAGATTTTCTTTAATTTGACATGTTTATGTAGATTTTTATAGATAATCTTAAACTTTAGATTGCGTGTTAGATAATATTTCCTTGTTAAGTTTAGGATAGTTAGGTAGATTGCATATTTAGGTGGATTCTAGAAAGATAGGATTATTTTCCAATTTAAGTTAGGCTTTAGAATGGTTTATTTCTTAATTTATATTAGCTATTATTCTAATCTTGATAATTCATTTAGGGTAATTTTTAATTTCGAATTTAATAAAAATACTGAAAATATCACCTTAGAAAAGATTAGATTCTTTCTTAGACATAATCACATATATAAACTAGGTTGTTTATTTATTCCGAATTTTAATAGAAAATACATAAAAAAAATATCATGTGCATGTCATATAAAATGAGGTTCATAAACTGCACGTCATTAGTAATTGCACGCTAGTTCATTTAATTAAATTGTATTTTGAGTAGAGTTGTTTAATTAGAAATTGCATGCTATGTCAGAATAGAAATACTTTGAACGTCATAGCATTTAGAGTAATTGCATTACATGTAGTACATTTTAATGTTAATTTTCATTTAAATAAGAGAAACCTTCTCCCCCCCCTCCCCCCAAAAAAAAAGATTTGTAGAATTGTGTGCTAATTATAAATCATATTTAGGTTGATTATGTGTTTTTTTAATTAACACTGTAGATGCTTACATTGCTTTTAGGTAAGTATTATCTCCCTATCTTAGCAATTTATTTAATGCTTTGATTATTGGGTGTTAATGGTTGCACACCCATATGATCATATCACATGTTAGTGGATAAGTTAAAGTCAATCCAAGCTACCCACCGATAGGGTATTAGAGTAATCCAGCATAATCAAGTACCCAAATCCATAATCTCTTATTTATAAGAGTAAAGTAAATCTCTTGATATCATACTTGGGTTACTAATTGACCCACCAAAAATTAAATTACTTGCGACTCTTAATTGAAATGATCTTGAACTTGAACCTAAGTTGCGAATTGATATGGGCTTGGGAGAGCCCGAGATAAGTTTAAATTTAGTAATCCATTAGCCAAACCCTACATAGTGTATGTTGTGACACCTAAGCATTGATTTCACCAATAATTCAAGAAAGTCTTTACTATTCGGTCAACTCCCAAGGTCAAACTTCAGTAGACACTTTTGAAAATTTAAAAAACAATAAAAGAATCATCAAATCACTCTTTTCATGCTTAATTAAACTTTGAATTCATCCATTTTACAAAAATCGATCCAAAATCAACTTTTTTAGACGTAACCTAGAATTTTGACTTTCAATTAGCAAAGTTCAAAATTCACTAATTTTTAGTCATTTTTTAGGTTTTGTACCTTCATGGGTCATAATACATTCAATTTTCAAGCATCAATTTAGGCCCTCGATCACTCATTCATGAATCGTGCTAATTAACCTAATTTGAATCTAATTGAGTCAAATTAACTTATTTTCATATCAATTTTGGCAGAATCATGATAAATGGGCATAATTGAGACAAAATTGACAAATTAAGACTGACGAGACCATTCCAAGTTAACCCGTTCGACTCGGGCTGACCTGATTCACTTGGGCCAAAGCCCAATTTGGCCAAATCAAGTGCAATAGCCATTCATAACAGTGCAATTAAGGGAATTAGAGAAATTGAGGTGCCACAAATCGACCCAATCAAGTCGAGCCAAGCTAACTCGATTCGATGGATTTGGACCCGGCCCAATAAAATTCCAATTGGCCCAATTCATTAATAAAATCATCCTATAGAGGAATTAATAGGATAATTAGCTTTGGCAATAGCTAATAAAATCAATTAGACTCAGTCTCATTTTCTAATAAATGGTTAGGATAGCCTAGACTAGTTTTATCGTCAATGAAATGAGTAGAATTAGGCTCACCCTAGATTGGATTAGTTTCTAATTCCAAGCTTATAGGGGTTCATGTCTAGAGGCTTTTAACGAGATCATGTATATTCTTTGCCCAATTTATATCGAGTTTTGCTTTTCACATTTACTTTTGGGTTAATACCACGAAAAACCCTAAACTGGTATACTCGTGACAATTTTACCCCAAACTATTTTTTTGACAATAAAAAACCCTAAACTGATACACTTGTGACAAATCTATCCCGAACTATTTTTTTGACCACCAAAAACTCTCAAACTGGTATACATGTGACAATTTTACCTCGAACTAATTTTTTAATGTTATTTTTATTTTTTGAATTTTTTTTTGAATTTTGAATTTTTTTTTTTTCCTTTTTCTTCGACCTCTGGCCAGTTGCCAGACCGATGACCGGCCAGAGGCGGCAGCCGGTGAGGTTGGCCCCGTCGGCCGTTGGCGAGGGCCCGACCCTGCGGGCTGCTGGCGAGGCTCGACCTCGCCGGCGTTGGGCGAGGCTCGCCAGATCTGGCGAGGGCCCGACCTCGCCGGCCGCTGGTGAGGCTCGACCTCGCTGGTGTTGGGCGAGGCTTGCCGGATCTGGCGAGGGCACGACCCTGCCGACCGCTGGCGAGGCACGACCTCGCCGGCGTTGGGGTAGGTCGGCCTCGCCCAACGTCGGCGAGGTTCAGCCTTGCCAGTGGCCGGCGAGGCCGGGCCCTCGCCGGCGTTGGGTGAGGTTGACCTCGCCCTGCAACGGCGAGGTCGAGCCTCGCCAGATCTTGCGAGGGCCCGGCCCCACTGACCGCTGGCGAGGCTCGACCTCGTCGTTGCAGGGCGAGGTCGATCTCGCCCAACGTCGGTGAGGTCGCGCCTCACCAGCGGTCGGCGGGGCCAACCTAGCCGGCTTTCGCCTCTGGCCGGTCGCCGGTCCGATGACCGGTCAGAGGTTTAAAAAAAAGGAAAAAAAAGTAAAGAAAAAATAATAAAAATATTTGAAAAATAATATTAAAAATTAGTTAGGGGTAAAATTGTCACACGTATACCAATTTGGGATTTTTGGTGGTAAAAAAAATAGTTCGGGGTAGATTTGTCACAAGTGTACCAGTTTGGGGTTTTTTATAGTAAAAAAAATAGTTTGGGGTAAAATTGTCATAAGTGTACCAGTTTAGGGTTTTTTGTGGTATTAACCCTTTACTTTTTAAGGTCTTTTCAATTCTTGGATGTTTAATTATCACACCGCATTCAATAGCTTGTGTGTTAATTTCTTTTTTAAAATAAGATAGGGCTAGTTTAGAATTTCAATAATCCCTACAAGAATACATGCTTGGTCACTTAGCAGCTTTGATACCTTTACGGTCTTAATTGGTAATGACCACTTAGATAACACACTTTCAAGTTAGAGGTACCGAAAGGGCGCTAACAGATACATTAGCATAATCAAGTTCCCGAGTTTAGAATATCTTATTCATTTGGCTTTTAGCTGACCCCAAAAGTCTAGTAGCGAATCCTATATTGATTTAAAGGAACCTAAAAAATTGACAAAAGTCCCATGTTGCATGAGGCAAGGGCTTGGGGGAGCCTACGCTCATGATTGATGGACCGTCTCATGGGTACCACCTCTAAATCTCTCCAGATGTCCTCAAAGAACTTTCCCTTTCCCAAGAACTTGAACAGTTATCGAATCACTAAAATAAGTATCTCTTCTCCTTCCCCCATTAGAGAGTAGGAGGATAAAGCATTTTCTTTGTATATATATATGCTTGGTAGCACCTAAGTCTACCATCCATTTCTTTCACATTGGCCACAATATTGGCTTGAGAAAGTAACAGCAACAATTATGTCATAAGAATCATCTGCTTCAATCAAGTTGACTTTTGGTTTAGTAGGATTGTCATTTCCCTCGTAATTTTATTTTGCTAATTTCCAAGTGACAACAATACTGTGATATCCTGAAAATTTGACCAAATTTGGTGATTTATGAAATGGTGATTTCATCGACGCTCTATTAGTTAATTCTCGCTCTGGCCTGATCACCTAGGGAATACTAACCAAAGGGGAAAGGCTATCGACGAATTTATTTCGAGCAGCCGCCCGTTAGTTCGAGATAAACTATAGTTGCGATTGATCGATTTCAACCACGAATTATGATCCGATTTTACGTGTCGAATGCTCAAGGATATCACACTCGAATTATAGGACGTCGCCTCATAATTTTTACGAATTGGCCTTCGAAAATTATTTGCTAACTTACCCTTCTAGAAACCTCTTTGATAGATTAAATTTTGGCCGTTGGATGGAACTTGGAGGGCAAGGCTTGATCTTGGCCGTTGGATTAAACTTGGGCATCAAGAACACATCCTAGCCCTTGATCTTTGCTTGGGCATCAAGGACACATCCTAGCCCTTGATCCTTGCTTGGGCATCAAGAACAAATCTCAACCATGGATCTTGATTTAAATAGAAAGCTCTCTCTCTCTCTCTCTCTCTCTCTCTCTCTCTCCTTTCACGCCTCCCTTCCCTCCCTCTCTCACGGCCGAATCACACCCCCACCGCCGTTCACCCACCAACGCCCTCACGCCACCATCCTTGAGCCCCGTAGATCGTCGTGTGCCGTTCATCGCCGTTTGCCGCTTGCCGTGTTAAGCCGAGGTCACCACGGACAACTCGTGTCGTTGCCGTCGTTCTCGCGTTGTCATTTTTAGACAAGTAAGTTAACATCTAATCCCTTGTTTAGGATGTTCAACTTGCATTGGGTAGTTTAGCTAGTGATTGTTTAAGCGTGTTTAAACTTCTAAAATGAGCGTTGGCGAGTCTTGATTGTTAGACTAAGTTGAAATAGAGGTTGGATGTTAATTTGGACTCTTAGTGTGGAATTTTCATGGCTGAGAAGTGGTGGATTTCAAAGTTGAAGGCGTTTCTTGGAGTTTTTATCTTGATTCCAGAACTGATTCTCCTGTACGTCTCTGGCTTTCCATTTTTATAGAGCATTTTCTGTTAAGAATCTTGAAAAGTGTTCTTCATAAAAGTTGTTCACAAGATCTTGATCTATAACATATTTAAATTTCAGATTTTTCTGAGCTCAAATGGGTTACACGAAGGTCCAACTTCTTACCGAATCAGAACTGTTTCATACTCTGGATTCCGTGACCTTCGTGCCTTCTCAGATTTTTATAAAAATTTCCAGTTCGATTTTGACCATACTTCCTTCACAAGATTTGTAAATGAAATCCATGTCTACAACGTATAAAAATTTCAAAGTGTTTTGAAAGGATTTGGTTGGTCAACCGAGTATTTCTTGCGGTTCAGTCCCCTTGTTCCGGCGAGCCAGTTTTGGGTTGTTTCCAAGCCATCAAAAGTGATATTTGTATAAGGATTTTGGGAGTATGTTCTTCATGGAAAATATTTGTGAAGGTCTTGTTCATAACATATTCGAATTTTATAATTTTTAGAAATCGTTTGCTATGCTTTTGAAGTTGATTTCCCAAATCATGCAAATCTGTCCAGTTTTACTAGAATTCCATGATCTGCTGGTTCTTACTTGAAAGCATTGGTTTTTGATTTCTGACTTACTGGAAATAGTAACCACACTTATCTAGCCTTTTAATGATGTTTATTTGGCATTGATATGATGTCGAATGCTTTTGTAAACTCATGTTTTAAAATGAGGTTCACAAAGTCGATTGACCATTTGCATGTGTGACCACTTGTTATTGTTGTGTGGCATTGATGTGAGCACTATTCATGGATGCATGGGCTAATTGAGAAGATAATAATTGGCCGGAATGCTTGTGTGCTCGTGTGGTCACACGTTGGAGCCGTCTTGCTGTGTACCGCTTGACGTTGCCCGATTTATCGGATGCCTGGGGATAATCTGGAGTGCCGATACCCCGGATGCCTTGTCGCGGCCCGAGGCCGGACTCGATGCTCCTTACGGGATACCATCTTACTGCAGATCGTTTGATGTTGCCGTATTGGAATGCCGTTTTACTGTAGATCGTTTGACGTAGCCGTGCCCGATGGGGCGGGACGGAGCCCGGTTTTTACCGGAAGACTGCCATCTTGCTGCAGATCGCTTGATGTGTAGTGGCCTCGAGGGGGGCGTAATAATTGAAGTACGTGTGATGCATAGTGCCTGATTATGTGGTAGAAACTGCTAGGCATGGTATGGGACGTGCCCAAGTGGATTCTATCTTATAATCGGGACACGCACGCTTGTGATGCATTGATGCATGAGTAATTTATTTAAATGCTTCGAATATGTGACATGTTCATTTCATCAACGAGTGTACCAAGGCGAGGTAAGGATGCCTGTGGTTGTTTAATAATGTTGCTGTTGATGCTGTATTGTCTGTTTAGGGACCCCCGAGGTGAGTTGGCCTTCTAAACGGGGCTTAGGCGTTAACTTATTGAGATTTTTTTATCTCATTTGTGGTTGTTAAACATTTTTTTTGTAGGCCCTTAGCATGTTGACGCACCCAGTATGGTTCGGGGTGCCTGGAAGCTGACTTTTGGTAGATTGACCCCAGCCTAACATCTTTTTGTAGACTTTTATGGAAATGCCCGGAGTGGGCTTGTAAAAAAATATTCCCAGGGGTTAATCAAGTAAATGTTAAAATGATGTTTTGATGTGGTAAACCGTTTTCCTATCTATCCTTGTTTATTGTTATTGTTTGGGTGAAGCTTTGTTTAGCTTCCGCATGCGTAATCAAAAGATAAAATGTTGGGTCGACGACGCGTCCTGGGACGTCGCATCATAATGACCATTGCAGGGTGTTGAGCGCTCGCGGGGTTCGGGGCGTGACACCCTAGTTTAATTGGTATCAGAGCAAGGTCAGCTCGAGTCCAAGTTTGGTCGAGACCTGGAGTGATAAGGTGCGAGGGGTTTTGGGATAGCAAATTAGGAAAACACTCTGTGCTTGTGCTTGATTGTAGGTTCCTTATTTTTAAGCAGGTTGTTCATGATTTCTAATTCCTTATTGGAATTGGAACGCAGGTTTCTGTAAAGATCTTGCGAAATGAGCAATCCTGACCCGAGGGCCCCTAGGAGAAGGACTGTGCCAAATCAGACCGGTGCTAGAGGGATGGCACCAGAGGATCCTAGATTGGATCGGATTATGCAGGCTTTAGAGACATTAGTAGGGCAGCAGGCTCAGAATCAAGCCGCTGCCGCTGCCGCTGCTGCACCTGCGCCTGCACCTGCACCTGTGCCTGTAGATGTTCCGTTAGCTGGTAACGGAAATGGGAATCAGCCCATGCATAAGTTAGTGGAGCAATTTCTGAAGCTCAAGCCACCCAAGTTCACTGGCACGGGCGATCCTGAGGCTGCAACCCTCTGGATCAGGGAGTTGGAAAAAGTTTTTGCCTTGCTGAGATGTACAGATGAAGATAAGGTGACACTGGCAGTCTATCAGTTGCAAGGTAATGCCAGTACTTGGTGGGAAGCTACCCAGAGGAGGGTATTTCCCGAGGGTACGGCCCAGGTGTGGGGTACCTTCGTGGAAGCTTTTTACAATAAGTATTTTTCGGATTGCGCTCGAGAACAGAAGATGAATGAGTTTCAGCGTCTCCGGCAGAACCAGCTGTCGGTAGATCAATATGAGGCAAGGTTTGCTGAGCTGTCCCAGTATGCCCCGAGGTTGATTGAAGACCCGGTAGATAAGGCAAGGAGGTTTAGGGATGGGTTGAAACCCGAGATCAAGGATCAACTGGTGCCCCTGAATTTGAAGGACTATAATGAGCTGTATGAGAGAGCGCAATTAATTGAGAGGAATTTGGCTGAGAGGACAACCGCGTCTGGATCGCGGTTTGTGCCAAACAAGGATAACCATCGGTTTGGGAAGAAACCAATGGCGGGAGGTAGATTCCCCATCCCTCCTAACAAGAAAGGTGGAGTGAGGAAACCGGGGTACAACAACAACAATGGCCCCTGTCGCTTATGTGGAAGGCGCCATGGATCAGCCCCATGTCCTGCTAGGACGGGTGCTTGCTTTGGTTGTGGCCAGCATGGCCATCATATCAGAGACTGTCCACGCCAAGCCGCGGGAGCGCAAAGACCAATGCAGCAGGTAGGACAACCTGCAAGTAATGCCCCGCCGAACCAGTTGAACCGACCCCAAGTGCAAGGAAGGGTCTATGCGGTCACAAGGAAGGAGGCGGAAGACTCGCCTGCCGTCATTACAGGTACGGTTTCGTTACACGACCATGCTGCCTATGCTTTGTTTGATCCTGGAGCTACGCATTCGTTTGTGGCTAAGCAATTCGTGGAATTAGTGGGGTTAAGTCCGAAACCGTTGGGAGTGGTTTATAGTATTTCTACCCCTTTAAACGATAGCGTAGTTTCCACAGTAGGTTGTACTGGTTGTAAGTTATCTGTTGGTGGTCATGAGGACAACATAGATTTGATTATCTTAACGATGTTTGACTTCGACGTGATTATTGGGATGGATTGGCTCACCAAGCAACGAGCTACGGTAAATTGTTACCGCAAGATGATTCAGTTTGAGCCTTTAGGGAGTGTTGGTTTTGAGTTTGTCGGGAGTCGAGGAGGACCATCAATTCCTTTAATTTCGTCACTTGAAGTTACTCAGTTGTTGGATGAGGGTTGTCAAGGCTATTTGACAACTGTAGTTGATACCTTAGCTAAGGAGCAGAGAATGCAAGATATTGCTGTAGTACATGAGTTTTCGGATGTTTTTCCTCAAGAATTGCCTGGATTATCTCCAGAAAGGGAAATAGAATTCGTAATTGAGTTGGCCCCTGGTACGGAACCAATTTCTAAGGCACCTTACAGGATGGCGCTATCGGAACTGAAGGAGTTAAAGGTTCAGATGCAAGAGTTGTTGGACAAAGGATTTATTCGTCCTAGTGCATCACCTTGGGGAGCGCCAGTTCTGTTTGTAAGGAAAAAGGATTGGTCGTTACGTCTTTGTATCGACTACCGACAGCTCAATCAGGTGACGATTAAGAATAAATATCCGTTGCCAAGGATAGATGATTTGTTTGACCAACTTCAAGGAGCTTCGATATTTTCAAAGATAGACCTGAGGACAGGTTATCACCAACTGAGGATCAAGAAGGAAGATATACCGAAAACGGCATTTCGAACGCGCTATGGCCATTATGAGTTTACTGTGATGCCGTTTGGTCTTACAAATGCTCCTGCAGCTTTTATGGATTTAATGAACAGGGTGTTCAAGCAGTATTTGGATAAGTTCGTGATCGTGTTCATTGATGACATTTTGGTGTATTCGAAGAGTTATGAGGAACACGAACAACACTTGAGGATGGTGCTGCAAACTCTTCGAGATCATAAGCTATATGCCAAGTTTAGCAAGTGCGAGTTTTGGTTAACTCGAGTGGCTTTTCTTGGACATGTGATTTCTGGAGAAGGGATTTCAGTGGATCCAGCTAAGATTGAAGCAGTTATGAATTGGCCAAGGCCAACGACGGTAACTGAAGTTCGGAGTTTCTTGGGATTAGCTGGCTATTATAGGAGGTTCGTGGAGAAGTTTTCTGCGATAGCCATGCCCTTGACGCGATTGCTGAAAAAGGATACAAAGTTTGAATGGACAGATAAGTGTGAGCGAAGTTTTCAAGAACTTAAGCAGAAGCTAACTACTGCGCCTGTTCTAACCTTACCGTCTGGTTCAGGAGGATATGAGATCTATAGCGACGCGTCATACAAAGGATTGGGATGTGTTTTAATGCAGCATGGGAGAGTTGTGGCATATGCGTCCCGACAATTAAGACCACACGAATTAAATTACCCAACACACGACTTGGAATTGGCTGCTATCATATTCGCGCTTAAGATTTGGAGACACTATCTATGCGGAGAAAGGTTTCATATCTATACGGATCATCAGAGTCTAAAGTATCTGTTTTCGCAGAAAGAGTTGAATATGAGACAGCGTAGATGGATGGAGCTGCTTAAGGACTATGATTGTGACATTTTGTATCATCCGGGTAAGGCTAATAAGGTAGCTGACGCGTTGAGTCGAAAGTCCTCGATTGCACATATGATGGTTCAAGAGTGGCTTTTATTTGAAGGAATTCGAGACTCGGATTTCAAGTTTGAAGTAAGTCACCTCTCGAGTTTAATGGCTACTCTCAGGATTGAGCCAGAAATGCAAAACAGGATTAAAGCAGCGCAACCTTCCGATCTTGAACTTCAAAAGATCTTGCAAATGGACGAAGCTAAGAGAAAACCTGATTTTCAAATATCCGAAGATGGGATCTTAAAATTTCGTGGACGGTTATGCGTGCCTAATGACGAAAGACTTAAGGAGGAAATTTTGGCAGAAGTTCATCGTAGTAACTATAGTATCCATCCGGGTAGCACGAAGATGTATCAGAACCTACGCCAATATTATTGGTGGAATGGCATGAAGGAAGATATTACCAAGTACGTGGCTAGATGCTTAACGTGTCAACAGGTAAAAGCACATCATTGTAAACCTGGTGGATTACTACAACCGTTAGAAATACCAGAATGGAAATGGGAACATATCACGATGGATTTCGTGATGGGTCTACCGAGGAGTCAAAGAGGTAATGATTCCATCTGGGTCGTGGTAGATAGACTCACAAAGTCTGCTCATTTTATTCCGGTGCGAAAGGATTTTGCCATGGACAAGTATGCTGAGTTGTACGTGAGGCATATAGTTCGTCTTCACGGCGTGCCGGTAACGATCACGTCAGATCGAGACCCCAAGTTCACTGCCACATTCTGGAAGAGTCTTCAAGGCGCCATGGGAACAAAATTACAGTACAGCACCGCATTTCACCCACAGACAGATGGCCAATCCGAGAGAACGATTCAGACTCTCGAGGATATGTTGCGAGCTTGCATTTTGGATTTCAAAGGAAGTTGGGAGGAACAGCTACATCTTGTTGAGTTCGCGTACAATAACAGTTATCAGCAAAGTATTAAAATGGCACCTTTCGAAGCATTGTATGGCAGACCTTGTAGGACCCCTATTTGTTGGAATGAGGTTGGTGAACGAAAGATCACAGGACCTGAGTTAGTGCAACAGTCGTCGGATGCTGTTAAAGTTATCAGGGATAGGCTAAAGACGGCCCAAAGTCGCCAAAAAAGTTATGCAGACAGGCGACGTAGACCATTGGAGTTTCAAGTGGGAGATCACGTGTTCCTCAAGGTATCACCAATTCGAGGAACTTCGCGTTTTGGTAAGAAAGGCAAGTTAAGCCCAAGATATGTAGGACCGTTCGAAATCTTGGAGCGAATTGGATTATTGGCATATCGTCTAGCCTTGCCACCAAAGTTGGCTCAAGTACATGATGTATTCCACGTATCTATGCTAAGGAAATATGAGCCGGATCCGACCCACGTTCTAAATTACGAAGAGATAGACGTGGACAACAGGGTGTCATATGTGGAAAGACCAGTGAGAATTGAGGATCGGAAGGAGCAGGTACTTCGAAACAAGGCTATTCCTCTAGTCAAGGTTGTGTGGCAACATCATGGAACCGAGGGAGCCACGTGGGAAAGTGAAGAGACAATGAGGCGTCAATACCCCTTTCTTTTTGAGGAATTAGTTGTAAATTCAAATTTCGAGGACGAAATTTTTGTAAGGGGGAAGAATTGTGATATCCTGAAAATTTGACCAAATTTGGTGATTTATGAAATGGTGATTTCATCGACGCTCTATTAGTTAATTCTCGCTCTGGCCTGATCACCTAGGGAATACTAACCAAAGGGGAAAGGCTATCGACGAATTTATTTCGAGCAGCCGCCCGTTAGTTCGAGATAAACTATAGTTGCGATTGATCGATTTCAACCACGAATTATGATCCGATTTTACGTGTCGAATGCTCAAGGATATCACACTCGAATTATAGGACGTCGCCTCATAATTTTTACGAATTGGCCTTCGAAAATTATTTGCTAACTTACCCTTCTAGAAACCTCTTTGATAGATTAAATTTTGGCCGTTGGATGGAACTTGGAGGGCAAGGCTTGATCTTGGCCGTTGGATTAAACTTGGGCATCAAGAACACATCCTAGCCCTTGATCTTTGCTTGGGCATCAAGGACACATCCTAGCCCTTGATCCTTGCTTGGGCATCAAGAACAAATCTCAACCATGGATCTTGATTTAAATAGAAAGCTCTCTCTCTCTCTCTCTCTCTCTCTCTCTCTCTCTCTCCTTTCACGCCTCCCTTCCCTCCCTCTCTCACGGCCGAATCACACCCCCACCGCCGTTCACCCACCAACGCCCTCACGCCACCATCCTTGAGCCCCGTAGATCGTCGTGTGCCGTTCATCGCCGTTTGCCGCTTGCCGTGTTAAGCCGAGGTCACCACGGACAACTCGTGTCGTTGCCGTCGTTCTCGCGTTGTCATTTTTAGACAAGTAAGTTAACATCTAATCCCTTGTTTAGGATGTTCAACTTGCATTGGGTAGTTTAGCTAGTGATTGTTTAAGCGTGTTTAAACTTCTAAAATGAGCGTTGGCGAGTCTTGATTGTTAGACTAAGTTGAAATAGAGGTTGGATGTTAATTTGGACTCTTAGTGTGGAATTTTCATGGCTGAGAAGTGGTGGATTTCAAAGTTGAAGGCGTTTCTTGGAGTTTTTATCTTGATTCCAGAACTGATTCTCCTGTACGTCTCTGGCTTTCCATTTTTATAGAGCATTTTCTGTTAAGAATCTTGAAAAGTGTTCTTCATAAAAGTTGTTCACAAGATCTTGATCTATAACATATTTAAATTTCAGATTTTTCTGAGCTCAAATGGGTTACACGAAGGTCCAACTTCTTACCGAATCAGAACTGTTTCATACTCTGGATTCCGTGACCTTCGTGCCTTCTCAGATTTTTATAAAAATTTCCAGTTCGATTTTGACCATACTTCCTTCACACGATTTGTAAATGAAATCCATGTCTACAACGTATAAAAATTTCAAAGTGTTTTGAAAGGATTTGGTTGGTAAACCGAGTATTTCTTGCGGTTCAGTCCCCTTGTTCCGGCGAACCAGTTTTGGGTTGTTTCCGAGCCATCAAAAGTGATATTTGTATAAGGATTTTGGGAGTATGTTCTTCATGGAAAATATTTGTGAAGGTCTTGTTCATAACATATTCGAATTTTATAATTTTTAGAAATCGTTTGCTATGCTTTTGAAGTTGATTTCCCAAATCATGCAAATCTGTCCAGTTTTACTAGAATTCCATGATCTGCTGGTTCTTACTTGAAAGCATTGGTTTTTGATTTCTGACTTACTGGAAATAGTAACCACACTTATCTAGCCTTTTAATGATGTTTATTTGGCATTGATATGATGTCGAATGCTTTTGTAAACTCATGTTTTAAAATGAGGTTCACAAAGTCGATTGACCATTTGCATGTGTGACCACTTGTTATTGTTGTGTGGCATTGATGTGAGCACTATTCATGGATGCATGGGCTAATTGAGAAGATAATAATTGGCCGGAATGCTTGTGTGCTCGTGTGGTCACACGTTGGAGCCGTCTTGCTGTGTACCGCTTGACGTTGCCCGATTTATCGGATGCCTGGGGATAATCTGGAGTGCCGATACCCCGGATGCCTTGTCGCGGCCCGAGGCCGGACTCAATGCTCCTTACGGGATACCATCTTACTGCAGATCGTTTGATGTTGCCGTATTGGAATGCCGTTTTACTGTAGATCGTTTGACGTAGCCGTGCCCGATGGGGCGGGACGGAGCCCGATTTTTACCGGAAGACTGCCATCTTGCTGCAGATCGCTTGATGTGTAGTGGCCTCGAGGGGGGCGTAATAATTGAAGTACGTGTGATGCATAGTGCCTGATTATGTGGTAGAAACTGCTAGGCATGGTATGGGACGTGCCCAAGTGGATTCTATCTTATAATCGGGACACGCACGCTTGTGATGCATTGATGCATGAGTAATTTATTTAAATGCTTCGAATATGTGACATGTTCATTTCATCAACGAGTGTACCAAGGCGAGGTAAGGATGCCTGTGGTTGTTTAATAATGTTGCTGTTGATGCTGTATTGTCTGTTTAGGGACCCCCGAGGTGAGTTGGCCTTCTAAACGGGGCTTAGGCGTTAACTTATTGAGATTTTTTTATCTCATTTGTGGTTGTTAAACATTTTTTTTGTAGGCCCTTAGCATGTTGACGCACCCAGTATGGTTCGGGGTGCCTGGAAGCTGACTTTTGGTAGATTGACCCCAGCCTAACATCTTTTTGTAGACTTTTATGGAAATGCCCGGAGTGGGCTTGTAAAAAAATATTCCCAGGGGTTAATCAAGTAAATGTTAAAATGATGTTTTGATGTGGTAAACCGTTTTCCTATCTATCCTTGTTTATTGTTATTGTTTGGGTGAAGCTTTGTTTAGCTTCCGCATGCGTAATCAAAAGATAAAATGTTGGGTCGACGACGCGTCCTGGGACGTCGCATCATAATGACCATTGCAGGGTGTTGAGCGCTCGCGGGGTTCGGGGCGTGACAAATACATACCCACTTGTGGATTTTGTCTCATCTGAATATGACATCCAGTTAGCATCATTGTATCCTTTTGATACATTGGAAAATCCACCATATAAATTGCCATTATTCTCTTTCTGCGCTATGTTGCATTCTTTATCTAAGCTATTATTGTAGTAATACCAAGCATGACTTTTTAATACAATAAATCTATATGTAACACCATGTTCAACATAAATAATAAATGTGGTTACACGATGTAAAGTAATTCAATAGTATGCAAATTCATAAAATGTCTAACATAGGGGACAAGGTATTCAGTTTCAATGACGCGCACGTAGACCCAATCAAGTGCACATAAACTGGTAACACCTTGTAACAAGATTGGGTCTAAATTGAACTCAAATTTTATCACATGTTGTTGAAGATGACAGTGAATCTTTTCAGCAACCATCCAAAGCTAATGGATACGAACATAGCAGTCAATAAAAAATCAGAATATCCTTGTATGCCAATCAACTCAGGGGAAAACATGAATCACATAATGCCAAATGGACAAAAATTCTCCTTTTATCTTTTGACATCTAGCATGGACACATCACATGAAAAACCAATTTAATAAAATTCCTAATGAAATTTATAATCAGGAACGGAGAGTTTAATATATTAGGATTTCCTATCACGTCACTTAGCAATTAACACATGAAGGAGAGTGATGGCTTAACATATCTTTTTTTTTTTGTGAACTGATCCAATAGACAATGATGAAAGAAAACAATGCACAGAGAGGGAGTTGTACCTTTGATCTCACAATCACTAAGATACGTGCGTGGTTGAGCGAGCATTCTTACACCTTCATGCACTTATCAGACTTACATACGCTCGTGTGTACACTCCCTTGAGCATATTGTCATGGATATCATCAAACAAATATCCCCAAAAAATTAATTCAACCTAAAAAGATTAGCCAAATTTCTTTCTGATACTTTCAATTTTCCTTTTCTTTCTTTTTCTAAGCAGCCACACAGAATCCCAACGCTGGTTTACATCTTTCTCTAAATAGGTAATTGAAAAATTTGTAAGCATTCTCCATGAAAAGTATAGAACCACAAATTCATGGAAGATGCCTAATTCGATAAATCAATTTGAACACGATAAGAATTCACCATAAACTTGCTAACCAGACGTTGAATTTCAAAAATTGGATCGAAAGGATCACAAGAACAATGACAGGAAAGCTTGATCTCGTTCATTAACGGCAGACTTTACCAATTACCACCATCGAAGAGAGAGAATTCACTTACCAAAATTAGTAATATCGCTATCTAACGAATCATCCTACTCCTCCTCCCCATCAATGACCTTGCCGTTGATGCTTACGTCGTAAATTGCTCTCCATTGGTTCTTGTTTGTACTACGGTGCGAACAACAATCCAAGCTTGCCCATGGTTTTGCTTGAGAAGACACAGCGAAGGAGAATATAAAAACAAGGTAGTGAAGATAATCTATACATAAAATTGATTCTATAATTCAATTAAATCTAAAATGACCTGATTATTGGGAACGTTAAATTAAGATTGTTGGAGAAATATGTTGGAAAAGATGAAAATAAGAACAAATATCTAAGGTTTGCGAGCACTATCCTTAAAAATAATTCCGCTCCTTAGAGTAAGAAATTCTATGTGTTAGGCTCTAGTGGCTGTCCTCCCAAGATACAATGGATCTTCCTCTTTACTCCGCACACAATAATAGAGGGAACAAGAACAACCTTGTTATATGTAAAACCCAGCAAATAAATGAAAGGGTTGATACCACAAAAAACCTTCAATTGGTACATATGTGACAAATTTACCAAAAACTAATTTTTTGACCACCAAAAACTCTAAACTGATACATTTGTGACAAATTTACCTTCGTTAAATTGGATTAATATCATGCAAAATCACAAACCGATACACCTAAAATAAAAGGAAGGTAAAACTCTAAATTGGTATACCCGTAAACTAACACGTATCATCCAACTCAGAAAATTGATGGTAAAATTAAATGGAAACTAACGGAGGGTAAAATTGTCACAAGTGTACCAATTTGAGGTTTTTGGTGGTAAAAAAATTAGTTTGGGGTAAATTTGTCACAGGTGTATCAATATGGGGTTTTTCATGATATTGGCCCTAAATGAAAAGAAAAGAGAGAATTTCTTGTTTTTGTTATGTTTTTATTATGATTTGGAGATTCTCTTTATAGACAAATAAATGAGAGGGTTAACAAATAAATAAATCAAATCAAACGTTAAAAATTCGTTACCAATTGGCTTTCCATCAAAACTGTTACAAAACAATTGCTTTGAATAATTTAAAACCATTGAAATATCCAACGTATAACACATTGCATAACCTTTGGTGGGAGTAGAGAAAACCTATTGTAATTCCATTTTGTAGAGTGAAAGCTTTTAGGGAGTTTGCTCTGTGGTTTTTTCCTAGCGTGGGTTTTCATGTTAAATCTCTTGTGTCTAGGTTCTGCATTGCCCAATCGATTGTTATATTATTGCAACGTTGATTGTATGCATTTAATTACCCAAAGAGGGAAGAAGAAATTTGTTGTATATGACGAGATGTGGTTGTATCAGTCTTTCCATAACTCATGTTAAATCTCTTGTGTCTATAGCTTAGAGGAGAAACAAAACTCTGCTCTAGTGGCATGACTTTAAGGTTCTAAAACGACCTGACAAAATTTGTTGTAATAGATCTAAAACAACATGATTATTGGGAACCTGAAATTAAGATTGTTGGAGAAATATGTTGGAAAAGATGAAAGTAAGAATAAATATCTAAGGTTTGCAAGCACTATCCTTAAAAATAGTTCCGCTCCTCGGAGTACAAAATTCGGTATGTCAAGCTCTAGCGGTTATCCTTCCAAGATATAACGGATCTTCCTCTTCACTCTGCACACAATAAGAGAGGGAACAGGAACAATCTCGTTATATGCAAAACCCAGCACATAAATGAAAGGGTTGATGCCACAAAAAATCGTAAATTGGTACACATGTGACAAATTTATCTCAAACTAATTTTTTGACCATAAAAAACTATAAACTTGTACATCTGTGACAAATTTACCCTCCATTAAATTGTATTAATATCACGAAAAATCACAAACCGATATACTTATAATAAATGGAGGGTAAAACTCTAAACTGGTATACCCATGAACTATCACGTGTCATTCAACTCTGAATTTGATAGTGAAATTAAACAGAAATTAACGAAAGGTAAAATTATCACAAGTGTACCGGTTTGAAATTTTTGAAGTTAAAAAAATTAGTTTGGGATAAATTTATCACAGGTATACTAGTTTGGGGTTTTTCATGGTATTAATCCTAAATGAAAAGAAAAGAGAGAATTTTTTGTTTTTGTTATGTTTTTATTATGATTTGGAGATTCTCTTAATAGACAACTAAATGAGAGGGTTAATAAATAAATAAATCAAATCAAACGTTTAAAATCCATTACCAATTGGCTGCAATCATACTTTCCATCAAAACCATTACAAATCAATTGCTTTGAATAATTTAAAACCATTGAAATATCCAACATATAACACATTGGATAACCTTTGATGGGAGTAGAGAAAATCTATTGTAATTCCATTTTGCAGAGTGAAAGCTTTTGGGGAGTTTGCTCCGTGGTTTTTTCCTAGCTTGGGTTGTCATGTTAAATCTCTTGTGTCTAGGTTCTGCATTGCCCAATTGATTATTATATTATTGCAACGTTTATTGTCCGCATTTAATTACACAAAGGGGGGAGAAGAAATTTGTTGTATATGACGAGATGTGATTGCATCTTTCCGTAACTCATGTTAAATCTCTTGTATCTATAGTTTAGAGGAGAAACGAAAACTCTACTTCAGTGGCATGACTTTAAAGCGCCCTCTGGGGTGCTCGGCCAAATGACCTGTGGCTTTTTGCCCTAACATCACGAAAAAGTATCAAATACTCTTTAAATAACATTATTTTGTATTTTAAGAGTAATCATAAAATTATCAATTTTGAAAGAAAGACCATGGAGACGAGTTGTTCAATCTTTAGCGACTTGACGCACCACGAAATATTAATAAGAAGGTACATAAAAATTATTTGCAACTTTTTTTAGCATATTACCCTGGGCTTTTTGGTGAATCTATTCCGACATCATTGAAACCAGTCCTTGATTACCCTTTAAAGTGAATACAATCCTAGATTGGATTGTGATATGAGGGCGCTCCACAAATCAAACAACGGGTCATCACAATGACAATGTCATTAATGGAAAGCAAGAGCAGAAGACCAAAAATATAGAAGAGTCGTGTCTTCTTTATTCTAGACAAATTTATGCGACTAAAACAATCTTCAAATCACACATGATGGCATGCTTTATTCCCACGTATAAACACGGACCCACCCGGTGCCATCACTGCTATAGTAAATACCGTCATCCCGAATAGACCAATAGCAGTGTTTACCACAGTGGAACTTATCCCGGTTCACCTTGAACGCATCGAAATACTTGAATGCCACTCGCTCTGGGCAAGGCAATAGAAGTGGGTCGTCATCCAAATATTAACTCGAAAACGAATCATTTGCTCCTGACCTGGGTGAAGGGTTCGGGCCCCGAGATCATCGTCATTGGATTGGCAATGGAGTATTAAGTCGCCGGGCAAGTTGTTGATGATGTGGACGTGATGCCTCACGAACGCAAAGTCGGCTTGTGATGGTGGAAAAAAGGACATGAAGGGAAGTGACAAGAAAAGGACAAGTGTGAATTGGCTTGGGGATTTCATTGCTGTGAAGTACTATGATAATAAGTGATGTTTGGTGCAGAACTTTTTGATGTAATTTATAATGAACATCATGAACATTTATGGAAGCTAGGATAAACTTAAAATCGACTATCTTGGAAAGATAAGAATGACTAGTCAACAAATCCAAATTTAGTATGAGATCCGGCTCAAATCGATAAAGAAGGGAACAAAATATGTATTTTTTTTTCAACAGATATTCATTTTTATCCTTATTGACACATGATTTTAGTTGACAAGTCATATAAAGGTAAAAAATCGAGATTATGGTTCCTGATCATGATTGGACCTGTTTCTTGGTAAAAAAGAGTCATTTTAGTGTTTTTCAAGAATATTTTAGTTTTGACAAAAACAGGATATGTTAGTTTTATAGGATTCTATCTAAACCTAGGCATTGATTTTACCAATAATCGAAGGTAGTCTTTAGAGTTGACTTTTTGGTAAACTCCTAATGTGACATTCCGAATTTCGATCCATTTTTGGGATTTATAAAACGTATAATTCGTCAGTGTGTTTATAGTAAAATCTCTCCCGAGAACTGATCACTCTCGATTATCGTTTTTAAAATTGAGATTTCGCTAGAATCGCATTCGATCGAATTTGGTCGTTATTTAGAGCTCAAATTTTGGTGTCGAATTTCTCGAAGTTCCGGGACGAATTTAATTGGACGGTGTCGATATTATTGTGGCCAGTCTCGATATTGCTCGGGATATGTGAAAAGTGAAATTTTGACCGGATGCGGATTTTGACTGGTAGACTTCTCTCGTGATGTGTTTTTATTAATACCCTTTGGCCAAATCCTAAATTATTAATTAGGATTTTTCGGAGACCGTTAGATCATTTTTGGATTCGAATCGTGGCCGTTGGATCGCGATTATTGCGATTTGACTACTCTCTCTCTCTCTCTCTCTCTCTCTCTCTCTCTCTCTCTCCTCCCCTATTTTCCGCCGGTCCCCCCCTTTTGCGTGTCTGATCCCCCCACCAAACCCCACCTACCCCTCTCTCCCTCTTTCTTTTCCTTTCCTTTTTCTTTTCTTTTTCTCTTTTCCTTCTCCTTCGTTGGTCTTGCCCCCGACGCCGCTGCTTCTGGCTTCTACTCCTGCTTGCTGCTCGTTCGACTGCGCCTCGCCGGCGACCAGCCTAGCCAACGCCACCTACCGTCTCGCGCCGCCATCACCCCGACTGAGCCGCGCCGCCACCCGTCGCCGCGATCGCCTGTCGTCGGCCACGCCTACAGCTTGCCAGACCGAGCTCGCCCTTGCCCAGCTTCGCTTGCCGCTGTACACCGCCATCTCGGACGTCATCGCCGTTGTCCCGGTTGCCGGAACATCACCATTAGCCACCGTTCAGCCCTTGAACTAGCCCCGACTAGCCACCACAGGAGCTGTCTCCCCTCGCCACGCCCGTTCGCCACTCACTGGAGCATTCTGAGGACACCGCGAACCGCCCTCATCGCCGCCGTTGTCCTCGCGTCGTCGCCGTCGTTAGCCGAGTAAGTTAACCCCTAATTCCATGTTTAGTAGGGTGTAAAAAAAACCCGAGCCAACCCGACCCGACCTGAAATTTTAGGATATTTTAGGGTCAGGTCTTATTTTCTCTGGGTATGAATTCTAGACGTGGGTATTTTAAGATCGGGCTAGGTCAGGTCAGGCTAGGCTTTTTTGACCTGGCACCACTTCCCCCCCTCTCCCCTTTGCTTCTTCTCTCTCTAGCGTGAACTTCTGTCTCCCCTCTTCCAGTTCAGCCATGGTCTTCCTCGCCTCCCACGCCCCCCCGATCGGGAAAGCTTTGATCCTCCCTCTTCGATTCCGACCATTTCCCCCCGCGCGCAATCGATCCCCCCTTCGCTGTCGATCTCCACGAGTCACCGCCCAATTCGTCCAGAAAGTTTTCTTAGGTTCGAAAGAAGAAAAAGTCATCCCCAATCGCTTCTTCTTCTCTTCTTCTCCTCGAAACCCAGTGAATTTGCAGAAACTCTCCCGTGCTTCTTCTTCTTCTTCGTCCGAACTCGACCGGCCTTTGGTTCAGCGCAAGACCAAACGCGGGGTTCTCGTTTTGCTTTCGGCCGGGGGAGATGGCGTACGTGGACCATGCCTTCTCGATCTCGGACGAGGACATGATGATGGACTCCCCTTACGCTGTCAACAACAGGCCCCCCATCAAGGAGATCGCCCTCGCCATCTCCCTCCTCGTCGTCGGCACCCTAGGCATCGTCCTCGGCACCCTCATGGCCTCCTACCATGTCGGCGGTGACTGTACCCATGGTACCCTCTCCGCTTCTGCTCCTCCGAGCTTCTCTTCTCCCTTTTTTCTTGCTTGATTCATTGCGTTCGGACGACTCGCGGTGCAGGGGTGTTCTTCGCGGTTCTTGGTTTTTGGGGGCGAAGAAGCGCATCAGTTGATCCTCTTCATTGACCCCCAATTCGTCCCGGACTCCATGGGACCCTAAACCCGATCCGAACCGACCCGACCCGACCCTATTCTTGGAGTATATACTAAATAGGGTCTTGGGTCGGGTCTGGTCAGATCGTGCGTGACCCTATATATTTCGGGTCGGGTCGGATATTATGAAAACCCGATCCGACCCGACCCATTGACACCCTAATGTTTAGGGTGTTAAACTTGCTTAGGGTAGTTTAGATTAAGTTTAATTAAGATTATGTTTAGTTAATTAGAATTAGGCGATAAGTTATCGGTAATAGTTCGATAGGCTATTGTTGGATTGCGATAAGTTATCGCGAATGTGGTGAGAGGTTATCAATTATATTATGATTGTTGATTATTTTATTAGATAGAAATATTTTCGGATTTAAATATTAATATTTTATTATTAAATAATTAATTTTCGAAATTAAATATTATTATTTTTGGAAAATTTCTAACGTCAAACTGTGATGCCAATGTTGGATTTTACCGTATAAATTGACATTTTTAGCAAATGATTTGAATGATTTTGATTCGAGAAAATATTTCGAATTTTGGAAAAATAAATTATTTTCGGATATTATTAAATAATTAATTTCCGAAGTTATATATTATTATTTCGGAAAATCTTGAATCTCAAATTATGATTTCCAGCTTGTATGGTGACGATTATGTCGTGAATTGTTGTATAAAATTGATTAGATGACTAACTGTTTAGAATGGAAGTTTTCAACGAAAATCTATGGGATTTTTGGAATTAAATTATTTTTATGGGTATGCCAAGAACGACAGTGATGCTTTGTGGTTGATAAACGTGTTTGGCATCGAAGCTTGCAAGAATTGATTGACTGTTTGCATGTGTGACCACTTGGTATTATTGTATGACATCAATGAGAGCACGATTCATGTACACATAGGCTAATTGAAAAGATAATAATTGGCCGGAATGCTTGTGTGCTCGTGTGGACACACGTCAAAGCTATCTTGCTGTAGATCGCTTGACGATGCCTGATTTATCGGGGTCATGTTGTAGATCGCTTGACAATACTCGATTTATCGGATGCTTGGAGATTATCTGGATTGCCGATACTCCGGATGCCTTGTCACGGCCCGAGGTCGGACTCGATGCTCCTTACGGGATACCATCTTACTGTAGATCGTTTGATGTTGCCGTATTGTAATGCCGTCTTACTGTAGATCGTTTGACGTAGTCGTGCCCGACGGGGCGGAACAGAGCCTAGTTATGCCGAAAGACTACCATCTTGCTGCAGATCGCTTGATGTGTAGTAGCCCTGAGAGGGCGTAATAACTGGATACTTGTGATGCATAGTACTTGATTATGGGGTAGAAACTACTAGGCATGGTATGGGACGTGCCCAAGTGGGTTTTACCTTATAATCGAGACACGCGCGACTGTTATATATTAATGCATGGAAAAATTTCTTTAAATGCTTCGAGTTTGTAACATGTGCATTTCATCAACGAGTGTCCCAAGGCGAGGTAAGGATGCCTGTGGTTGTTTATTGATATGCTGTTGATGTTGTATTGCCTGGTTAGGGACCCTCGTGCGAGTTGGCCTCTTAAGCAGGGCTTAGGCTATTAACTTATTGAGATTTTCGTCTCATTTGTTGTTGTTAACCACTTTTCAGGCCCCTAGCTTGTTGTTGCACTCAGTTTGGTTCAGGGCGTCTGGAAGCTGGCTTTTTGGGATCAGAGTAGATTAACCCTAGCCTTTACTCTTTTTGCTAGCTTTTTGTGGTAGCGCCCGAAGTGGGCTTGTAAAAATGTTCCCAGGGGTTAATCAAGTGAAAATTAAAATAGTGTTATTTGACTATTGTGTTTTATTTTCCTAGCTATCCCTGTTTATTGTTGTTGTCAGGGGATTGTTGTGATTGTTTCCGCATGCGTAATTAAAAGATAAAATGAAGGGTCGGCGACAAGTCCTGGGACGTCGCATTTCAACGACCATACCAGGGTGTCGTGCGCTCGTGGGGTTCGAGGCATGACACCTAAAGTCAAACCTCAGTCAACATTTTGGAACTTCGAAAAAAAATAATAACAAATCATCAAATCACCTCTTTTCATGCTTAATTGAACTTGGAATTCATCAAATTTACAAAAAATCAATCCAAAATCAACTTTTTCGACCAACCCGAGAACTTTGACACTTGATTGGCAAAATTCAAAATTCTACTAATTTGTAGTCATTTTTTTAGGTTTGTACCTTCATGACATTTGATCTAGGGATCAAAACGCATTTAATTTTTAAGTCAAATTTAGAAAATTGAGCTTGAGACAAGTTGGTCAATTTTTTAGCACGGCCATGGACGATGCCCAGGCACAATGCTCGGCCATGAACGATGCCCCGGCACGATGCTCGGTCATGAACGATGCACAGGCACGACGCTTGGCCATGAACAATGCACGGGCACGATGCACGGGTATGAACGATTTAGGTCCCCAATCAGTCCTTCATGAACAATACCAATTAGTCTAATTTGAATCCGATTGAGTTAGAATAACTCATTTTCATTATCAATTTTGGGAGAACATGATAATCGAGCATAATTGAGATAGAATCGATAAATTAAGACTAATGAAACCATTCCAAGTCAAGCCGATCGACGCGGGCTAACCCGATTCACTTGGGCCAAAGTCCAATTTGGCCAATTGGGAAAAATCAAGTGCAATAACCATTCATAACAGTGCAAGTGAGGAAAAATAGAATCAATTGAGGGAATTAGAGAATTTGAGGTGCCATGAGTCATTCCCATCAAGTCGAGCCAAGCTAACTCGATTCAACTGATTTGGACTCGACCCATTCAATCATGAGCCCCAATAAAATTCCAATTGACCCAATTCCTTAATCAAATTGGCCCATAGAGGAATTTAGAGTGAAATTAGATGAACAAAGGTACGTGAGCCAATGATAGAGCTGGCGACCCTCTCTCCCTCGCTCTTATGATAATGACAAAATTGCCACTGAGGGAAAGTACCAAATGGCCCTTGACCTATTCGAGAGAGGGCCAATCTAAGCCGTCCATTAATCCTTTAATCTTGGCCATTGAGATTGATATGTCATCAATGCAAGGGATTAAATTTCAGCATATAAGAAGGGTTAAGGAATCAATCTCAACCCGTGATCAAATAGAGGGCTAGGATGGCCTCTTGTATTTGAATTTTCCCTCCAATTTTTGGTATAACACCTCTTTCTCATTCTCTCATTTGGCAGCTCCCTCTCTCTTACTACTCTCTCTAAATGAAATCTCTTTCTCTCCTGCAATCTCCATGCCATCCCTCTCTCTGGCGGTTTCTTAGTTGGATTCCAGCAAGCTCTCGGCGCCGATCGACTTGTTTCCCTATGCGATTGAACTTCTTGGAGTGTCCATGGTTTAGCCGTATGTGGCACTTCATCAATTGATAACTGGAAGTTGAAAATTTTGGCCAATTCCTCAAATCATTCCGGTTTGATCATCTGAGGTAGGTTTACTACAATTTGGCCATAAATGATTCAATGTGATCATTCAAGGATCTTCGAGCCAATTATAGTTGAAATTCCATGATAAATTTCAATCTATATTCGATGATCGAAGTAGAAGAATGTGATTGAATTGGATAATTGAGACACCTTAGGATTAGTTTGATTTTATAGAATTGTAAATAAATTGCATGTTTAGGCAATTTTAAGATTTTTAACTTCAATTTCTATCTTAGCCGAGTATGTCTAGGAGTCCTTTAACGTTGATTTTGATGTTGTTTTGTCAATCGAGTCTAGAACTTGTATGTTTAGGCTAATCTTCCTAGAATTCGAAGTTGTTCATGGTAGTAGTTTGTTAATATGCCTCTTGCATGTATTCGGCCAAATTTTCTAAGAAGTTAATCAAGCATGATTTTGACACTAGTTCAACTTAGGATGATCATTCGTTGAACATATGTCGATTTGAGCCATTTTTACGTTGATTCGACAATATTCATGTATGATTAGATGAATTTTTAGGGGATTAATGATGAATGTTGACGAATATTGTTCATGGGAGTGCATGTGTGCAAGTTTGATGATGTAAGTAGTTGGATGGAAATTCGGAGTTATTTTGACATCTCGGTGTTTTCCGATTTTTAAATTTTTCCGTGGTCAAAATTTTGAAAAAGTCTGTGAAATATCACTACTCATTGAGATCAAGAGCTTTCCAATGATATTTTTTTTGTGTAAAGTTAGGAGTTCGTTTGCTCAAAAAAGTGTCAAGCGAAAAGTAGCGAAAAGTTTTTGAGTTTGATTTGAAAAAGTGGCCCTATTTTCTTAGATTTGTTTTGTAATTTAAAATAGTTCGGGTCCTTGTTTGCAAAATTTTAAAAAATTAAAGTTGTTCGTTAGGGTATTTATTGTAAATTTGGAAAGTTTGAGATTATTTTAGCAAGATCCGGGGGGTCAAAAGTGTAAAAAATCAGACAAGATCTGATCGGCCTACAGAACAGTTCCAATTTGAGTCCTTAGGGAAATGGCTAAATCGGAATAATATGTATGGTGAAAGTTGTAGATAACATGCTAATGAAGCCTTCTGTCAATTTTCGTGGCATTTTAGCTTAATTTACTATTTTTCCCACATCTTTTTATATTAAGGTCAAAATCAGGTCTGAGTCAGGGTAATCGGGTTAAATTTACAAGTCTGGGTCAATTGGATCAAGGTTAGGGAAAGTGGTCTTAATGAACATTAAAGAGGACTTTCTGAAGTTTCTGTGACCGCTGAAATTAATTGATCTGGACTTGATTCGCTTGGTTAATTGATTGCAAACATAATTGAACAAATTTAGGGCAAAAGTGAATAAGTGATCCTTATGACTCACTAATTGATTAATTGCTTCTCAAGTCTAATTGGCCTAATTGCATGCTTAATCAAGCCTTGCATGTGATTGCTAGATGTTTGTTAGGCTCGCGACGCATGTCGTTCAGCGAGTAAATTAGAGGGGATAATTAGAATTTATTAGTGATTAATATTATTAGCTTACAGCTTTGTGAACACAAGTGGAGAACAATTATCGCGAATCTTAACCAGTAAACCCCTAGTTCGGTTAGGAGGTGGTTGGGACAATCGATATGCATGGGCTATTCCCATTTTCAAAGCCAATCTTGAGGCAGTTGAATGTCAATTTAGTGAACTTCGCCAACCCTTTGATTTGATCGAGTGCATGTTATGATTGATTGAATGATTGAGTGGATGAAACCGACATCATGAGTGGTGGCTGAATGCGGCAGTCAATGGAGGAGGCGGCTGAGAATACCATGACAGATGGCTGGAGTTCCCGATGCCCATGGTGGTCCTCAGCTCAGTTTAGCTTAGTATAGAATTAAATGACTAATTTAGGGGACCAATTTGGTCAAAAATCGGACAAGGTCAATTCTGGCCTTAAAAAACTGTTTTCAATTGAGTCCCTGAGAACACTTGCAATTTTAACATAGTTAAAGGACTGTTTTACAAAATTTAAAACATGAAAGTTGTTTATAGCTGATTTAACTGTCTGTGAAATTTGGCTGAATTTTAAATTTTATAGATATTTTTCCCAAATTTTCAAAAATTGAATCGGAACCAGGTCTTGGTCCGGAGCAATGTCGGTTTCAGGTCAATAGGGTCCGAATCGGGTCAAGTTTTCTAAATGATAATTAACGTGCACATATTAAGCTTCCTAATGATAACTAAATCCCTCAATGGGTAGGTCATTAAGGCACTCAATTAGATCCAAACATAATTGTTCAGAATAAGTGAATAATTGAAGAAGTGATCCAATTTGGCTCTCACTCAATTGATTGTTGATTTTTTAAGGTCATTTGGCCTAAATGCATGCTTAATTAGGCATTTGCATGTGATTTTTAGATGAATGACTTAGGGTCGCGACGCATGTCGATCGGCAGGTAGTTTGGTGGGTTTGATTAGTGTTAATTAGTGATTAGTGAGTATCGCATTGTGAGTGGAGGCTAATTATCACTAATCTTAATTAACGAACCCCTAGTGGATTAGGAGGTGGCTTGGGGATAATCGAATCGCATGATTAGTTTTAAGGCCGATTCAGAGCCGATCGAATGTCAAGTTCATGTGAACGTTGCTAATGTTTTGTGCTGTTTGAGTGCATATCCTGAATTTTGTGAATGGGTGAGTGGAAGCTAAAGCTGACACTCGCTGAGGGGTGGTCTCCAAGAAGGCAATGACCAAGAAGAGTCGGCGGTGGTTGAAGACCAATGTCCAAGCCAGTCTTAAATTTTGTAATAGTTTAGCTTTAGATTAGTCTTAACTAGGCTAGTTTAAACATTTGTAAATCAATTAGTGTAGACTTTGCAAATAAAATTGTTTAGACTCAGCGTCACATTTTAAATAATTGACTAGGGTAGTTTAGCTTAGGCTCCGTCTTAATCAATTCATTAGTTCTAAGCTCGCCATAGTTTCAAATAGCAAGCTTCAGAGGTCCATGTCTCAAGGCCCAAAGACAAGGCCATGTAATATTCATGTTTTTGCCCAACAAGTTGCGGGTTTTCCCTTTTTATTCTTTGGAAAAAAACCACAAAAAACCCCAAACTTTATCACTTGTGACACATTTATCCCAAACTTTTTTTTGTGTCATGAAAAACCCCAAACTATGCAACTTGTGACACATTTACCCCAATATACTATAACCTAGGGCATTTTAGTCTTTTTCTCCTTTTCTATTTTTTTTTGTTTTTTTTATTTTTTCCGGCGGGGGCTGCCCTCGCCGGCGAGGGCGAGGGACCCTCGCCCCGCCCAGGTGAGGGCTTCCCTCGCCCAACGCTGGCAAGGGCAGCCCTCGCCTGGGCGGGGTGAGGGAAGCCCTCGCTCGACGCCGGCGGGCAGCCTACTCCCCACCCAGGCGAGGGCAGCCATCGCCTCGCCTGGGCGAGGCGAGGGTCCCTCGCCCGACGCTGGCGAGGCAAGGGCAGCCTTCGCCTCGCCCGGGCAGGGCGAGGGTCCCTCGCCCGACGCCGGCGAGGCTAGGGTTGCCCTCGCCCAACGCCGGCGAGGGCAGCCCCCACAGGAAAAAAAAAATAGAAAAGGGGAAAAAGACTAAAATGCCCTAGGTTATAGTATATTTGGGTAAATGTGTCACAAGTTGCATAGTTTAGGGTTTTTCATGACACAAAAAAAAAGTTCGGGGTAAATGTGTCACAAGTAGTAAAGTTTGAGGTTTTTTGTGATTTTTTCCTTTATTCTTTCACACATTTAGGTAATCATTTTTCAATTACTCGAGTTTTTAATGTCCACATAGTCATCTCAATACTTGATTGTTAATTGCTTTTCTAGACTAGGATTAGGACTAGATTAAAATTAAGTGAAAATCGATAAAACAAATGCATGATCACATAGTGCACCAATCCCTTTAGGAACATAAATGGAAAATCAAGATTGCATGATCACTTTAGAAAAATAATTAACTAGTTCGGTACTCAAAGGGTGTTAATAAAAACATTAGCACAAAAAAGTCCCTGTTCTTAGAAATTTTTGGTTGCGTCAGAATCGAGATAACACTCCCATATCTCGATTGATTCTAGCCGACCCTCAATAATGGCTAGTGGCAACTACTAGCAACACTTAAAAGAATTAAAAGTAAATAAAACCCAATGTCACGGGAGATATGAGTTTGGGAGAGCACATGCTCTTAATTGATGGACAGTTTGGATTCCTAGAATCATTTGATTCGATGAACTGTTTGGATCATCTTTCAAGCAATACCTCTAAACCTATACAAAAAGGAGACACTTGAGGAGAGGTCGCGACACTAAGAGAAGCAATTAGCTGATGGACTCTCAAGACAAGGTGGATTTCAAAAGTCAAATGCTTTTAAAAGTTTGATGAATTAGTGCCAAGATAATCACCAACTCTTAAACCCCTTTTGAGAAAATTTTAAGCCTTTTTTAGCCTTTCATGCAACCAACATTACAAGCTTTCACGAAGTTTCTTCTGATTGGGACGGTAAGAGTGAATATGAAGATTTCCCAAAGAAGCTACCACTTGAAGGAGTGGAAGCAATCCTATTTTATCTTATGTTCGAGGTTCTTAATCTCTAAACTCAACGAAGATAAAAATTATTGAATTTTTTTTTATAACCCAGGGAACCCCCCCATGGCCGATAGCCGGGGAGTAAACCTTGGGGGCGACACGTGCTAGCCACCACACACGTGCCACCAGTTAAATCACTCTGCGGCGTTCGGGATTCGAACATTCAACCTTTTGCGAGAGGAAGAGTGCGCGCTCCAGCAACGCCACCCAGGCGGGTGGTTAAAATTATTAAATATTTTTTCTTAGCCTCAAAGCAAAAAGAATAATTAAAGTGCCAAAAGTTGTGTACGGTACTCATTTTAATGTCAAATGTTTTCACCGGATCACTTAAGTGCCGAATCAGAAAAAAAAACGATCACTTAAGTGCCTACGGCTAGAAATTCCAGTCAAAATTAATATGTAGCTTTTTTAATTAAAATTTTTATATGAGTTGGCATTACATTTAAAAACCTCATCCACGTGGACTTGATAAACGACGCCACTTCATCCAACATGGCACCACAGTCCCAAAACAACGCTGTTTCATGGGTCAACAAAAATGACATCACACCAATAGTCCCAAAATGACGCAGTTTCACGGCTCAACAAAAACAACGCCCTTCCTTCTGTCGTGTTCAACCCTTGGTCACCGTCGCACCTCTTCCTTTGATAGTCCTCCCTCACCGTTGCTGTCGCTCGGTCGCCGTCTATCGTCGTCGCTTGCTCACCTCAATCCTCCTATGCAGTGCTTCTGTCGTACCTCTCCAAACTTCGTTGTCGAACTTCGTTGGCCTCTGTCGTCACCACCTGCCATCGTGCCCTCGTGAGACTGAGGTGACTCTGGCCCCCCATCCGACTTTCGCCATCATACTTCGTCTAGTGGTTGTGGCCCTCGTTGTGAAATTTCATCGTTGTTTCACCCTGTTCCGCAACCGAGAGTGTTGAAGTGGTTAAATCTTGGCTGAAACTTCATTGCTTGTGTCCATCTTCAATAACAACGAATTCCTGGACCTCTTCTTGTCGATTTAACGACTGGTGGTGATTAAGATTCCTCCTCATTAAGTCAAATTCTTCGAACTCCGCTTTTGCCACTTATGAACAAAGCAGAGTATAATTTCAACTACTGCCGACGTGTAAATCGGCCATGATTTAGTATCTATTGATGATTCGAGCTTGCACTTATGATGTTGCTGTCCGTGGGAGCTGTGCTTGGCGACTGTAAGGTGAACACTTCAACCAACAAAATTAAGTAACTCTCTCAAGTACGCTTCACAACTTCATGGAGACATTTCAACAAACAACCTGCGTGCAAAGAGATTACTAGATCTAGTCATAAAATCGAAATTGTTTTCCATCTAAAATCAGTATTTAAAACAACAATGTCGTCACCAATCATCAACTAACAACTCAAATTTTTGGTGATTTACGCATGGATTTCCTGGACAGAAATTGGTCTCACACTTATCTAAAACAATGCGGGAAAAAGAGGAATGAAATTACCTTGTCGAGGAGGCATTTTCGGTTGCGCTTACATGAGGAGGTGCAGCTGGTTGATGTTCCTGGTTTGTGCTCTCACCAGCAGGTGTTTGTGCAATTTACGCAAGTACAAAACTACACTAGCACTTGTTTGTACTGGTGCATGCTTTACACTGAAATCATTACTTTTTAATAACAAATGACACTGAAGTGATCACTTTAAAAAAATTGATACTTAAATTATCACTATTTACAACTTTAGACGACGTCGTTTAGGGGTTATATGATAACTAGGTATGTCAGCAAGCCATGTAGGACTAATAAATTAATAAAATATAGCAATGTCTGATTTTCAAGGACTCAGATCGAAGTTGGCACTTAAGTGATCGTTTTTTAAAAAAACTGGCACTTAAGGATTTGAAAAAAAAAATTTGGCACTAAAGTGAGCGCCGTACACAACTTTTAGCATTTCTACTGTCCTTCTCCCAAGAAACCACCCTTTATATAAGTCCATGACTAAGCCTACATTATAGTCCATGTAAAGACCTTTCCGATTGACCAAAATGTATTCACTACCGATATTTTGGAAAGCTTTTGACATAGGTTACGTGATATATCCCTAGTGGTCAAAATCGACTTCCCACACCAATGGATGGGAACTTAAAACCTTTTGCAAACGATGGTGAGAAGACCTTCATGATTAAGGTACTCCAATTTGGCATTTTTGGCAAATCTTTTGAGTTAACTAAAATCATCTTGTTGAAAATTTTCCTCCAAAGGAATTTTGATAATTAATGACACTTATAAAAAATTGATTAACAATTGCTTGAATGACATTTTAAGTCTTTTTGATTTCTCATGATTGTTAACCTTCCGTTTGATTTGCTAATGCAATCTCGGAATTCTTTTTAAATATACTCCCCAAGTGAAGTGGTCACAATTTCCATTTGATTTGCTACATCCAATCTTGAAACCTCTTGAAATTGGTGATTATTATATATTTCAAATAGGTATCTCAAAGCAAATTACAAGCTTGTAGCACTGGACCTCCACCTTCCACGTGGACACAACTTGTAGTTTTGAATATAGTGATTTCGTAGCATCGGGCTTCACCCTCTGAGAAGGATTGCGTCTTGTGGCTTTAAATATGGTGTTTTTTTAACGGTCTTTCCGAAGTATACACAAATTTGTAGCCTTGGAGCATTCACCCTCCAAGAGGTCGCAGCTTGACGTTTTGGACAACTTCTCCCTTCAACATACACATGATGAGCTTTCACAGCCCATGGTGTCCTCCTTCCATTAGATGTCCAGGTAACATCTCTGAAATTTCTAACAATGATATGTAGGTACGGTGAGCTTTTGCAGCCCATGACCATTTCAAAACACCAGACTTTCCCAGTGAAATTCTTCCCTTTCAATACAACATGATGAGCTTTTGCAACTCGAAGTCTTCCCTTTCAATACAGCATGGTGAACTTTTACGGCCCGAAGTCTACCCTTTCATCACAATGTGGTGAGCTTCTGCAGCCCGGAGTCACTTTCATCTTTCTTTCAAACAAGCTTAGGTAAGTATCCCTCACCCTTAGTTTAAAAAAAATCCACCCAAAAGCAAGGCACAATAGAGAGAAGAGAGAATGAGAACATGGATGAGCAAAAGCACTCCAAATAATGTAGAGACTTGATGTAAGACTCCAAGGTACGTCTCCGGTCGAGTGTCGTTAGTCTTTCCTTTTGTTTTCTTTTCTTTGAGTTAGTCTACTAAAAATTCAAGTATCATTTAGTTTTTATGAGGAACATATCCGAGCTCCTTCTTAAAAAGGGGTAGCTGTTGATACTTGATTTTTAGCCGACGAGTCTTAGAAAGGTAAAAACTCGAGATTAGGGGTCCCTAATAGCGATAGGGCCCGTTTCTCGTCCAAAAAGAGTTTCTTAATGTTTTTTGACAAAATTCAACTTCCATTGTAATCTATCTAAACCAATACATTGATTTCACCAATAATCTTGGAAAGTCTTTAGAGTTGAGTTTTTGGTCTACCACTGGAGTCTACTCTTGGTCAACTTTAAAAAAAATAAAAAAACTGAAAAATGCTTAAATCAACTCCTTTTGTCCTTAGTTTTACTTTTAACTCGTCGATTTTACAAAAATCAATCAGAAATTGGCTTTTCGCCAAATTGGGAATTTCTATTTCTAATTGGCCAAATCCAAAATTAATTTTTCTCTAAACATTTTTTAGGAAAATTTCATTCACGACATTTGATCAAGTGGTCATTCTACATTCAATTGTCAAGCCAATTTCATGATTCCAAGGTGGAAGTTAATTTCCCCAATTTGAGCTTTAATTAGGGGTTCCGATCAATTCTTCACTATAATGCAAATTAGCCAAAATTAAGTCCAATTGAGTACAAGCAACTTAGTTCCAATATCAATTTTGACAAAATCACATCGCTTGACCAAATTAGCCAATCAATGAGCGGTAAAATCAAGATGGGCTGAACCAATTGACCTCATTCGATTTGACCCATGTTAGACTAGGATCCAATTTGATAAATTGAGGTCCAAGTTGATCGATTGAGCCTCAATTATATTTGATGGTCTAGCACATGGTGCGATTTTTGTAGAAATTAAAGGAATTGAAGTGTTACATGTTAAACCAATCAAACTGAGGTAACCTAGTTCAAACTGGGTTGATTCGATCAAACCCATTGTGGTCGGAATCATTAGGACAACCTTCAATTCAGCCTAATTGGGCAAAATACTGAAATTAATTAGGGGAATTAAGCAAATTTAGACAATTAGGCGACCCGAAACAATCCGGTCGAACTAGGTCAGTCCGAGTGAGTTTGGCTAAACCCAACAATGCCAACCAGCCAATCACGCTGGTCCGGCCACCTGGCTGACCTGCCCCCGTCCTCACACTCCAAAAATTACTAATCTGCCCATTGAGAAATTACCAAAGTGCTCTTGTGCCATGTCATCAATCCAAGTGAAGAGCAAATCCAAGCCATCCATTAGGCCATGTCATCAATTCAAATGACATATTTTCAGCCATTGGAATCATCCATTAGAGGTTAAGGGATCAATGTGTGCCATTGGATTGATCCAAGGGTCATTATTTGCACTTAACGTGGATATATATATATATATATAGCATTTTCCCTGCAAATTTTGGAAGGGCTTTGAACACATTTCTCAAAAAAAATTCTCTCTCTCTCCCTCTCACAAGGTCTCACACTCTCTTGGTTTCCCTTTCTCGGCGTCCTTCCCACCGACTGCTTCCGGCCATTTTCGGCCGACCGCCGCCTCCTCTCATCGGTCCTTTACTTACAAATGGCTTCCTTGGCGCCGGTTGTGATCATTATTGGATGTCGTTGAGATCAGCCGAGTTTCTCTCCCTTGAGAAGACGATTTCCACGTCAGTACTTGAGCCAGCTGAGTTTGAAGCATCACCAACAATTTGATGGCTCCACCTCGCTGGTTTCATTGTACGACGATCATCCTCAGCTTATCTCTATCTTTGTGTTGATTGGTATCGGCCAAATATCTCATCGGAAGTCCTTTGTGTAGCTTTTCTCCTTCATTGTTCATTGATTGCCGATATTCAAGGAAGGTTTGATCGAAGATTAGAGGATCAACTTCAGATGATCAATCAATGATCATTGATGTTTATAGCTGAAAATTGACATATATACTTCAATGTATAACCGAAAATCAATGTAGATTGTGATGAACTTGATCAATTACTAGATAATTTCCAGAAATTGAACATAGGATTGCATGTTTAGGCTAACTAGCCTTGAAATTTAGTCTAGTTTAGTTGATCCTATAAGTTTGCACAATTGATTTCTGGAAATTCCTTGTTGGCTGGATTATGTTCATGTGCTTTGATGGTCTATTTTGATGTGTTCATTTGATGTTGATTTGAGTTCAATTTAGTTGATAGATGTACATTTAGGATTAGATGTACGGTTTAGGTTTTGATTGATGAACTTTGCATGAAAATATGTTTGAATATGTTCATCAGTTCTGGAAAATAGGTTGAGTATGGTTGAAGATGGCTTAAATGTTCATAAACTTGACTTCGGAGATTAGAATGATTTTCCAGAAAATCGGACATAGTTCTGGCCTAAAAAACTGATTTCAACTGAGTCCCTGGGTAAACTTGTAAGTTTGGCAAAGTTAGGGGGCTCTTTTGAAAAAAAGTAAAACACAAAATTTGTTAGTAACAGGCTGAACTAACTGCCAGTAAAATTTGGTAGGATTTCGAATTTTCTAGATATTTTTACCGTATTTTCAAAATCGGGTCAGAATTTGGGTCAAAATCTGGATCATTGTTGGAACCGGGTCAATTTCAGGTCGATCGCTTTAGAACTGGGTCAAATAGTCTTAATGAGAATTAAAATAAACTTTTATAAGCTTTCCAATGAATTCTGAATCACTCAAATTGCAGTTCATTTGATAAGTTATTTGAATCCAAACATAATTGTTTAGAATCAGTGAATAATTGAACAAGTGACCAATTTGTCTCACTTAATTGATTGTTGATTCCTCAAGGTCATTTGGCCTAAATGCATGATTAGTTAAGCATTTGCATGTGATTTTTAGATGAATGGCTTAGGCTCACGACACATAGCTGTCCGCGGGTAGCCTAGTTGGTAATTAGCCTTAATTATAGTTTAATGATGTTTGCCTTTGCTACGTGAATGCAAGTGAGGGCTAATTTTCATTAATCTTGATCAATAAACCACTAGCATTAGGAGGTGGCTTAGGAAAATTGACTTGCATGATCAATTCCAAAGCCGATTCCGAGGCAAATTGAATGACGATTTGATGTGAACATTGCTAATGTCTTGCTTCGCTTGAATGCATATCATGAATCATGTGAACGAGTGATTGAATGCGAAAACTGACACCCACGAGGCGTGGCCAAAGGTGGACATCCGAAGAGGCGGCGGCCAAGAAGAGCCGGTGATGGTGGAAGATTGATGTCTAATCCGATCTTAAATTTTGTAATAGCTTAAACTAAAATGGCCTTCCTTAGGTAAGTTTAAACACTTGTAGGCCAATTAGTATAGGCTTCACATATAAAATTTGATTATAATGACCCTCATATTTCAAAATAAATTACTAGGATAGTCTAGTCTAGATTTCATCTCAATCAATTGATTCGAATTAGGTTCGCTAGTAAGCTTCTGAGGGTCCATGTCTTGAGGCTCAATAACGAGGCCATGTATTATTCATTGCCCAACGAGTTATGGGTTTTATATTACTGTACTTAGATAATCGCTTTCAATTCATTGGGTGTTTACTTACCGCACTGTCATTTCAATAAATTAAGTGTCAATTGCTTTCCTAGAATAAGATAGGATTAGCCTTAGAACAAAATGAGACCTACAAGAATATTTGCATGCTCACTTAGTGGACTAATGCCTTTAGGATCATAAAAGGTAATCAAGAATGAATGGCCACTTAGATAACACACTTTCAAGTTAAGTACCGAAATGGTGCTAACAGTAACATTAGTTAAAACAAGTCCCCGAACTTAAAAATTCTTGTTGCGTAGGAATCGAGATGACAATCCCACGTCTTGATTGGTTTCTAGTCGACCCTCAAATGGCTAGTGGTAACTTCTAGAAATATTAAGTTGTTAAAGAACTTTAAAAATAAAAAAATCCAATGTCACTCAAGGTGTGAGCTTGGGAGAACCTGCGCTTATAATTGATAGACTGATTTGGATCACCACTATATGATGTGTTCAAGCCGTCTTTTGGGATGCTAATTTGGACCGTCTTATAAGTAAATACCTCTAAACCTATTTCTGGAGGGTGCCCTTGGAAAAGTAGGTCACGACAATGTTGTCAACATACTGAGTCATTCAAACAAGGTACAGTCTGCAAATGAATCCTCGGGCAGGTGGTGTTGTTGTACTTCTCAAATTCGGATATCTTGAACTTTTTTGGCACTTTGACCTTGGCATGGAGAGATAGGTCAGTGGGATCATGGCCTTGCAAACCTTGCAATTGCTTCATCTTTTCTTCAAGCTTTGCGATTCTCCTCTCTTGCTCAGACTTCAGCACGTCAACAGGTTCAGCCGGAGTGTCCTAGTCGACAACCTTTGGAAGTGGATCATCGATCAATTCAGGCGTATCATCATCGATGGCTTGATCTTTGGACTTATCAGTTGTCTACTTCGGTGACACAACCTCAATCTGCGGTTGAGGGGGTGCAGGAATGAGATTGGATTGAAGAGATTCCATTTGCTTTGAGAGTTGTTAAATAGTGGTGAAATTTGCTTTATGTCACCTTCAACACTTGCAACATAGTTTTGCACCTCAGTTTGATTAGTCATTTTCGCTCTAGAATGAACAGGTGAACGACGAGAATCCGTGATTACCCATTTAAAGAAAAATAAACAAAGTAAGTACGAGGTTTCAACAAGATCAGCTCATGACATTGGTCGAATCGTTCATTTTATTTAATTTGTGAAATTGTTCACAAATGAAAGAAACTCCTAAAAATGAACTAGGAATTAAAGGAATCAAACTCCCTAAACATTGAACTAGGAAAGTAAAGACGTGAATTGGAAACAATCTCTTTAGGGTTTTTCAAACGAGTCATTCCAAATAACTAGGCAATTTCATCATTTCCATTCCAAATTGACAAGGGAATTAAACCCATGCTTGACTTTTTTGTCATGGACCAATAAAAGTAAATTGCATAGTAGAAGGGATAGAAAACTTCCTTCACAAAACATTATGGCAATCATATAGACATGCGCATGAGATGTGCAGTTTGATTTTTAACTAAAAATGCAAAGTTTAGCCTAACATGATTTATACTAACTAATTGACAATTCTAATTAGTTCTTTTTGGGATTTTTTTAATGAAAACTGAGCTATATGCAATGTAAGTAACTCAACCTTACCACTAAATTTTGTCTACATGACCTAATTCTAGTGACGTTTATCATGACCTATTCTAACATGGCACGCAATTTAAACTAAGTAAGCCTAAACATGCAATCACTAAATGACATGGAATTGATGATATGGCATGGCACAAATGAAGTGAAAATATGCCATGGTAAGTATGGCGTGGCATTGATGATGTGGCATATATAAATGACGTGGCAAGGACATAACATGTGACATGGCATCAATGATGCAAGCATGACGCAACTAAACCTATATGACATGTAAATGTTATTTTTGGTATTTTTCATTAAAATTAGAAAATAATAATTAATGAAAAAATTAATTATCTAAAGTGAAGGATAATCCATATTAAACTAGGGGGTAACCTAGGCTTGATCCTATCTTAACTAGGAAACCTTATCCTACCCACTAGATAATCCCTAAATATGCAATATTATCTAGAAAAGCTATCATAATCTAAACATGCAATTTTTGTATTTTTTTAGATAAGGAAAGCAAACAAACGGGATAAACATTAAATCAAAGGCGATATACACTCAAAAATAGCGACAATGTCAACCCAATCCAATTTTGGAAACAAATGAAATTGTTATCCCAATTTTAGGCTTAAAGATCGAGATACCGATTTTTTGCGTAATCCATAACCCTATCTCAATGTCTAGAGATTGAGTTACTGATTATATACACGTTTAGAATTATAAAATTTTCCTAATTGGATATGCCTATAATCTCATAATGTGCAACGTTAGATGTTGATAAGCACAAATTGGGTTAATTCTAAAAAAAAATACTAACTTTAGGTCGAGAGATAATTTTGACTCAAACCTTTTTTTGTTCCGTAAAAAAACACCAACTTTAGGTTAAGAGACAATTCTGACTCGAACTTTTTTTTGTCCTGTAAAAAAGCACCAATTTTAGATCAAGTGACAATTTTGGCCCCAACTTTTTTTTGTTTATAAAAACTCACCAACATTCACCTTAATCCCAAATCTGGTCCTTCGTTGATTTTTTATCTGAAGTCACCCTTGTTTGAGAAAAAAAGTTATGGTGGTGAGCCTTGTGAATTTCATTCATGGCGTCTGTCGACAGGCAGTGGTCTACAATTTCAGATTACGACAAAACGACAAAGTCTGGCCAGAGAGATTTAACCTGGAGATATTTTTGACTTGTTGGTGAAGTGAAGGAGATGAATAGTTTTACCGTTATTCTTCAAGCTGTGGCTCAGAGGATAAGATAATGAATAGTGCTTTAAATCCAATCAGTAAGTCACGTAGATTTATTGCTAAGGTGGAATAGTCAAGTTAGATAATCAATGGTTTCAAGTCAATGGGGGCCAGATTTGGAATTTAAGTGAAAGTTTTTACTTTTTTACCAGACAAAAAAAAGTTGGGACCAGAATTATCACTTGACCTAAAGTTGATGCTTTTTTATGGAACAAAAAAAAGTTCGGGCTAGAATTGTCTCTCGACCTAAAATTGGTGTTTTTTTTTTGGAATTAACCCAGCACAAATTAGGTGATAAAATATCAAATCAAATCAGGAGTGGATAATTACCTAATTTGAATATTGAGTTTCCAAATCGGACCAATGGGCAGTGAGACACACGAGACGGTCGGCGGCGGTTCTTGGCCAAGGATTGGTACTTGGCTTGACGAGGTCTAGGTAATGTGCAGCGAGGCACACGAGGCGGCCGGCGGCAGTTCATAGCCAAGGATTGGTACTCGGCTTGGTGAGGTCGCAGTAACACCACTACAAAAAAAAACCGCCGTTTTGAGACGAATTTTCCAACGAAAAATTTTGCAAAATTCGTTGGAAAACGAATTTCCAACGAAATTAGTGATGAACAAAAATTCGTTGATAATTCGTCGTCGCAAATTTTTCCGACAAAAAATTTAAATTTTCATTGGTAATTTGTGACGAAATTTTTTCGTCGCAAAATTCGTTGGAAAATTCGTTGCAAAGTTCGTTGGAAAACTTGTCGCTAATTATTCGTAGCAAAAATCGTGGCAAAATTTGTCGGTAATTTTTTGTGGGAAAATTCATGGGAAACGAATTTCCAACGAAATTAGCCACAAAAAAAAAATTCCTCAATAATTCGGTGTCGGAAATTTTTTGCGACAAAAAAGTTTAATTTTTCGTTGGTAATATCCGGCGAAAATAGGGTCGTGGCAAAATTCGTGGGAAATTTCCCACGAATTTCGCGACAAAATTTAAATTTTCGGCATAGGTGGCCTTTTTCAATTTCGTTGGAAAATTCGCGGGACATTTCCCACAAATTTTCCAACAAAATTCAAATTTTCGGCTTTTTTTCAAATTCGTTTTCAAATTCATGGGAATTTTCCCACGAATTTGAAAAGCCTAGTATTTTTTTGCAAAATTTTGCGATGAAAATTTGAATTTTCGTTGGTAATTTGCGACGAAAATTAATTCGTTGCTAATTATTCGTTGTAAAATTCGTGACTAAATTAGCTGCAAAATTCGTTGGAAAATTTGGCGCAAAATATTCGTTGCAAATATCGTCGGAAATCGCGAATTTTGCCGCAAAAAAATTTCAATTTTCATTGGTAAATTGCGACGAAAACAAATTCGTGGGAAATTTCGTTGCAAAATTTGTCCCTAATTATTCGTTATAAAATCGTGGAAAATCGCTAATTTTTCCGACAAAAAATTTCAATTGCGACGAAATCTATTCGTGGGGTCGCTAAATTACGACGAAATCTATTCGTGACAAAATTCGTCGCTAAGTTTGCGACGAATTTTGTTTAGGGACAATTTCGATTTTAAAACTAATTAGCAACAATATTATTTTCTACAATGTATAAGTTGCAAAATCTCACATGATGGTATTCGATATTCAATCTCATAGTACATAGAGGTAGCTAAGCACTAATGAACATCATGTAATACATGCAAAACATTGAAAGGTGTTGACACCTAAATTTTTTGCCCAAAAATCATTTTCGAAAAATTGGAACTTGTTTTTCCACAAAAATATTTTGGAATTATTCTACTAAAAAAAACGAAAGAGCAAGGGCCAAGGAATCGAGTGTAGCTAGCCGAGACCTGAGGGATCAAATTGCAAATGAACCAGCAAGTTGGGGCCAAAATGCAATTTCCAAAAGTTGGGGGACCAAATTGCAAAATTTGTATAATTTGCCCCCAAGCCCTTAAATCATCATTTTTACCCCTAATCAAGCTTGAAATTGAAAACGGGCAAGGTAAAATTGATCAGATCAAGCCAAAAGGAGTAAATCGGCTCAAATTAGGCATTCTCGGGCAAGAAAATGGCTAATTTTGAGGGACTTTCCTGCAAAATTGGGCATGAAAAATTGAAAATTCTAATTATCATCTTAAACTAATATACTTCAAATTTCAAACTGATCAAAAATTCCGATCAAATTAATGGATTAAAGCACTTAAATCAGCTTCCAAAAACTGGTCCACGATTTGGTCTCAATTTGAGGCTATTGAGTAGCCAACTTTGTGGCCCCGCTATATCCTACTCAGCCAGCCGATCAGCGTGAACTCTGGCCGAGGTGTGAGACCATCATTAGGAGTGCAAATAGACAAAAATTGCCAGGGATAAGCTGCTGAAGGCACGTGATAATCTCAGTCAAACATGCTCACTGAATAGCTGCAAAGTATGATGATTTTGGAGTCAAAGTTGGTGAAGAGACTCAGTTTGCAGGCTTGGTAAGTGGGCAATCACGGGCTAAAAATCTGGTTGGATTCGGTGGATAGGATGTCTGAAGCACGTTCTTCTGGGGGATAAAAAGAAAGGGAGGAGACAAGAGGAGAAGAGTTGATGATCGTTCCAAAAACTCACCCTCAGACGCAACTAAAACAGAAAATCAACCCAAAAAAAGTTCCAGATTGGCTTTTGGAGAGAAAAGGGAGATTTTCGTGAACTTCGAGCCAAAATTAGCCAAAACCTTCAACTAGAGAGTGGAACTACATTCAAAGAGCTTTCCAACCATAGGTCGTACGTCCAAATGGATGTTGGGAAGCCACCCAAAATCCCCTCGAAAAGCAGCCCATTCTTGAGTCAAGAGAGAAATCCAGAAATTTTCTTAAGTGTTGAAGTCAGACGGTTACTAGTGAGGGAAAGTGGGAGTTTTTGAGAGACATGAGGAATATATGAGGATACCCGTGGCTTGGAAATTAAACTAGAATACATCTAGTTGGGGTTGGTGTCAAATCAGTCAGAAAAAGAGGTCGTTGATTTTTGTTTTGGAGACCAACAAAAACCTTCGCTGTCAGTTCTTTCTTTGCAGATCTCATTCTCTAGTTTGAAGAAGCCTATTTCCCCACGCCCTTGGAAGACAAGTTTTTGGTTCCCTCGGCCAAGGGATACTTCAAAGAGAAACTAGGAAGCAAGGTGAGTATCCTACATGTATTTTTGTTCAATTTTGAACATGTTTTAGTCATGAAAAATCAAGAGAAAACCAGCCCAGAGAACCAATCTCTGAGGCTGGAATTTTTCTAGGTATTGGAGCCCCTTCATGAGCCCTATATGTTTGACTTGCTACTCCTCTTTGCATGCGTTTTCTACCTTCATGAGCTTATGAATGTTATATGGGTGTACAAATTATACTGAGATCCACTTGATTTGGTCTTTGAAGCCCCGTGTGAGCCATGAGATCGCCCGTAACTTGAGCAAAAAACCAAGCTAACCCACATTGATTCATGGCTAGTCATTATGAACCATGCGTGTATGCTTCTTGGAGGGGTTGTTTCGACGTATTCACTTGATCATTCTCCATGATGTTTGTTTCATTTGAAAGTAGATGTTACGTATATTCTTTCGGATGAAGTGATGTTTCCCATAGATCTTGCACGTGATGAGTGTCGGGGCTTAAACCTGGCATGCAACAGGTTTGCTTGACCTGGGTTTAAACTCAGATTTGCAAAAGCAGCCCGAACTCACGTATTGGAGGCCGATTCCAACTTGGTTCTTGTGAGTTTTAGGTTGTGATTTCTAGCTAATCTTGTTCTTTGCATGTGATAATATAACCTTGATACTTTGGTTCCACTTGATATTACACACGGAGTGAGATTGAAGGCCACGAATATGGCTCGAGGAAGCCATTTGGGGCAGTTTAATGCACACCAAATGCTCAACGAAATGCCCAAACCAAGCTTCAATCTTCAAACGGTTGATTTGAGCCCGGTTATCGTAATATTCATATTCTGAGTTGTTTCATGTTCACGTAAATCGAGCATAGGCCAATTTAGGGAATTATTATTATTATTTTAAATAAAAAAAAGAAAAAATGAAAACAAATCGGAAAATTTCCAAAAAAATGAAAAATGTTGGATAGTATCAAATTATGCAAAAAATGACATTTATGAGATTTTCCTAATTTTATAAAGTCATTTCCCTAATGTAATGCTATTTTGGTATTTTATTGCCATTTTTACAAAAAAAAATCCATTCTGCATAGACAAAAATTACTTAGAATAGTTTTTGTGTAGCTAGAGTAATTTCATGCATATTTAAATTCTCATTTCGCTCATGGGGGTCTTGTCCCGGGGCATGATAACGAGGCCATGTAATATCATTTGCCCGACTTGTATCGGGTTTTCTCTTTCCGCGTTTACTTTCAAGTCATTTCAATTTCTTGGATGTTTACTTACTGCTCTGCTTTTCGATAATTCAAGTGTTAATTTTTTTTCCTAAATTAGGATAGTATTAATCTAGACATTGAAGAAAACAATCCCACAAAAACATTTGCAAGGACACTTAGCGGCTTTGATATCATAGGATTATAATTGGTGATCAAGATTGTGTGACCACTTAGATATTGCACTCTTAAGTTAGGTACCGAAAGGGCGCTAATAGAAATGTTAGTGTAAGCAAGTCTCCGGCCCTAGAGCCTCTGGTTGCGTAGGAATCGAGGTGACACTCCTGCGTCTTGATTGGTTTCTAGCTGACCCCAATAGACTAGTGGTGACTCATAGAAGTACTTATGTTACTGAGAATTCAAAAAGAAATCCAACATTGTGCAGGGTATGAACTTGGGGAGAGTTCGCGCCTAGATCGATGGGCCATCGGTCCGCTGTCGCGACCTACCCCTCGAGGGCCGAGCTCGATGAGGCGGGTTTAGAGATAAGTGTTCATGAGACGGTTCATATGGCACCTCATAAAAATGATTTTACTGAAGTGTAAATCTTTTGTTTAGCCATATGACCCATTGATCATGAACGTGAATTTTCCCTAAATCCATATCTCGCGTGACAGCGGATCGATTTTATTTTATATTTTTATTTTTTTTAGGAGTTGCCACTAGCCTAGGTCAGGGGTCGGCTAGAATACCCAACTGAAACGCGGGAATTTCGTTTCGATTTCTACGAAAACCAGAGATCAAAGGTTCGGAGACTAGCTTACATTAATATTTCTATTAACGCCCTTTCGGTACCACTAAACTTATCATGGTTGTTATCTAAGTTGTCATGCATTTGTTCTTTATCACTTTCGTGCCAAAGTCTTAGTCCACTAGGTGATCATGCATCTTGTTTTTTGTATTTCCAATTAAGATTCTAAACTAATCCTATCTTAGTCTAGAAAAAGAAAGAAACAATCAATTGTATTGAAAGACATTTCGTAAAGTAAACACTCGAAGTATTGAAAATACAAACTAATTCTAAGTGCGAAAAGAGTAAAAACCCGCAACTCGTCGGGTGTTTATTACAACACAAATTGAAAACCCGAGACATGATCGGGGATGAATGAATTAAGTACAAATTGAAACCGGATTGGACATCGGTCTAGCACCATCATCAAATGAGTACAAATCAAGACCGGATTGGACATCGGTCAATCACCTTGGCCTTTTCAATTTTGGATTATCTCCTATGGACCGTCTCTCGGGTGTCGGTGTTTACATTCATAACATTCATTCACGACAAACAACATATGAAAGAACAATGGTTCAAGCAATTCACTAATTAAGCACGGGCCTCGGGATCGGCCTTTGTTTTTTCATGCATTTCGATTCACCACCCACCTAATCATCTACCATTATTTGATTAATGGTTAATGATAATGGGCTACCATTTGCATTCACAAAACGGCAACTCATATCAATTAACCCTTAAAGTCGGGTTCTAAATGACCATGATGGGCTACCCGCCGAACATGCACCGGGCCTAACATTCATCTAACAAACACATGCATAATAATAGAATGAGCATGCATTCAAGCCCATGGGTCTTATTTCGAAGCCAATCAAACAATGAGAAGTGAGCTTTATAAAAAAGACCACTTATTCACTTAATATCTAATTCAGATTGATTCTGTTCGGTTGTGATTAACTACCCTAATGATGTTCAAATGAAGTGATTCAGGTGTCATTAGAAATCTTATGACATGAGGATCAAAAGTCAAGAAGACCATTTTTCTAAATCCTAGCTAATTTTCTCGAAAATATCAAATTTGATCTCAGTGACAGACTAGACTCGGTTCTGTTATGGATTTCAAAATAATGGCGGGAAAAATAACAAACCTTATCAAAACCATTTCTAAAAGTGTTTTGACATAGCAAATCAAGTCCGATCGAGGCATATGATATATCAAATCGAAGCTTAAGACGAGCTCTACGATTCTCTAGTTTGTCACTTCATCAGATTTCGACATTAACGAGCTCAAATCAACATCTCAAACATGCAGGTTTTCCTGGACACGAATTTGCTGAATCATGTTTAAATGTTCTTATCTTGTTTAACAATGCTCCAATGCATGATCGAGCGATCCGGCCTCCGTATTCAGATCAGGAATGGCACGGAGAAGTCTCGGAAAGCTCGGCTAACCTATGACAATGGATTGCACGAAATATCGTGAGGATCGATTCGTTTTCTCACAAATAGACTAATTAGCAAAAATCAAATCAAAAGATGCGATCCGGTGGCCGTTCAACGAGAAGCCGGCCACCACAGCGACATGAAAACGCTGAGGAACGCTGCTGGATGCTCTGGATCGCCGGAAGGAACACCGGTTGGCCTGTTCAATCACTTGAACCGGCTGATCAAGTCACCGGCGGTAATGCCGGTGATGCTGCCGTGAAGATGAAACCGCCGGAACAGCAAGCTCCGGCCACCAGTGAGGTCAGCTGGTGTTGCGACCAGCCTTGGACCACCGTGGAGAACGACGGTGGGGCGGCAACTCGCCGGAAAGCGGCCGGTGAGGAGGTGAAGGGGCTGTCGCCGAGAGAGAACTCGAGAGAGAGAGAGATGGCGTGAGAGGAAGAGAGAGAGAGAGAGAGAGGAGAGAGAATTCAGATCTGGAAAAAATGAGTCCCCCCCGTAATTTTGGAGGGAAAAAACACTATATACTTCCCTCAATTTTGAATTCTACCCCTTTGATTAATCCAATGGCCCACAATGCACCCTTAATGATTAAGAATATTCTTGAAAGGCTAAGGATTGGTGACATGGCATCATGGATGGACATGATCAATTCTAAATGAATGGCCATGATTGATTTACTTATCCCCTAATTAATTTGCTTAATCCTTGAAGAATGGTATTTTAGTAATTTCTCTTAGGGGCATTTTTGTAATTCTCAATTAAGGGTATTTTTTGTCATTTTTGGGCTCAAGAGGATGTGGCCGGCGTTGGTTGGTCTGAACGGACCGTCGATCGTCGAAATTTTCGACCGGAAAATGGCTAGTCCGATCGGATTAGTCCAATTTGAATCAAATCGGGCTGAGTCAGTTAGCCCTCAATTTGGTCTGATTGAACTGGTTCAATCCTTGATTTCTTTTGTTCCAATTTGGTGCAATTTGATCTCCATCATGATTAATTGACCTCATTAATATCGAATTCAATCAAATTAGATTGAACCGATTTGAAATTCATGTCCAATTTAACTTGTTTGTCTTAATTGCTCTTGAATTCGGGTAATTGCATGACCAAGCTAGACTAACAAGTTTAATTGAAGTCTAATTAACCAAATTGATTCTCAATTCATCAAATTGAATATTAGTCTAGAGTAGATCAAGTTGAATTGCACTAATTAGATCAATTACTCTTAGACTTCTTTATCATTGGATCACTAAATTGATCAAATTGACTCAAATTCATGTGAATCTTTCAAAATTGATTTTGAATTTGGATTTCATATAAGAAATTAGGCTCATTTGTGCCATAATTGCGCACATCATGAAGAATCGATCAAAATCACTAATTATGGCCAAAATTAGGGATTTTTGTGTTTGGCTTGGAATCACAAAATTGGTTCAAAAATTGAATATAAGATGACCTCTAGATCAAATGCCGTGAAGAAAACTAACCTGAAAAATGACTAGAAATGAAGCAATTTTATTTTTGGCCGATTTGAATCAAATTCTGCAATTTGGGAAAAAGTTGATTCTAAATCGATTTTTGTAAAATTTCAAATGCCAAAGGTAAATTGAATGTAAAATAAGATGATTTTTGGATTTTTGGATTTTTCAATTTTTTGGTCAAAGGTTTGACCAAAAGTCAAACGCTAGTTGACTTTTCACTAGGAGCTTGATTTTATGATCAAATCTTTGAATTTTTCTGAAATTTCCACTTTTAAAGTGAAATTGGACTTGAAAGGAATCTTTTTATGCGAAAAGCCCTAATTTGACCTGGGGTTGACTTTTGGTCAAAAGGTTGACCAAAAAGTCAACGCAAAAGTCAACCATTTGACTTTTCGGGTTTTTGCATGAAATGAATAGAAAATCGCTGACAAAAGCTAGGCCAACAGACAGAATTAAAAAAACGACACTTTTTGTTCAAGAAACAAGCTCCGTCGCGATCGGAAACCATAATCTCGAATTTTCTATTTTTAATGACATGTCAGCTAAAAATTAGGTGTCAACAGCTGCCCCTCTTTGAGTGGGAGTTCGAAGAGGTTCCGCTCAAAGACCAATTGGCACCTGCAAATTTTAGTCGATTTCATTTGGGAAATGAAAGAAAATAAAGACAAAGACATTTGATCAGAGTCTTACCTGAAGCACTTACCATTGACCATTTAGATTGTTAGCTCATTCATGTGTTTTTTCTCTACTCTCTCTCATGTGATGGAATGAAGGAAGAAAAGAAACAGAAATGGTTTTATAGGAAATCTATGGTTTAAGGAAAACCAAGAACCAAAGGACAAGGTTTAAGGATAACCAGGAACCTAAAGTAAGGTTTAAGGATGACCAGGAACCTAAGGCCAAGGTTTAAGGATGACCAGGAACCTAAGGTAAGGTTTAAGGATGACCATCAACCTAAAGTAAGGTTTAAGGATGATCAGGAACCAAAGGTAAGGTTTAAGGATGACCAGGAACCTAAGATAAGGTTTAAGGATGACCAGGAACCAAAGGTAAGGTTTAAGGATGACCAGGAACCTAAGGTAAGGTTTAAGGATGATCAGGAACCAAAGGTAAGGTTTAAAGATGACCAGGAACCTAAGGACAAGGTTTAAGGATGACCTAGAACCTAAGGACAAGGTTTAAGGATGACCTAGAACCTAAGGTAAGGTTTAAGGATGACCAGGAATCAAAGGTAAGGTTTAAGGATGACCAGGAATCTAAGGACAAGGTTTAAGGATGACCAGGAACCTAAGGACAAGGTTTAAGGATGACCTAGAACCTAAGGTAAGGTTTAAGGATGACCAGGAACCTAAGGACAAGGTTTAAGGATGACCTAGAACCTAAGGACAAGGTTTAAGGATGACCAGGAACCTAGCATATGGTTTAGGCTGACCAAAAACCGATCCACTGGGGAAAGATATTTTGAAAAAAAAGTTCCGAGATTGTTCAATGACAAATCAAACGGAGTTATTCGCATTTTGGTAAAAGACACTGACTATCAAAATCCTTAAGAGGAAATTTTAACAAAATGATCTTTGAATAACCATCTAAAGAGGTTAGATAAAAATGCCAAATTGGAAATAACCTAATCAAAAAGGTCTTTCACACTGGCTCTCATAAAGGCTTTGATTCCCATCCATTGATGTGGGAAAGCTATTCAATTCTCACTGGTGATGCCTCACGAACCTATGTCAAAGGTTTTCGGCGACGTTCACATTGAATACAAATTGATTGATCAGAAAGGTCTTTCCCAAGGACCGTAATGTAGGCTTGGTCATGGGCTTATACAAAGGGTATTTGCTTTGAGGCCAAAAAATATATCATCAACATCTTCAGCGGGTTTACAAGTCAAGAACCTTGAAGATAAGACAAGATAGGATTACTTCCACTCCTTCTAGCGGTAGTTTCTTTGTGAAATCTTTACATTAACTCAAACCATCCCAATCGGAAGAGACTTCGGAGAGGGTTGTAATGTCGGTTCGGGTTAGGCTCAAAAGGCTTGAAATTTGATAGAAGGGGTTTGAAAGAAGAATGATGATTATCTTGGTATCATTACCAAATCATTCAAATCTGACATGATTTGATTCTTGAAAATCAAATTGTCTCGAGAGTCTATTTTTCTTGCAACATAAGAGCTTTGCTCTTTCTAAGCATCTTTTGCAATGAGAATTTTGCTTTTATCATAAGCATATTGCTTTTTCTTGCTTTTGCTTTTGCTTTTGACTTTGATACATTTTTTTCATGGGCATCGGCCTTGCTTTTACCAGGCACACTGCTTTTTCATGCCCCCTAATATTTATCTTTTGAGCTCTTTGGACTCTCGAGACACTTTATACATATTCACCAATTTCTCTAAATTTTCTTGGTAAATCATATGCATTGCCCCAATGTGGGGAGATAATCAACATTTTGGGTTTTGAAATGAACATGCTTAAGGCTCAATTTGGCTAAGCAAATGATAATTGTGTTTGGGGTAGAGGAAAGAATGCTCCTCTTCACTTTAGGATGTTTCGAGCTTTCATAAAGATCCATTTGAAACTATCACAAGAAGGTTGATGCAAGTGAAAGCAATAAAATCTTTCTTAATCTTTTTGCTCCAAAAATAATCAACCATAACTTCTTATTTTGCCCCAATGTGGGGTGATTCTTTTTATTTGGTAAAGGTAAGAGTATATATAGACTTTTCACGCACCAAATTACAACCTAAAGCACAAACCAGCACCTGACCTTATTAGGACAAAATGTCCACACAAGGTCAAGAAAGGAATGGCAGGAACTATACAACAATAAAAAGCCTAGCAAGCTAGAACAACAAGGACTCCAAACCAGCCAGCACCAGCAGCATAATAGCAATGTTAGGAGGAGAAACTCCTGTCCACGAACAAAGCACAAAAGGCCCTAGGAATTCATCGGCGACGTTTCAATGAGTGACAACGGTAGATCACAATTCCTTAGCAAGTTCCGATTTCTGTAAGTATCCGCAATACGCCCAAAAGAGATGGCTTTGTCCTTCACCACTTTGAGCAAGTGCTTACTCATGCCGGGGATGAAAAGACTCTTGTTTCTGAATAAGGAATGGTTCCTCTCAGTCCAAATAATGTGACATAAAGCCGCAAAGGAGTACCTGGAGAGGCAATGGGCGAAGGAAGAACCACCACAGATTTTCATTAGCCAAATAATGTTGTCTTGCCATGGACGGTTACGCCAAGGAAGGTTACACTTTGCAGCCCAAAAGGAAGCCAAACGACTAGTATGCGCACACTCAAAAAAGAAGTGGTTTACCGAGTCTGGTGTTGTGGCACAGAAGGGACATAACGCCGTGTCGATCCTACGGGCATGTAGGAGAAATACCTGAGTTGGTAGACGGTTAAGGGTCGCTAACCATAACAGGAAGGAGTGCCGAGGGACTAAATGGTGGTTCCAAATGAATGAGTGCCAAGCAACAGGCCGGCTTTTAGTTCTGATGAAGTCCCAAGCCATCGAAACTGAGAAGGATCCGGATGGATGAGGGTCCCATAAAGGTTTGTCCAGAGAATTTTCCTGAAAGACTGGCGCTGAGTCCATCCAGCTGAGGATGGTGGTCAGAGTGGAAGAATGTTGCCAAGAACGATCAAAAAAATCCCGAACAGATAAATTCCGAGGTATCCGCGATTGATATATTTCGGAATTGCTGAATAGAAGGTGAAATGGGCCTTTGTCGTGCCACCAATCAAACCAGAAGGAGACCGAACGACCATTTCCTATCTTCCATCGAAGGGTAGTCTGAGCAAAGGGTCTCATATCTAAGATTTTCTTCCAAGTCGAAGAACAAAATGTAGGTTTGGATACAACCCAGAAGTTGAAATTCTTCAAGAAGGTTGAGTGTATCCACTTACACCACAAGGATTCCTTATCCGCAAAGAGGAGCCAGATATGTTTAAGAATCAAGGCTCTATTGTATTCTGTGAGTCTCCGAATTCCTAGGCCTCCTTCCTCTTTAGGTAGACACACTTTCTTCCACAATACTTTAGCTCTGCCCACGCCTAACTCCGGACCCTTCCATAAAAACTGGCGAAGGATGGACTCGATAATATACAGCACATTCTTTAGAAGGGAAAAGATCGAGAACCAGTAAATATGGATAGAGTGGAGGACGGATTTAATGAGTTGAATCCGACCAGCAAATGAAAGGAAACGATGAGTCCATGAACGGGCTCGAGCAGTTATTTTATCAATAAGCACTTTACAATCCTCTTTCCGAATACCAGAAGATATAACAGGAACGCCTAGGTAGCGAAAGGGCAGTGCACCTTGCTGAAAGCCAAGGCACTGAAGAATTTGCTCATGGAGGTCAGGCGTCCCTCCCGATAAAAACACATTGCTTTTGTCATTGTTTGGTCTAAGGCCAGACCAATCCGAGAAGACATCGAGAGCTTCCTTAAGAAGACCAACCGACTTCACGTGCGCTTCTGAGAATACAAGGACATCATCCGCAAAGAATAGATGTGATAGGCGTGTTTGTTTGCAACGCCAAAACCAGTGAAAGTCGGAGCTAGTGGTCTTGGCCCTCAATAACCCAGAAAGGACTTCCATTACCAATATAAACAGGTAAGGTGACAAGGGGTCACCTTGTCTAATACCTCGGGAACTAGCAAAGAAGCCCTGCAATTCCCCATTAATTGATATCGAAAATTTGGCTGTTGAGACACACGCCATAACCATCTTGATAAAGAAACCAGGAAATTTGAAAGCCATTAGAGTCTTCTCAATGAATTTCCAATCAACCGTATCATAAGCTTTCTGAAAATCAACCTTGATGGCGCATTTTGGACGATAAGGTTCATGGTGAAAGTCCGCAAAGAGCTCCTGAGCGATCAGAATGTTGTCACTGATCCTGCGTCCTTTGACAAAGGCTGCTTGCGATGAATCAATCAAGGAGGGTAAGACGAGTGCAATACGCCTAGCAAGTATTTTAGAGATACATTTATATATGGTATTGCAACACGCAATGGGTCGGAAGTCATTCATAGCTGAAGCATCTGGAGACTTTGGCACCAGAGTCAAGATGGTAGTATTAATCTCCTTAAGGATACAACCAGATTGGAAGAAGTCCCTTACCGCCGTGATGATTGAGGGTCCAGTAATCTCCCAGGTGGATTTGAAAAAGTCAACATTAAACCCATCCGGTCCAGGAGCCTTGCCTTTGGCGAGTGAGAATAAAGTAGATTGGATTTCCATATCCGAAATCGGGGCAGCTAGGATATTACTCTGATGCTCATCAAGGCTTGTGCCAACAAAGGAGCTAATCTCATTAATAGAAGGCTGGGTACTCGCTGAGTTGCCATTGAGGAGTTGCTGAAAATGGCCTACAATATGATTCCCGACTTCAGTAGGGTCAGTTAATAGCATCCCATCAGAAGTGGAAACATAGAGAATACGATTCTTGACCCGCCTGTTGTTTACAAAGTGGTGGAAATACTTCGTATTGAGGTCTCCCTCCTTGAGCCAGCGGATCCTGGACTTTTGTCTATAAAAGGATTCCTCTTGTTGGCGCAAATTCGAGAAAGTACGTATATGAGCCAGTTCAGATTCCCGAAGATTCTGATCAAAAGGATGGCTTTCTAAGGCAGCTTGAATAGCATATAGCGCTACCCTTGCTTGCTCAGTCCTGTTAGAGATGTCTGAGAAGGAAATACGGTTCAGACTCTTCAGCTTGGCCTTGAGGCTTCTGAGTTTACAACAAATTCGGTACATAGAAGACCCCGAAAACTCAGTATTCCACACTTGAGCAACTATGTCCAAGAATTTTGGATGAGAAATCCAAAAATTGAAGAATTTAAAAGGTTTCTTGGAGCACTGAGGCTGAAGGATTCTAATCACCATAGGGGAGTGATCGGATATGCCAGGCGCCAAGAAGTTAGCTTCAGAGAAGGAAAACTGTTGGTTCCATAGGTCAATAGACGAGGACCCGGTCAATCTTGCGTACTTTGCGATTGGCACCAGAAGAGTGTGACCAGGTGTATCTACAACCCATAAAGCGGAGATCATCTAGCCCTGCTTGGTTAAGACAGTTCCAACAATCGAGCTACCCATTTTGTCATCAGGGTCTCTAATAGCATTGAGGTCTCCAGCAACTAACCAAGGGAGTTGACATGAAGAAATTCTGATAAGGTCATCCCACAGTGGGCGCCTATTCGCAAAGGTATGTTCACCATAGACTATTGAGAGCAAACAGGACCTTCCCATATTCAGCAGCTTAATCTGAGTATGCATAAGTTGGGAAGAAGAGCATAAGAGACACAGTTCAATCTCATTTGGAATTGTGGGGTGATTCTTGACAGGGGTATTTTGAAAATTCTCCTTATTTGGCTCAAAGTGGCTAGCAAAGGATAACATGAGTGTTTAGGATAGAGAAATGAAATGCCTTTTATCATTTCAATCCATGTATTCAATGTGAACGAACCCTACGTCCTACGACATGGCTTTTTTTTCGCTCCATTTTCTCAAAACTTGTATAGGGACGTGTTTAATCAAATGTTTGCCTTTTATCATCCTAAGCATTTCCATTTGGCATTTTTGAGAAAGCCCTTTTTTTTTTTAACTTGAAAAACCTTTTGAACAGAAAAGGTCCTCACAAATAGGATCTACTTCCTAAGCTCTAGGGAGAAGATTGATTTGATGTAGCTACTTGCTTGAGGTTGATTCCTTGAGGTTTGGAATAGCCTCCCTGGGGAACAGCTGAGTACCTGCAAAATGAACAAGTATGCAAAAATGACATGTACGCATGAGATGCATGATACAAATGTCCTAAAGTGGCTTGGATTCAATCCAAAAGTAGCTCAAAACTTTTTATTCAGGGAAAATATTTCTTGACAGCATCAGCATTCACAGGTTTTGGCAACTCTCGGCCATCCATTTCTATAAGAATCAATGCTCCACCAGGCAACACTTTCTTGATAACATACGGCCCTTCATAATTAGGGGTGAACTTTCCACGATCTGGAATAATGGGTAAGACTTTTCTCAAAACCAGGTCATTGATCTCAAAATGCCTGGGTCGAACTTTACGGTTGAATGACTTAGCTACTCGTTTTTGGTAGCTTTGTCCATGGCACAGGGCTTTTACCCTTTTTTCATCAATCATATTAAGCTGTTCAAATCTTTGTTGAATCCATTCTGCTTCGGAAAGCTTTATTTGCGAAAGTACCCTTAATGAAGGAATTTCCACTTCCACAGGTAAAACTGCTTCCATCCCATATACCAATGAGAATGGTGTTGCCCCAGTCGAAGTGCGAATGGAAGTTTGATAAGCCATTAATGCGTATGGCAACCGCTCGTGCCAATCTCGGTAATTTTCTGCCGTCTTAGACAGAATCTTCTTTACATTCTTGTTTGCCGCCTCAACAGCTCCATTCATTTGTGGGCGGTAAGGAGAAGAATTCAAGTGGCGAATGTGAAACTTATTGAGTAGCTCATCCACTACTTTGTTATTCAGGTTTGACCCATTATCCGTGATAATTGCTTCGGGAACCCCGTATCGAGCAATAATGTCTCAACGAATAAATTTTGTCACACTCCTCGCAGTGACGTGAGCATAAGAATTGGCTTCGATCCATTTGGTGAAGTAATCAATAGCCACTAGAATGAAGCGGTGTCCATTTGACGTCTTAGGATTAATTGGTCCGATAATGTCAATCCCCCACATTGAAAAAGGCCATGCTTCGGACATTTGATGTAATTCATTTGGGGGAGCATTGATTTTGTCCCCATAAATTTGACATTGATAACAACATCTAACATGTTGAATGCAGTCGGCTTCCATGGTTAACCAATAATAACCTAGCCTCATGATCTTCCTTGCTAGAAGATGGCCATTCATATGAGGACCATATTCTCCTTCATGTATCTCTTTCATTAATAAATTGGCCTCTTTGGTGTCTACGCACTTCAGCAGGACCGAATCGAAAGATCTCTTATACAAAACACCTCCACTAAGAAAGAATTTGGAAGCTAACTTAGCCAAGTATTTTCGATCTGTAGCTTGACTTCCTTGGGGGAATTTTCCTTCTCGAAGGTAATTTATGATGTCATAGTACCATGGTTGACCATCGAGTTCTTCTTATATAACCATGCAATACGAAGGCTCTTTTAAGACATTGATTTGCAAAGGATCAATATTCAAACCATCGGTGACTTGCAACATCGAGGATAATGTTGCCAAGGCATCAGCAAATTGATTATGAGATTTTGGCAAATAATCAAATGAGATCTCTTCGAATTCTTCCACCAAGTCTTTAAGATACTCATGGTAAGGAATCAATTTCGAATCACGAGTTTGCCATTCACCTCCTGTTTGGAGAATGATAAGTGCGGAATCACCATAAACTTGTAATCTCTTAACCTTCATATCGATGGCTAATTGGAGACCGAGGATGCAAGCTTCATATTCTAAAATATTATTGGTACAAAGAAATACCAACTTTGCGGCTACTGGATAATGCTGACCCGATGGAGATATTAAGACTGCTCCAGTATCTGAACCGAAGAGGTTAACGGCTCCATCAAAATACATGACCCACTTGTCTTGTGACACCAGATGGATTCTTTCATCAATTTCATCCCAGTAGTCTGACTTTAAGGGACTTTCGGCCAATATGTCAGCTATGGCTCGTCCTTTAACGGACTTCTGCGGCATGCTTTGAATATCAAATTCAGAGAGCAATATTTGCCATTTGGCAAGCCTTCCAACCAGTGCAGGCTTTTCCAAAAGATACTTGATAGGATCATTTTCATTCACAAGTAGGATGCGATGGTGAAGAGTGTATTACCGTAATCTGTGTAATACCCAAATTAAGGCTACACATGTTTTCTCAACTTTTGGGTATTGAGCTTCACCAGAAGTAAATTTTTTGCTGAGGTAGTAAATAGCGTGTTCCATTCGATCTTCCGGTCTCTTCTGCGCTAACATAGTTCCCAAAGACTCATCGTGAATGGTGAGATACAAAATTAAAGGTATACCTGAAGCAGGCGGTACCAAAACTGGTGCCTGTGAAAGATATTGCTTCAATTGTTGAAAGGATTTCTGACAATCTTCGTTCCATTCAACTTTGGCATTCTTTTTCAACAGTTTGAAGAATGATTTGGCTGTTTCAAATAACTGGGAAATAAATCTTGCAACATAATTCAATCTTCCCAATAAGCTTCGGACTTCCTTAACAGTAGAAGGGGGTTTTAAATCGCAAATAGCCTTCACCTTCGAGGGATCAATCTCGAGGCCCTTGTTACTAACCATAAATCCAAGGAGCTTTCCAAACTTTGCTCCAAAAATACACTTAGCGGGATTAAGCCTTAACTTGAACTTTCTAAGTCGATCAAACAGTTTCTTCAAGACTTCAATGTGGTCTTCACCTTGTCGCGATTTAGCGATCATGTCGTCGACATAAACTTCAATTTCTTTATGCATCATATCATGGAATAGTGTCACCATGGCTCTTTGGTAAGTTGCCCCCGCATTCTTCAAGCCGAAGGGCATAACCTTGTAACAGAATGTTCCCCATGGGGTGATGAAAGATGTTTTAGTCTTATCTTCTTCTTTCATTCGGATTTGGTTATAGCCGGAGAAACCATCCATGAAAGAAAATAATTCGAATCCTGCGATGCTGTCGACCAAGACGTCAATATGTGGTAATGGAAAATCATCTTTGGGACTTGCTTTGTTCAAGTCGCGGTAATCGACACATACCCGAACTCGCCCATCTTTCTTCATGACTAGGACAACATTAGCAATCCAGTCAACATAATGAGTAACTTCAATGAAATCAACTTTTAACAGTTTCATGACTTCTTCCTCAATCTTCTTGGATAATTCTGGCTTCGTCCTCCTAAGCTTCTGTTTCTTAGGTGGAATGGCAGGATCAAGAGGCAGCGTGTGTTCTACAATGTTGGGGTCCAGACCCGGCATGTCAGCATAAGACCAAGCAAAGACATCCCGATACTCCTTCAATAGTTCGACCAGTCGATCAGCATCTGTTTGAGAGAGACTTGCTCCAATTTTCGTTTCCTTGGGATTTTCAGAATCACCCAAATTTATAATGACAGTTTGGTCTTCCGTGGGAGGTTTGGATTCTTCATGTTGGATCCATTCTCTTTTAATAGCCTTAGAATCTTCTTCATTTTCAGGATCAGAATAATCAGGTTTGTAAGAGTTTTTTGAACATGAATCCAAGCCATGCATATGACTATTATGATTATGCAGAATGTCATGCCTGAGATGCAACAAAAAAAATGGTTAGTATATGAAGATAAGAAATGCAATGCGTGAAGATGTGATGAAAAACTTTTCGAATTCCAGATTTTCGAAAATTTCATGGGGAACTCGTCCTCATATCATTGGACATCCTTGTTCCAAAAAAAAACTATTTTGAAAACTATAGATCGTGCAAAAGTCCAGGCCTCAAAGCATCATCATAGGGCTGGTTTGGTATACTTTCGCACGTCTATTAACAAAACATGAGAATGCTTTTATTGATATGCAGTAAATGTCATATAGTGTTTTGGATCCAAAGTTCGTGATCCGAATTATTACAACATATGAAATGAACGAAACAAATGAAATGAACAAATGGAATTCCCTCGCAGGGGAGAATTAAATGGATTACAATTGAAAACAACTGAAAACAAAGTAGAACATGGAAACATCCCTTACACAGCGGAATCAATAAGTGGATCATCTTCAAAGCTTTCGGAAATGGCACCCACAGAACTCTCTTCAAATAAGTCGACGATGCCATAGATATCTATTTCTTCATCTTGGAGGAACTTTGGCGGTCCAGAGAAGAAATCTTTCAACGGAGGGGGGAGCACGCGTCGATAACTCTTTCCTTTGATGTTTGGGCTTTTCTGATTACCTTGATCCTGTTGATCGCCCTGGTAACCCAAGCCTTCTCGTTTCTTTCTCTTAGTCACCTCAATGGGTGTGAGGATACCTTGGGACAGCTTTCCCAATCCTTTGCCAATAGTGAATCCATACTCGATCAACACTTTGCTAGACATAAGGGCTGCCTTTGAATAGTGAGGCTTTCTCACAACAGTGCCCGCGGGCACATGAGATACTGACACTAACTCAAATGAGTAGTAACTTGATTCTCCTTTTACTTCTGGCTCTACATAAGGAATTGCAGTATTGTTGAAAGTTTCAGTATCCTTCTCGCAATGGACAGTTATAATCTTGCCACACACGACAAAGCGGATCATCTGATGTAGGCTTGAGGGTATAACTCCTGCAGCGTGAATCCAAGGTCGTCCCAACAACAAACTGAAGTTACTTGGGATATCAAGCACTTGAAATTTCTGAGTGAACATAACTGGACCAATCATCAGTTGTAAGTCAATTTCTCCAAGAGCTTCCTTTTTCATGCCATCAAAGGCCCTGACTGGAGTTTTAGAAGGACGAACATTATCCATACCCACACCTAGATGACGCAAAGTTGATAACGGACAGATATTGAGAGCTGAACCATTATCAATAAGTACTCTTGATATCCTTGTATCAAAGTGTTGAACAGAGATGTATAATGCTTTAGAGTGTGCTCGCCCTTCCGGCGGCAAATCCTTTTCGAAAAAAGAAATTTGATCCTTAAGAAGGATAGCACCTACAAACTCTTCTAACTGTACCTCTCCAATTGTCTCGGGTACATATACTTCATTAAGAACTTTTAAAAGAGCATTCCTATGTTTCTCAGAAGACTTGAATAGTTCGAGTAACGAGATTTGAGCCGGCATTTTCCTTAACTGCTCGATCACTTCTGCTTCACTCGTTTTGAGAGTTTTGAGAAGTTGTTCCGCTTCTTCTTCGGTTACAGCCTTTTTCTCGACACCTTCACGAGATGGAAAACATCGACCTGACCGAGTAACAGCGTCTATCTCATGAGACTCATAATTCCAAGGAACTGCCTTGGAGTCATAAACAGGAGGTATTCTTACTTTCAAATTCTCGTCTTTCTTCGGTGGCAACTCGATCACAACAGGCTCAATATCTTCATTAGAGATCTCTATATTTCCGAAGCCATCAACCATTAAATCTATGACCACAGGTTCTACAACATGTTCTTGGATTTCACAAGTAGCATTCAATTCAATTACAACAGGATCAATCACAGCTACTACGCTATCATCTTCAAATTCGGACCCCCATCCACTTGGGACGACAGTCTTAGGATCGATAAAAGCGCTTGGAGGAGGAGAGTATTTTACCATGAAATCATATTTACCACTTGGCTGCCCGAGAGTGTCAACAATTTCGCCCTTTTCAATCACTTTCCTAACGAACTCCCGATCCCAGTGGGAGGTATGGCATTCGAATTCCGAATCAGCATCGGAAAGAACTTCTCTATTATCTTCATCATCGTTCCATCCAGTCGGAATAATATCTTTCAAGTCAATAAAGAAACTTGGTGGAGGTGAACATTTGACAAAAATGTCATACTTCCTACTTGGTTGCCTCAGAGTATCATCCACTTCATCACGCTCACGAGCGGTTGTTACAAATTCGCGATCCCAATGAATCCTTCTAGCACCAAGATCAGAATCTGTGTCAAAAATATACTCCTTGTCTTCATTAACGGGTATAGATTCAAAGACTTTAGATATGTGATCCATGCTTTCATCATCCATGCCTCCCCATCCATCGGGAACGATATCCCTTGGGTCGACGAAGAAACTTGGAGGTGGCGTGTATTTGACTATGAAGTCATATTTACCACTCGGCTGTCCGAGGGTATCAACAATTTCACCTTTTTCGATAGCCTTCTTCATAAATTCACGATCTCGACAGGCATTCTTACTCTCACATTCCAAATCACTATCGGAATATGTGTCAATCCAAGGTTCATCAACATCTGGCTCGTATCCATCATCTTTTGGTTTAGAGCATGAGGCTTCACCTGCGAACTTGCATGAGAATTTTTCGGACGACAAATCAATTACAGCGGTCTCAATGGACCCTTCGGGCTTCCTTCCTTGAAGAGGCTGAATTATGCCTAAAGCAGCCATCTTGGCCAAGCAATACATTTTCTCCTCCCAGGATACATTTCCTTCTCTCGGTTGATCTCTAGCTATAGTCAATAGCTCTTCCAACTTCACCATGTCGAACAAAAAAGATTTCTCATTCTCGTCTCCAAATATCACATTAACGGCTTCGGTATGATTAGGGAGCGGATTTTGTTGAACATTTGGTGTGGCATCTTTAAACGACAAGATCTTCTTATCCAACAGGTTCTGAATCTTGACCTTGAGAGTGTAACAGTTGTTCACATCATGGCCCTTCTCACCCATGTGATACACACAAGATTTTGCCAAATCAAACCCAGCAAACTTTGGTGGGTTGTCTCTCGGGATTTCTTTTGCTACGAGTCTTTGTTCAATCAACATCGGCAGTAATTGAGACATAGGTCTTGGCAACGGTGTGAATTGTCTTTGTGGAGCTTTTCCTTTTCGGTCAAAATTTCGGGAAGAACCACCTGTTTCCACAACGGACCTTTGAACTGGTGTGCTTAATGGCTTTTGAGCATTAGGATTTTAAATATAGGCAACCTCACCATTGGCTCCTTATCCTTCTTTAAGGTAAATCTGCGAGTCGTCATCTCGGATAATCAACCCTCTCGCATGATTCCTTCAATACGTTCTCCCAGTTCAACCATTGCGGGAAAGTTGATGCAAGTGTTATTAAACATCTTATTGAAGTACTCTCGAGGTAGTGCTCGAAGAAACAGCTGCATAATCTCTTTCTCGGACATCGAAGGTTTAACTTGGGACGCCGTAGTTTTCCACCTTTGGGCATACGCTCTAAAAGTTTCATTTCTCCTTTTATCAACCCGGACCAGCTCTTCACGGGTTGGTGCAATTTCAGTATTAAACTTGTATTGCTGAAGGAATTCATCTGCGAAGTCTTCCCAGGTGCAAATCTTCTCTAAGTCCAACTCAATGAACCATGTTAAGGCGGAATCAGGCAAGCTATCTTGAAAATTATTGATCAACAGCGGAGTATTATCGGAGTAACGGGCTATCTTATTCAAATAGTATTTCAAGTGGGTTTTAGGGCACCCAGTTCCATCATACTTCCTTGAAAACTCGGGCTCCTTGTAAAAATCAGGGACTTTCACCTTTGTAAATGGCGATAGTTTATCAAAGCCTTGGAGTTGGTAACCTTGCAACATGCACAGGCATTCCTCCAATTTTGCAAGACGTCTCGCATTCTCTTCATCCATATGAGCCATAGGCGACTCCTTAGGTGGAGCTTCCAAATCAATGACGGTGGGAATGGCATTAACGGGGACCTCTTCAGCATGTCCTTTGTCAACAGGATCTATCATCGGCGCATTAGTGGGCGCATTAGGAGTAGAAACCGCAGCAGCAGGAGCCACAGGCGTGAAGTTCTTTACTTGATTTGCAAGATCAGTTAAGAGCGCCATCATTTGTGCCATTTGATTCTCGATGGTAATAACGCGGGTACGAGTGTCTTCGTTCTCCATCCTTGTTTAGCGACGAGTGCGTATAATAAAGCGCGTCTCAGCCGTACTTTAGTACCTTGTTTAAAAAAATAGAAATCAAATTAGTATACGGAAAATGAATTGAGACGAAGATATAAAACCCTTCAATTTTATATTTTTTTTGGATGAAATAGAGATAAGAAATATTCTCATGATCCCAATATCATGTGAATAATCTCTTATCACAATTTCTTCACAAGAAATTATACAATTAAAGGGGTAACACGCGATGATTAATCAAGATGCCCCATCTATATTCCATTGGAATCTCGAAAAAGAAAGCACACACAAAAGGAAATTTCGCTATTAACAAAAAAATTCGTGAAACACAATCCCTATAGATCAATCTAAAAACAAGAAGAGAATCCTATTACATCATTACTAAAATGAGTAAAAAAAGAAACCCTATACATCAAATCTATAAAATGAAAATTACATGAAAGGAGAATTCCTTATGGAATATAGCCAAAATCCTAATGGATCTTCTTTAGATGCGAGGCGAATTCGTTTGTTTTCTTGGGTTAAACGTTCAACCTCGGCTAAAGCCTCATCCTTTTCCCTAAAAGCTCTTGCGGCTATAGCTTGCTGTTGAGTTGGCTTCTCGGGGACATTAGGGAGATCCACTTTAAGCTCGGGCTCGAGACGACGGTGTATGTACTCCGGCAATGCGTGATGTATCTTCATTTCCCCTTCCAATTCTGACTCATCGGTAATGAGAATTGGCTCCGGGTGGCATTTGTACCACATATCAATGATAGATTTGATCATATCTTTCAAATCCGTCATTTGGTCATTTTGGATGACATCTTTACAATAATCAAAATGATATAACCCCAACTTGAGGAATGGTGGAATCTTTTGAAGAGCACGATATTGACGGATCACCCTAAAAGGGTAATATGACGTAGACCCCGTTAGACCCAAAAGTGGGATTGGGTTGTCTGATCCGTTATTAAGGCACACTTCGGGATTTCCACGCCAACGAACATGCCATTGGATTTGATTTGGAACAAGGTTCTTGAAAAAATTAAACCAAGTTGAAAATGACCAATAGGGAAAGATTTCTTCCTTTTCTCGGAAGAGCGAGATAGGATGACAATCTTTGGACACATCTATGATTTTCAAGCTCAAACCAAAATCTTTGAGGTGAGAGACCAACCAAATTTGGAGTAAACTTATTGGGGCTCTAAAGATACCATTTTTGTTTTGTTTGAACTTATTGAGTGATACGAAGGTCTCGCCTAAGATCATATTGGAGAATCTTTTGAACATACACACTTGATTGATAATGTGAACTACCAAAGGATCCATGGTCTTTTTGGTAAATGGAAAAACCACAAAACCAAAGAAGGCTAAGAGAAAAACTCGAGGAATTTGATTACCCGATTCTTTTGGCAAGCTAGAAAAATGTCGTTCTAAGAATGTGAAAGAGAGTGCATTGGAATTTCCTCTAAGAACGCCTTTAATTTGGAGAATGTCGATTCCTAAGAATTGGTTCAAAAGAATTATAGGATCTATATCTATCGGAGGGCTAACTAAACCAAAAGACCCGACTCTACCAATGGCAATATCGTATTCCTCAATTGTAGGGGTCAACTCATTTCGACCAAACACAAAAGTGGATGTCTTTGAGTTCCAAAAATGGGACAATGCTTTGATCATAGCAACTCGAGGCTCGATGTATAAAAGTGCGGGAAGATATCCGATCCTCTTTTCCACGTAGTCTTTATGCTTTGGTTCGAGACTCTCTCACATGACCACAAGAGCTCTAGGTATGGGGATGATTCGAATCTCTGACATATCCATTTTGACTAACCCTAATTTGGGGCATCGAGATTAATCACCACGCATTATAGAAAAGAATATAACGTGGAATTGAAATGGCGTAATTGAAATTGTAGAACGATACAATCAACCTTACCACGAAGAGAAAATGACAAACACATCGACACATCGCATGAGGACATGTGAGTTTTGACATCTAAGGGTAGGATTCTAAAGGTTTAAGGTCCCCATCTTAATTAGATAAGAAGAGTTTACCGACCGCTACTAACGTCGGTCGGTGCACTTCTTACTAAGCAAGATGAGCGGTATTGAGGAATGGATTACCACATGCATTCACATGCGGATTCCACTCTTAATACCTCCTAAAGGTTCCCTAAAGCGATCCGGGGTTTTAGACCGCGGGACGTGTTTGCATTGTGTCGTGCTAAAGCAAGTAAACATGCATTTAAATCTAAAGCAAACAACACTTCAATATAATCTCATACATTCGACATTCACCCGAACGCCACCTACAAAACAAAAGGTTTGCATTCACTCCACCCCTTATGGCTCCCACCTATAAAACCATTTAACACATGGTTAGTGGACTAACCTCATTTTCCACGCGACTTTGACTTGCAGTCGATGCTTCAAAATGTAGACGAGTGAGATAACAACCAATAAGTTTATTACGGCTTTAATCCACTTAGGTTTGTAACCTAGTCCCCAGCGGAGTCGCCAAGCCTGTCGCGACCTACCCCTCGAGGGCCGAGCTCGATGAGGCGGGTTTAGAGATAAGTGTTCATGAGACGGTTCATATGGCACCTCATAAAAATGATTTTACTGAAGTGTAAATCTTTTGTTTAGCCATATGACCCATTGATCATGAACGTGGATTTTCCCTAAATCCATATCTCGCGTGACAGCGGATCGATTTTATTTTATATTTTTATTTTTTTTAGGAGTCGCCACTAGCCTAGGTCGGGGGTCGGCTAGAATATCCAACCGAAACGCGGGAATTTCATTTCGATTTCTACGAAAACCAGAGATCAAAGGTTCGGGGACTAGCTTATGTTAATATTTCTATTAACGCCCTTTCGGTACCACTAAACTTATCATGGTTGTTATCTAAGTTGTCATGCATTTGTTCTTTATCACTTTCGTGCCAAAGTCTTAGTCCACTAGGTGATCATGCATCTTGTTTTTTGTATTGTCAATTAAGATTCTAAACTAATCCTATCTTAGTCTAGAAAAAGAAAGAAACAACAAATTGTATTGAAAGACATTTCGTAAAGTAAACACTCGAAGTATTGAAAATACAAACTAATTCTAAGTGCGAAAAAAGTAAAAACCCGCAACTCGTCGAGTGTTTATTACAACACAAATTGAAAACCCGAGACATGATCGGGGATGAATGAATTAAGTACAAATTGAAACCGGATTGGACATCGGTCTAGCACCATCATCAAATGAGTATAAATCGAGACCGGATTGGACATCGATCAATCACCTTGGCCTTTTCAATTTTGAATTATCTCCTATGGACCGTCTCTCGGGTGTCGGTGTTTACATTCATAACATTCATTCATGACAAACAACATATGAAAGAACAATGGTGCAAGCAATTCACTAATTAAGCACGGGCCTCGGGATCGGCCTTTGTTTTTTCATGCATTTTGATTCACCACCCACCTAATCATCTAACATTATTTGATTAATGGTTAATGATAATGGGCTACCATTTGCATTCACAAAACGGCAACTCATATCAATTAACCCTTAAAGTCGGGTTCTAAATGACCATGATGGGCTACCCGCCGAACATGCACCGGGCCTAACATTCATCTAACAAACACATGCATAATAATAGAATGAGCATGCATTCAAGCTCATGGGTCTTATTTCGAAGCCAATCAAACAATGAGAAGTGGGCTTTATAAAAAAGACCACTTATTCAGTTAATATCTAATTCGGATTGATTCTGTTCGGTTGTGATTAACTACCCTAATGATGTTCAAATGAAGTGATTCAGGTGTCATTAGAAATCTTATGACATGAGGATCAAAAGTCAAGAAGACCATTTTTTCTAAATCCTAGCTAATTTTCCCGAAAATATCAAATTTGGTCTCAGTGACAGACTGGACTCGGTTCTGTTATGGATTTCAAAATAATGGCGGGAAAAATAACAAACCTTATCAAAACCACGTGAAAATTTTTGTACAGTTAGGATTCCCCGTGTGCAACAACTTTTATGTTTTGAGTTTTTGCTAAAAAGCCCTCCAAAGTTTTATAAAATTCAATTTTCGCGAAGCACTCAACTGCAAATGAAGTTTTAACCTGTGAAGACCTTTCATGAAATTTTAAGAAAATTGGCCCTCCAAAAATTGTTATTAGGTCCTCAAAATTTCTAGTCAACATAATGAGACCCCAATGAACAACTTTGTAATTTTGATTTTTTTACAAAAAAGGACTCTAACTTTATCAAATTCGGAGAAACATCTTTTGAACTCCAAAGGAATGAAAATCAGATCTGGACACAGATACTGATCGGATCATGGGAATTCCTTTTGAAAATTGAAATGACCTCCGATTTTGATGAAATTAGTACCAATAGAAAGATCTCGATCTCAGCAAGAACTTTAGTGAAGAAAATTTTTTCATATCTCAAACACACGAATTTATGAAAATCAAAGAACACACGAAGGTCAGTCTGAAACTAATCTGTTACCAGATTCATACATACATGACGTTGCAAATCGTACGAGGCTAACATGCTCAGAATTTTGTGAAAACTTTATGATGAATAGATCAAGATGTGCTCTGCAACTTTCATGAAGGAAGTTTTTTCAAAAAATGATCGTAAAAAATCATAAAAAATCATCAAACAACACAACGTCAATCAGGAAGATATCAGAACAGACTTGAACAATATGTTTCAGATTCTGATCCTAACTTCTAAAAGTGTTTTGACATAGCAAATCAAGTCCGATCGAGGCATATGATATATCAAATCGAAGCTTAAGACGAGATCTACGATTCTCTAGTTTGTCACTTCATTAGATTTCGACATTAACGAGCTCAAATCAATATCTCAAACATGCAGGTTTTCTTGGACACGAATTTGCAGAATCATGTTTAAGTGTTCTTACCTTGTTTAACAATGCTCCAATGCATGATCGAGCGATCCGGCCTCCGTATTCAGATCAAGAATGGCACGGAGAAGTCTCGGAAAGCTCGGCTAACCTATGACAATGGATTGCACGAAATATCATGAGGATCGATTCGTTTTCTCACAAATGGACTAATCAGCAAAAATCAAATCAAAAGATACGATCCGGTGGCCGTTCAACGAGAAGCCGGCCACCACAGCGACATGAAACGCCGAGGAACGCTGCTGGATGCTCTGGATCGCCGGAAGGAACACCGGTTGGCCGGTTCAATCACTTGAACCGGCTGATCAAGTCACCGGCGGTAATGCCGGTGATGCTGCCGTGAAGATGAAACCGCCGGAACAGCAAGCTCCGACCACCAGCGAGGTCAGCTGGTGTTGCGACCAGCCTTGGACCACCGTGGAGGACGACGGTGGGGCGGCAACTCGCCGGAAAGCGGCTGGCGAGGAGGTGAAGGGGCTGTCGCCAAGAGAGAACTCGAGAGAGAGAGAGAGAGAGAGAGAGATGGCGTGAGAGGAAGAGAGAGAGAGAGAGAGGAGAGAGAATTCAGATCTGGAAAAAATGAGTCCCCCCCATAATTTTGGAGGGAAAAAACACTATACACTTCCCTCAACTTTGAATTCTACCCCTTTGATTAATCCAATGGCCCACAATGCACCCTTAATGATTAAGAATATTCTTGAAAGGCTAAGGATTGGTGACATGGCATCATGGATGGACATGATCAATTCTAAATGAATGGCCATGATTGATTTACTTATCCCCTAATTAATTTACTTAATCCTTGAAGAAGGGTATTTTAGTAATTTCTCTTAGGGGCATTTTTGTAATTCTCAATTAAGGGTATTTTTTGTCATTTTCGGGCTCAAGAGGATGTGGCCGGCGTTGGTTGGTCTGAACGGACCGTCGATCGTCGAAATTTTCGACCGAAAAATGGCTAGTCCGATCGGATTAGTTCAATTTGAATCAAATCGGGCTGAGTCAGTTAGCCCTGAATTTGGTCTGATTGAACTGGTTCAATCCTTGATTTCTTTTGTTCCAATTTGGTGCAATTTGATCTCCATCATGATTAATTGACCTCATTAATATCGAATTCAATCAAATTAGATTGAACCGATTTGAAATTCATGTCCAATTTAACTTGTTTGTCTTAATTGCTCTTGAATTCGGGTAATTGCATGACCAAGCTAGACTAACAAGTTTAATTGAAGTCTAATTAACCAAATTGAGTCTCAATTCATCAAATTGAATATTAGTCTAGAGTAGATCAAGTTGAATTGCACTAATTAGATCAATTACTCTTAGACTTCTTTATCATTGGATCACTAAATTGATCAAATTGACTCAAATTCATGTGAATCTTTCAAAATTGATTTTGAATTTGGATTTCATATAAGAAATTAGGCTCATTCGTGCCTTAATTGCGCACATCATGAAGAATCGATCAAAATCACTAATTATGGCCAAAATTAGGGGTTTTTGTGTTTGGCTTGGAATCACAAAATTGGTTCAAAAATTGAATATAAGATGACCTCTAGATCAAATGCCGTGAAGAAAACTAACCTGAAAAATGACTAGAAATGAAGCAATTTTATTTTTGGCCGATTTGAATCAAATTCCGCAATTTGGGAAAAAGTTGATTCTAAATCGATTTTTGTAAAATTTCAAATGCCAAAGGTAAATTGAATGTAAAATAAGATGATTTTTGGATTTTTCAATTTTTTGGTCAAAGGTTTGACCAAAAGTCAAACCCTAGTTGACTTTTCACTAGGAGCTTGATTTTATGATCAAATCTTTGAATTTTTCTGAAATTTCCACTTCTAAAGTGAAATTGGACTTGAAAGGAATCTTTTTATGCGAAAAGCCCCAATTTGACCTGGGGTTGACTTTTGGTCAAAGGGTTGACCAAAAAGTCAACGCAAAAGTCAACCATTTGACTTTTCGGGTTTTTGCATGAAATGAATAGAAAATCGCTTACAAAAGCTAGGCCAACAGACAGAATTAAAAAAACGACACTTTTTGTTCAAGAAACAGGCTCCGTCGCGATCGAAAACCATAATCTCGAATTTTCTATTTTTAATGACATGTCGGCTAAAAATTAGGTGTCAACATCCGCCTTTTTGGGCAATACCACCTAAACCCGTTCCTTTTTCCCACGAAGGAAAAAGAAGGGTCGCGACAGCTTGGCGACTCCGCTGGGGACTTGATGACTTAGGCCTAGTATATCTTGATTGTTTGTTAACTAACGTGGTCTTATGGCAGCGCATTGTGAAGGCTAAGGTAAGTCCGCTAACAAAGTGTTAAATGGTCTTGTAGGTTGGGAGTTATAAGGGATGGAGTAATTGTTGACCCTTTGTTTTGTAGGTTTGGAGTTTGGGAATAAATGTTTATTTTTTCGAACTCTTGAAGTATCATCTGTTTATAAACTGTTGTGCATGCTTTAAATGTTTTAGCACTACACTATTGCACACACAACCATGCTGCCGGGCTTAGGCCGCTATAGGACGCTGTAGGATGGTGTTAAGAAAGATACAATCTTGAATGCGAGACTGCGATATAGAGGTTGCCTTTCTTCTCCCCGAAAGTTCCTTCTTGGCATAGTAAGAGTTTATCCTTGTCCGTGAGACCGCGTGACTATAGGATATCTCTTTCAATTGAGCCGGAGTTAAGAGGACCTAACACCAACGCGAGATTGTGACGGTCAGATCACTCTCTTAGCTTCACCTTGTTAATCTGTCTAGATAGAAAGCAAGCCTCACTTTTCGTGCGTATCTCTTTGTGTTTGCCATGGTTCTCGATAGAGTAAGCCTTTATTCCTCCTGTTATGCAATTCATTTATTTCCTTTTGTTGGTCCATGGCAAATTAGGTCGGTCGTTAGTCTCAATTTATATACTATGGGGAGAGCCGATGTCCAATTCATTTCCACTCCCAAGAAAGAGCTCATAGCATGATGGGATCAGTTGAATCAAAATGGCCAAAGACAAGTCAAGGCAAGGATTGGCCGTCTCCTCCCGTTACTCAAGATCAACATCCATTCCGGAGTTATGCAAGCAATACCGCACTTTTGGTGCCCTCAAACATCAACTTTTATATTTGGTGAGTTCGAGCTAACTCCGACCTTAGAAGAATATAGCATTGCCATTGGAATGCCTCTTGGAACCGAGCTTGTCAAGCCACCCGTAGGTATAGATCCCATGAGCGAGTTGTCAAAATTTTTAAGAGTTAGGGCCGAAGTGGTAACGAAGGTTCTCAAAGCTAATTGTTACGCATGCCCGTTCTCGTTTTTGAACGAGTGCTTTTCAAATCAACCGATGACCCAAAAGAGTAGGATTTTCATTTTAGCATTCGTCAGGCTCATCATTTTTCCTCATCGTAAGAATGCCATAAACTCTTCAATTGCTTGGGTAGTCAAACACATGTGTGCTGGATTAAATTATGTCAACATGATTTTAGCCGAAACATTTTTGTTCCTTAATCGTTTTAAACAAAACGGAAAAAAAATCATGCGAGCTTCCTTGGAAATTTTGCAAATATGATTTTTTTCTCACATAAGGGGATTTGGGCACCTTATGCAATTGTTTCAAGTAGATGAGTTTAGGCACCCAATACAGAGGTTCCAAGTCTTAGAGAAGCATTCCCCTGATAAAGAATATTCCCATTGGATAAATTTCCTAAAAGACCCCGAACTCAAGGCATTTCTATGGCATGCTAAATGGTTCCAGATTGAGGAAGTCCGCTTCACTCACAAGTTTGCTAACCCGATCCCGCTGCTCGATCTTTCTGGTGCCACTTCCTATTACCCGTATAAGGTGGCCCGCCAATACCGAGCTCTCCAAGGGATGTCGCCACCTCTCAAGACGGAGATGTTTCAGCCTCGTTTCACCCGCACGGACTACGACTACTTCGACGAAATTCGTGTCATTGAGATCGCATGGAGCGAATGCCGTTCTGAAAGAATTGTCGTGCCCAAGAAATTAAATGGGGAAGAAGAGATTCACCACGCCTCCACATTCTACATCCGCAATCACCGAATTCCGACCATTCTATGACCGCTGGTCCCAGAAGTGACTGACAAGCCCACCCAGAAAGCGCAAATTGAGCATCTTGAAAAGAGGGTAGAAATGGGCAAGACTCGCATCTCGAGGTTAACTCAAGAGAGCAAGTGGCTTCCCAAAGCCGCGGGTTCCCCATCGCATATAAAATGAGTTTCCTCGAGAAGTTTAGTTTCAATGTTTAGGAGGTTCTGTTGCTTTTCTAGTTTCAATGTTTAGGAAATTCTATTCTTTTTATGTTCCAGAAGTTTTGGTAATTTCTTTCTTTCTAATTTCGAGGCTTAGGAATCATTATGTACCTTCTTTATTTCAATGTCAAAGGAATCCCATTTTCTGATTTCAATAATGTCTAAAAACTCCATAATCTCAATGTTCAGAAAACTTTCTCTCGAGGGACATAAAGCGCCTAGACCATTGCCATGGGCCAACCTTCCATGTGAATCGTGTGCTCACGTATGCTCATTTTTTCAGGTAGTCGTAAATCATCAAATTGAGCTCATTAAGAGACCGAGAGGCTGGAGAAAGAGATCTTTCGGTGATCGCGGTGTCCACAGTCTGACAGCCCGCCAACGCTCCCCTTTTCCACCAAGGCAAAGCTACGGCTTCGAGGCAATCGTCGATTCGGACACGAGCAAGGGCTACGCAAATGAATATCGAAGAGTAGAACACTCGTTTCGCCGCTCTTGATGATAAGATCAATGATCTTGCGACTTAGCTCACTCAATTCGCCAATGATATGAGGACCGCGTTAGCAGCGCCAAATGCTGGTCAAGTTGCACCTCACGCTATTCCCGAGCCCGTAGAAGGACCCGCGAGAAAGAACGTTATTAAAGAGGCATTGGGTTCTGCACCTGTAGTGGTCGAACTAGACCCTTTTTCGGAAGCCGTCACTGCCCGTTTGAAGGAAGAGCACAACAAAAGGTTTGCGAAGATAAAAGAGAAACTCCGGGCGCTACAAGGATATGAAGAGCACACGATCGAGGATTTGTCTCGATATGCACAGATAAGCTTTCCTGAGAAGTTCAAGATTCCCGATTTCACTAAGTATGATGGGACTGAAGACCCAAAGATTCACTTGAAATACTATTTGAACAGAATGGCGAGGTATGCCCAGAATATCCCATTAATGGTTCAAACTCTTCAAGAGAGTTTGATGGGGCCTGCATTACAATAGTATGTGTTATCGGAGATCGAGAAGTTTGAGAAGTAGGAGGAGTTGGCTAAGGCGTTCGTCCTGCAATACAAATACAATATAAAGATAGCCCCGACACGAGAAGTGCTGACTCGAACAGAAAAGAAACGAAGTGAGTCTTTCAGAGCCTTTGCTCAAAGATGGCGTACTCTTGCCGCTTAAATTTGGCCCCCGCTCAGCGAAAAGGAGCTACTGGATCTTTTCCTCAAGGCTTTACCTAGTGATTTTTATTTAAAGTTAGTGGGCTCCGAATGCTTGACCTTCTCTCAGCTGGTAGATATCGGGGAGAGGATAGAGGGGGCTATGCATGATGGTAGATTGAGCGAAAAGACTAGTTGAAAGGTCCCAAATAGAAAAGAAAGGGATGTGGAGATCGCGTATGTACAAGCACCGGTTGTGACAAGGCCCCCTGCCTCGTCCTCCTAAGGCCCGCCTATGTTTCGAGACAGGGCATATCAGACTTATGAATTCAAAAAGAAGGCACCGAGGCAATTCACTCCTCTGCTTAGACCTTTATCCAAGTTGCTGCCTATGTTGTTGAGAAGGGGAATGATAGCCAAAGAAGTACCTCGGGATGATCCTCCAAAATTCCATGGGTTTGACTTGTCGAAATCTTATGAGTTCCATAGAGGTGAGAAGGGTCATGATGTAGATAACTGCTTTACTCTAAAAAACAAAGTTCATAATTTACTCGACAAGGGCATTTTATCCTTCAAGGATCCACCCCCTAATATTCAACAAAACCCATTGCCTAATCATGCTGAGAATGTCAACATGGTTATTGAGAAGGATGATGAGAGTAAGCAGACCTTTAATATGGATGTTTATAAACTTTATAAATTACTAGTGTCAGCTGGACACTTTGAAGATGGGGAGGATATTCTGATGGAAGAAAAATTGAAATGTATCACTCGGATGGTGGACATGGGAGTAATTTATAGTGTGAAGGAGGATAGTATGACGGCCATGACGGCTGTTATTGATTCAATCTATGAGAAGGAGTTGGAGGAGATACGTGTTGAGCATGCAGAAACTAACGAGCCAACTAATGAGGGTGTGTCGGAGAGTCTAATTGTGACCGATAGTGAAGGAGAGAATTCGTATGATGATCTTAGGCCTCAAGCTAGCAATGTGGATTGGAATCATGAGTTCATAAAGCTCGCTCACGAAAATAGGGAGGTGGTTGACACACTCGGTCAACCTAACGGCAAATTCGACTATCTTGTGAAGTATTCACCACCACCCAGCTTCTTCATCAATCCTAAGGATACTGTTTCTAATGGATGGGGAGGTATGGATGACCCACTTGAGCCTGAGGAGGAGACGGTCAACATGATCATATTCGTAGTCATCGACCTATTAGTCGAAGAAGATCTATTAGATCCCGATGAACGAGATGCCGGGCGTGTAGTCATCAACCTTATGGCCTAAGAGTTCGCTACCCTGGAGATCGATGATTGCATCATGAGCCAATGGTGATTGAACTCCCGCCTGAGGATGAAAAAGATATAATAGTAAAGAGAACCTCGAGTTACAACCCTAAGGTAGTTCCTTGGAGTTATAAGACAAACGAGATTGACGCCATCACACGTTCAGGCCGTTGCTACGCACTTGCTGGAGCAGTTGAGAAGAAAGCCGTCTCAGATGAGGAAGCGGAACAGTTCTTGGTAATTGTCAAGACAAGAAAATTTAACGTCGTGAACCAGTTGAGAAAGATGCCTGCCCAGATCTCTCTTTTGGATCTCTTTAAATCATCCGAGAAGCATAAAAATGCACTACTAAAAGTCCTTAATGAAGTGCATGTGCCGGAGGATATTGATGACGGTCAGCTAGAAGAGTTCGTTGGATCTGTTTTATTGAAAGATCAAATCTCATTTGCCAATGAAGAGTTCCCCACTAAAGACCGCAACCATACTAAGGCGCTGCTTATCTCAGTAAAGTGTCGTGATAGAATGGCGGCGAGAGTGTTGATTGACAATGGATCGGCATTAAACATTTACCCACTTGCCACCCTTCGTCGTCTAGGGGTGAATGAAGAAAAAATGTTGGTATCTAAATCTACCGTTCGTGCTTTTAACGGTATGAAGAAAGAAGTAATTGGTGAAGTTGAGCTTGAACTGTTAATTGGTCCAGTCCTTTTTCTGGTCAGCTTCCAAGTCCTAGATATTCCTAATGCCTTCAATTTTCTACTGGGACGACCTTAGATACATACCGCCGGAGCCGTACCCTCGAGCCTGCACCAAAAGGTCAAATTCATCGTGAATGGGAAGTTGGTAATTGTTCATGGAGAAACTGACTTTAAGGTCTTTCACGACACTACGGTCCCATATGTAGAACCCGAGAATAAGACTAAATCAAGTTATTAAACTTTGGAGTTAGTCTCGATGGTCCATGTGCCCATTGGAACAATCATGCGAGACCTAGAAATCGCTAAGCCTTCAATTATGTCGAGTAAGGTGTTGCTCGAAAATGGTCATGTCCCCAGAGCTGGCCTGGGACTGCATGGCCAAGGTATCAAAGAGCCCCTTCAGGTCTCCATGTGGTGCAAAAGGACGGGTCTAGGTTATCATGGAGGCGATTCTGGTGGCCGAGATAATCATGGAGGACGAAGTAGTTTCAGAGGTTGAGGTTAGCGTGGAGGCCGTGGTGGTCGTGGAGGCTATGCTAATTATGGTGGCCAAGGAAGTAATGAAGACCGTGGTGACTACGAAGACCTAGCTAATCATGGAAGTTACGAAGGTCGGGGGAGTTTATTTAGGTTAGGAGAAGGTCGGAAGGGCTTACTCCTTCCAGAATTGAAAGAAATATTCCCGGGTCCACCCAAGCTGCTGCAGGAGGAGGAGACCGTTCTTGGTCTCGTTGATTTATTCGAGGAGTTTGCTTGTGCTATCACGGAAAATGAAGAGGCCAAGCCTTCTGTTGCCACCGCCAACCCTTCCGAGTAGGGATGCCGCTTTTCTTTCCTGTTTCATCTTGTCTTAGTTTATGTTCACCCCTTTCATGGGAGGTCTGTTTAGATCTAGGGTTGTTTCTCTTTGTAATCAAAGTCTTGGACTACGAGCCGTCTGTCCAAGACCTCGAGTCATGTAAACGGCCTCATCTTGTTAATGAAATCATGATCATGTTTTATTAACGATGTGTGGAAGTACCCAAACCAGACCGATAATGATGCTTTGAGGCCTGGACTTCCGCACGCTTCCTGATTTTCAAAATCATTTGCGGATAGGGACGTCCAAGGATATGAAGACGGATCCTACATTTTCAAAAACTCTTTCAAAATAATTTCAAAACCCATGCATATCATTAGTTGCAATAACATTTGCCAATTTAATCACTAACCTTCTTTATGGCATCTCAGGCATAACATTTCACATGATCATGATAGGTGTATATGTGAATCGGATTTGCTTGATGAAAATTCCTCTAGAACCGATTATGACAAGGATGACTGTGATCGGAAAAGCATCAAACAAGATTGGATCCGGCACGAAGAGTCTAAGCCGTTGACCGCGGAGCCTACAATCACAATAAATCTGGGCGATTCAGAGAATGTTACAGAAATCAAGATTGGAGCTGGCCTTTCTGAAATCAAGACTAGAAGGATGGTCGACCTTTTAAAAGAATACCAAGATGTGTTTGCATGGTCATATGTGGATATGCCGGGGTTAGATAGGGAAATTGTAGAGCACGCTCTCCCCGCTGATCCGAGTATCCCGCCTAAGAAACAAAGGCTCAGAAGAATAAAGCCCGAATTATCCAAGAAAATCGAAAAAGAAGTCATGAAGTTGTTGGAAGTAGGCTTCATACAAGTACCGCACTACTCTGATTGGATCACCAATGTAGTCCTTGTTATGAAAAAGGATGATCGGGTCAGGGTTTGTATTGACTACCGCGATCTAAATCGAGCAAGTCCAAAAGATGACTTCCTGCTGCCTCACATCGACGTATTGGTCGACAGCACCGCGGGATTTGAGTTATTCTCTTTTATGGATGGGTTTTCAAGTTATAATCAAATTCGGATGAAAGAAGAAGATAAAAGTAAAACCTCCTTCATTACCTCTTGGGCGACCTTTTGTTACAACGTAATGCCTTTCGGCTTGAAAAATGCTGGGGCAACATACCAAAGAGCAATGGTCACCCTGTTCCACGATATGATGCATAAGGAGGTGGAGGTCTACGTAGACGATATGATTGCCAAATCCAAATATGGAGAGGACCACATCGAGGTGTTGCGAAAATTGTTTGACCAACTTCGAAGATTCAAGCTAAGACTTAACCCCGCCAAATATGTGTTTGGGACAAAGTCTGGGAAGCTATTGGGGTTCACGGTTAGTAGTCGATGCATTGAAATTGATCCATCGAAGGTTAAGGCCATTTGTGATTTGAAGCCTCCTTCAACTATCAAAGAGGTTCGAAGTTTGCTAGGGAGACTAAACTATGTGGCCAGATTTATTTCTCAATTGTTTGAGATGGCTAAACTTTTTTTCAAGCTCTTGAAGAAGAATGCCAAAGTTAAGTGGGATACTGATTATCAAAAGGCATTTGAGAAAATAAAACAATATCTTTCTCATCCGCCGGTCCTGATGCCACCTGTCCCTAGAGTGCCATTAATATTCTACCTAACTATCCATGATGAGTCGTTAGGAGCCTTGCTAGCTCAGAAAAGACCAAGCGACGACAAAGAATGTGCGATATACTATCTCAGTAAGAAGTTTACTTCGTCCGAAATAAATTACCTTGGAGTTGAGAAAACGCGTATGGCTTTGGTGTGGGTGTTACACCGCTTACGCCAATACATACTCCATCATCGGATTCTGCTTGTAACTGAGAATGATCCCATCAAATACCTGCTGGAAAAACCTGCGTTGGTCGGAAAGTTAGCAAAACGGCAAGTTCTAGTATCCGAATTCGACGTCCACAACATGGTGCAGAAATCCGTCAAGAGAAGAGCTATAGCTAATATGTTGGCAGAAAACTTTGAAAGGTCGGAAGACCATGATAAGTCAGATCCTATAGAGGAGCGCATTTCAGAGATAGTGGACGATAAGTGGACTATGTACTTTGACGGTGCCGTTAACCTGGCTGGTTCTGGGACTGGGGCAATTCTTATCTCCCCGACAGGTCAACACCACCCTGTGGCCGCCAAGTTGGTATTCCCTTGTACCAACAATATCTTAGAATACGAGACTTGCATACTTGGATTGCAGTTGGCCGTCGACATGAAAGTTAGGAAACTGCAAGTCTACGGCGATTCCGCCCTTATCATTCTCCGGACAGAGGGTCAGTGGCGAACTCGTGACCCCAAGTTGATCTCTTACCACGAATTCCTTGAGGAGCTGATAAAGGAGTTTGAGGAGATTTCCTTTGAGTATTTACCCCGTTCGTAGAATTAGTTCATCGGCGCCCTAGCCACTTTATCATCAATGCTACAAGTCATGGAAGGGCTAGACATCGAGCCACTGAAAATCGAAATACTGACACGTCCGGCTTACTGTTCGGCAATCGCAGATGAACCTAATGAGAAGCCATGGTATTACGACATCATGAACTATCTTCAAAGGGGTGAATACCCTCCTGGAAGTGAACTGACAGATCAGAAGTACATAAAGAAGCTAGCGTGAAAATTCTTCATCAATGGCAATACTCTTTACAAGAGGTCCTTTGACTTAATTTTGTTGAAATGAGTCGATGCCAAAGAAGCTAATCAGTTGATGAGGGAAATTCATGAAGGAGAATGCGGTCCACACATGAACGGTCATCTTTTGTCCAGAAAAATTATGAGACTATGTTACTTCTGGATGGCTATGGAGGTTGATTGTATTCGGCATGTTCGTTATTGCCATCGTTGCCAAATCTATGTAGATAAAATCAAAGTACTGCTAAATAAATTGCGTTAAATGTCCGAGCCATGGCCCTTCTCAATGTAGGAGATCGATATGATTGAGCCAATTAATCCTAAGGCTTCTAATGGACATCGCTTCATCTTGGTAGCCATCGATTACTTCACCAAGTGGATCAAGGTGAACTCGTATGCTAATGTCACTGCTAAGAATGTAGCCAAGTTTATTCGCCGTGACATCATCGCTTGCTATGGAGTCTCGAAGGCGGTCATTACTGATAACGGCTCTAATCTGAACAATAAGGTGGTGGATGGCTTACTCGACGAGTTTCGCATTCATCACCTAAATTCCTCACCTTACCGCCCGCAAATGAATGGAGCCGTGGAGGCAGCCAATAAGAACATAAAAAAGATCTTGTCGAAGACTGCCAATAATTATCGAGACTGGCATAAACGGCTGCCTTATGCGTTGATGGCATATCGAACTTCGATTCGCACTTCGACAGGGGCAACTCCTTTCTCGCTCGTTTATGGTATGGAGGCTATCTTGCCCGTAGAAGTCGAAATCCCTTCATTGAGGATTCTCTCACAAGCTGAGCTCTCTGAGGAAGAGTGGTCTCAACAAAGATGGGATCAGTTGAATATGATCGATGAGAAGAGACTAGAGGCTTTATGCCATGGTCAATGCTACCAAAAGCGAGTTGCAAAGTCCTTCGATCGCAAAGTCCGGCCTCGACATTTTGAAGCTGGAGATCTCGTGCTAAAGAAAGTGCTACCCATCACACCCGTATTAGGTGGGAAGTTAGCCCCAAATTATGACGGCCCGTATGTCGTTAGAAAGGTTCTACCTGAGGGTGCCTTAGTTCTTGTAAAAATGGATGGCCAAGAGTTGCCAAAGCCTGTAAATGCCGATTCGGTGAAAAAGTATTTTCCTTGAATGAAATCCAAGGCCCGAGAACCATTTTCGATGCAATCCGAATCACTGTAGGATATTCACATCATGCATATCATGTATACATGCACACATGTTTACTTTGTAGGTCTCAAACAATCTGCCAATTGATCCACGAACGGCTGAATTGTCTTGGCAAGCATCCAACAAGCCAAATGCGAAGGAGAGGGTTACCAAGTCATTAGGCCGCAGGTAAGTACCCTTTTTCTTAAGGCCAAAGAAGGTGGAATGGAAAATTTTCTTTGAAAAAAAAAGGGGGTTTTTGGCGAGTTTGAGAAAAACAAGCATAAAAGCAGAAATTGTGAAAATAAACTTTTCACAAAAATTTTGAATATCATCCCTGTCCAAAGTTGTTTTGATGCTTGGTGGAATGTTTATTTCGAATCAAAATTCCCTATGGAGATCTTGGCAAAACAAGAGGAAATATGTTAATCATGCCAAGCGAGAAGTACTTAGAATGAAGAAAGGCGAACCATTCTCAAACACGTCCTATAAACACCTTGTGAGTTGAGTGCAAAAATCGTGTTTTAGGACGAGAGATTCATTCGCAAAATAGTACATGGATCAAAATGAAAAGAGGCATTTCTTTCATCCATCATATACACTACAAGTAATCATAGTTAAGCCCCTTTGAGCCTTCATATGTGAAGAATTTCTACAAAATACCCCTGTCAAGAACCACCCTACGATGGGGCAAGATTGGAGATTTTGGTTAACATCATTTGGTGAAAAGATGAAAAAGGTTTCTTTGCTCTCACTGGTATCAATCTTTTTGTGGTAACTTCATATGAATCATTGTGAAAGCTCGAAACATCCCAAAATGAAGAAGAGCATTTATTTCTCTATCTAAACACTCATATCCTTTGTTCAGCTAAGTTGAGCCTGAATATTCATTTCTAAAACCCAAGTGGTGATTATCTCCCTATACTGGGACAAAGCATGTAATTTATCAAGACAATGGATACTCGTGAGATAATGTGGAAAACATCTCGAAAATCCTAAAAGCTCCAAAAAAAAAACCTTGAAAGTCCCAAGAGCTTAAAAGGTTTAAACGAGCAAAAGAAAGCTAGTGGGCATGAAAAAGCAATGTGCTTGGTAAAAGCAAGGCCAAACGCCCAAAAGAAAAGAAAAAAAAATGATGCTTGCATGAAAGAAAAACCATTGTCAAGGCGTAAGCTATTAGAAAAAGAGCAAAGCTCTTATGTTGAACTGATTTGCCAATGACGAGTTAAGGAGTCGTGCGCCTTTTGGAAAAGACGAGATGATATGGTAATGATGCCACGATAATCATCAGTTCTTAAATCTTTTTTGAAAAAAAACTCGAGCCTTTTAAGCCTTTCACCGAACCAATCTTGCAACCCTTTCCCAAAGTCTCTTCTGATTGGGATAGTTCGAGCAGAAGTTTGGACTCCAAAGAAGCTATCGCTTGAAGATGTGGGGGCAAACTTATCTTATATCATCTCAAAGGTTCTTGACTTGTAAACCTCACAGAGATGCCGATTGACAATTATTGCATTCCTTAGCCGATAATACTCATCCATTGTTGAAGCCGTGACCAAACCTATATTACGATCCTTTAAAAGACCTCTTAGATTGGTCAACGTGTACTTATTGCGAATGATTCTCAAAACCTTCAACAGTGGTCATGTGAGGTATACTGAGTGAGCAGACAATTTCCCACATTAATGGATGAGATCAAATAGCCTTCTTAAGGATATGTGAAAGGTCATTTCCGACTAAAGAGCTCTTGTTTGGCATACTTAACAAGCCCTCTTCATGGACAGAGGTCCTTTTGGATAAAGATTTGTCTTCTAAGGGAATTTGATGATTAACGACGTTCTCCAAGCCTCATAGCAATTTTGTGATATCGAATAATGCCGAATGTTTGCTGGATAATCAAAATCAGTTTGAATTGCTCGTACAATCAATGCTCTCTCAGTAATGATGTTCTTCGCTATCAGGGAGTTTGTTAAGACACATTTTGTGCAGTGACCACTTCGGTAGCTTGCGAATCAACAAGTGTGGTGAGCTTTAACAGCTCGAAATCATTGAAATACGGCAAATTTTCCTGGTAAAATCGACATGCATCGAGCTTCAACAGTTGCTTGAAACACTTGTTCTACATAAAGCATTACTATGGCTCGTAATATCTCTCTTGACCTGTTTATCGTGGAGATTTCTCACATTTTGATAGGAAATAGTGTTCCTTCTGGGTTTTATTCCCTTTGCCATCTATAGGGTTTTAGTCCCTAGGTGAAATCTTCGACGTTCATAGGGTTTTAGTCCCGAGGCACTCCTTCGAGGCATTGTTCATATTACCGTTCATAGGATTTTAGCCCCTAGGCGGAGCCTTAGCTATTCATAGGGTTTTAGTCCCTAAATAGATTCTTTGCCGTTCATAGGGTTTAGTCCCTAAACAGAAACCTTACCGTTCATAGGGTTTTAGTCCCTAAACAGAATCTTTACCGTTCATAGGGTTTTAGCCCCTAGACGGAATCTTTGACGTTCATAAGGTTTAGCCCCTAGACGGAATCTTCGACGTTCATAGGGTTTTAGTCCCTAGGTGCTCTTTCGAGGTATTGTTTCTATTACCGTTCATAGGGTTTTAGTCCCTAGGCGGGATCATAGCTGTTCACAGGGTTTGAGTCCTTAAGCTAAATCTTTGACGTTCATAGGATTTTAACCCCTAGGCATTCTTTCAAGCTATTATTCCCTTTGCCGTTCCACAGGGTTTTAGCTCCTAGGCGGAATCTCAGACGTTTATAGGGTTTTAGTCCCTAGGCGTTCCTTCAAGGTGTTGTTCCTTTTGCTGTTCATACGGTTTTAGTCCCTAGGCGGGACCTTAGCTGCTCATAGGGTTTTAATCCTAGGTGGAATTTCCGACGTTTACAAGGTTTTACTCCATAAACATCATTTTAATTTTGTCCCTAAAAAAATCAACAAAAATCAACAAAAAATAAAAAAAAAATCAACAAAACATCCAAAAATCCAAAAAAAAAGAGATAAAAAAAATCAATCATTCCTCATGCTTTAGCCATTGCACCATCCCATGCCCTCCGCGAAAAATTTTTAGGTGTCTCCTGTCTTTGAAAGGAACCTCCGCAAGCTCCCCTTCAAAGAGGGGCAGCTGTTGACACCTAAATATGTTGCCCAAAAATCATTTTCGAAAAATTGGAACTTGTTTTTCCACAAAAATATTTTGGAATTATTCTACTAAAAAAACGGAAGAGCAAGGGCCAAGGATTCGAGTGTAGCTAGCCGAGACCTGAGGGATCAAATTGCAAATGAACCAGCAAGTTGGGGCCAAAATGCAATTTCCAAAAGTTGGGGGACCAAATCGTAAAATTTGTATAATTTGCCCTCAAGCCCTTAAATCATCATTTTTACCCCTAATCAAGCTTGAAATTGAAAACGGGCAAGGTAAAATTGATCAGATCAGGCCAAAAGGAGTAAACTGGCTCAAATCGGGCATTCTCGGGCAAGAAAATGGCTAATTTTGAGGGACATTCCTGCAAAATTGGCCATGGAAAATTGCAAATTCTGATTATCATCTTAAACTAATATACTTCAAATTTCAAACTGATCAAAAATTCCGACCAAATTAATGGATTAAAGCACTTAAATCAACTTCCAAAAACCGGTCCACGATTTGGTCTCAATTCGAGGCTGCTGAGTAGCCAACTTTATGGCCCCACCATATCCTACTCAGCCAGCCGATCAGCGTGAACTCTAGCCAAGGTGTGAGACCATCATTAGGAGTGCAAATAGACAAAAATTTGCTAGGGTTAAGCTGCTGAAGGCACGTGATAATTTCAGTCAAATCTGCTCACTCAACAGCTACAAAGTATGATGATTTTGGAGTCAAGAGAGTTGGTGAAGAGACTCAGTCTGTAGGCTTGGTAAGTGGGCAATCACGGGCTAAAAATCTAGTTGGATTTGGTGGATAGGATGTCTGAAGCACGTTCTTTTGGGGGATAAAAAGAAAGGGAGGAGACAAGAGGAGGAGAGTTGACGGTCGTTCCAAAAACTCACCCTCAAACGCAATTAAAACAGAAAATCAACCCAAAAAAAGTTCCAGATTGGCTTTTGGAGAGAAAAGGGAGATTTTCGTGAACTTCGAGCCAAAATTAGCCAAAAACCTTCAACTAGAGAATGAAACTACATTCAAAGAGCTTTCCAACCATAGGTCGCACGTCCCAAATGGATGTCAGGAAACTACCCAAAATCCCCTCGAAAAACAACCCATTCTCGGGTCAAGAGAGAAACCCAGAAATTTTCTAAGTGTTGAAGTCAGACTGTTACTAGTGAGGGAAAGTGGGAGTTTTTGAGAGACATGAGGAATATATGAGGATACCCGTGGCTTGGAAATTAAACTAGAATACATCTAGTTGGGGTTGGTGTCAAATTAGTCAAAAAAAGAGGTCGTTGATTTTGGTTTTGGAGACCAACAAAAACCATCGTTGTCAGTTCTTTCTTTGCAGATCTCATTTTCCAGTTTGAAGAAGCCTATTTTCCCGCGCCCTTTGGAAGACAAGTTTTTGGTTCCCTCGGCCAAGGGATACTCCAAAGAGAAACTAGGAAGCAAGGTGAGTATCCTACATGTATTTTTGTTCAATTTTGAACATGTTTTAGTCATGAAAAATCAAGAGAAAACCAGCCCAGAGAACCGATTTCTGAGGCTGGAATTTTTCTAGGTGTTGGAGCCCCTTCAGGAGCCCTATATGTTTGACTTGCTGCTCCTCTTTGCATGCGTTTTCTACCTTCATGAGCTTATGAATGTTATATGGGTGTACAAATTATGCTAAGATCCACTTAGTTTGGTCTTTGAAGCCCCATTGTGAACCATGAGATTGCCCGCAACTTCAGTAAAAAGCCAAGCTAACCCACATTGATTCATGGCTAGTCATTATGAACCATGTGTGTATGCTTCTTGGAGAGGTTGTTTCGACGTGTTCACTTAATCATTCTCCATGATGTTTGTTTCATTTAAAAGTAGATGTTACGTATATTCTTGCGGATGAAGTGATGTTTCCATAGATCTTGCATGTGATGAGTGTCGAGGCTTAAACCTGGGCATGCAACAGGTTTGCTTGACCTAGGTTTAAACACAGATTTGCAAAAGCAGCCCGAACCCACGTATTGGAGGCCGATTCCAACTTGGTTCTTGTGCGTTTTAGGTTGTGATTTCTAGCTAATCTTGTTCTTTACATGTGATAATATAACCTTGATACATTGGTTCCACTTGATATTACACACGGAGTGAGATTGAAGGCCACGAATATGGCTCGAGGAAGCCATTTGGTGCAGTTTAATGCACACCAAATGCTCGACGAAATGCCCAAACCAAGCTTCGATCTTCAAATAGTTGATTTGAGCCCGGTTCTCGTAATATTCATATTCTGAGTTGTTTCATGTTCACGTAAATCGAGCATAGGCCAATTTAGGGAATTATTATTATTATTTTAAATAAAAAAATGAAAAGAAATCGGAAAATTTCCAAAAAAAAAATGAAAAATGTTGGATGGTATCAAATTATGCAAAAAATGAAATTTATGAGATTTTCCTAATTTTATAAAGTCATTTCCCTAATTTGATGCTATTTTGGTATTTTATTGCCATTTTTTAAAAAAAAAATCCATTCTGCATAGACAAAAATTACTTAGAATAGTTTGTGTGTAGCTAGAGTAATTTCATGCATATTTAAATTCTCATTTCGCTCATGGGGGTCCTGTCCCGGGGCATGATAACGAGGCCATGTAATATTATATGCCCGACTTGTATCGGGTTTTCTCTTTCCGCGTTTACTTTCAAGTCATTTCAATTTCTTGGATGTTTACTTACTGCTCTACTTTTCGATAATTCGAGTGTTAATTTTTTTCCTAAATTAGGATAGTATTAATCTAGACATTGAAGAAAGCAATCCCACAAAAACATTTGCAAGGACACTTAGCGGCTTTGATATCATAGGATTATAATTGGTGATCAAGATCGCGTGACCACTTAGATAATGCACTCTTAAGTTAGGTACCGAATGGCCGCTAATAGAAATGTTAGTGTAAGCAAGTCCCCGGCCCTAGAACCTCTGGTTGCGTAGGAATCAAGGCGACACTTCCGCGTCTTGATTGGTTTCTAGCTGACCCCAATAGGCTAGTGGCGACTTCTAGAAGTACTTAAGTTACCGAGAATTCAAAAAGAAATCCAACATTACGCGGGGTATGAACTTGGGGAGAGTTCGCCCCTAGATTGATGGGCTATCGGTCCGCCTTTTTGGGCAATACCACCTAAACCCGTTCCTTTTTCCCACGACGGAAAAAGAAGGGTCGAGACAAAAGGACGCGGGACAACCATTAGAAAACATATGAAACCAGCAGCAACGTCACAATTCTAACTCCTAAAGCCGAGAGACGAGGACGTCACTTGAAGCTTGTCCTCGAATTGACGAGGCAGCTCGCCGCGAGGGGACGACAACAACGACCGGTCGGCCCCGAAGAGAATGAACTAGGATGGATTGACAATAAAATCATCAATATCATCATCATCATCACCAATCGCCGCATCATTGTGTGGCTCATCATTATGCCCACCACCTATTACATTAATAGGAGGTACAGGAGGAACCTCATTGCGATCGATGTTGAGACGTCGCATGATAAGTTGCATTTATTGTTGCATCACTCTCATTTATTCGTCCTTCTGTCCAAGTACATGCTTCATTTCTTCATCCTTCTATAGAAGGAACTGCTTCAGTTGATTCAATTCTTGGGTCATTTCCTCCTCATGTCGTGCCCTCCTTGAAATAGCCGCATTGGAGGATGAAGACGCAGCAGCCTTCGTTTTGTACATCCTTGACAAGAATCCCATCCCAAATGTTTTTCCTCTTTTCATCCTACCCGCTGCCTCCAACCATAATGCCATACTGTCAATCGATGGTTCAAACACAGCAACACCATCACCACCACCACCATCACCACTAGTAGTGCTCATTAAAAGTTCATCATATTTTTCCTATATTAACAATATATATGGAAATAATATAAATTCATATATATTACCATAAATATTAATAACATTTAGGATTTTCATTCTAGTTTCCATAAAGTCCAAACTATAACTTTACATACCTTAATAGATTTTGCTCGAGCACCAGTCCATGTCTTATCCTTTTTCTGAAATGTGCGTTCAAATGTAGCTGTAAATGTAGGTTCCGTCCCCAATTCATCTACCTACAAAAATTAAAATTAAATAAATAATCATTGAATTAAATGAACTGACAAGTTTATACAGAATTACCATTTTTCTTTTATGCTCGCCGATGCTAATAGAGCCCCCAGCATATGTGGCAGACGCACACCCATCACTAGGGCTACAAGTTTGATTCTTCTTGTTCTGTTTACACCTTTGCTTATGCTTCTCATTTTCCCAAGTTCTCGTAGTCCAATTGTCAGCTGAAATGAAATCCGGCTTTTGTTTTGTTTTCTTCGCTCTATTTATCACATATCGCATGTGATCACCGACTTTCTTCTCAAAAATTCTTTTAACCTCATCCTCTTCCATTTCATCCCACGTGAACTTACGCTACAATCAATAGAAAAGCAACTGAAAGTTATTATGAGGGTTATAGGTGACATATGCATTATAATGCACCATACAATTCGTGACAAAATTCATTATTGACCATCAGTATGCTACACCAACCTTAGTATGCGAGAAAATGGAAGGACAACACTAACCTTGAACTCATTCCACCATAAAGTCTTTACTTCTTTAGGAGCGCTACTGAAAGTAGTAAACTGCCCGATCCAACAGTTATTAACTATTTTATTAAGTTCCCTCACAACATGCGTAGAATCCATGAATCTGAAAACATGTTATAACAATATAGACAATAAGACAATGAAGCATACGGAAAATTCGCAACATGGACAATTTTGTTTACATTCATAATTTATATATACGTAAAAAAATGAAGTACTTACGAATCTCCACATGAGCATATAATGAATCGGTTATCTTCTTCATCATTTGAGTGTTGCATTGAAGAAGAATGTGGAACCGAAAGAGATGGAACTGAAGTAAATTTAGTTCGCATGTCCCCAAGTTCTCCCCTAATATGTTGTTGAGGGTCGGAGGATGGGCCAATGTGTCCGTGTTGTCCATGAACATGTGGTGGTTGAGGGTTGGATGAAAGGGCAGGGGAAGGGGAGAGGGACGGGGACGAGGCCGAGGAAGCGGAAAGGGCTGGTCTTCTTTGTGAAACCGCACTATGCATGTGACCTCCACATTTATATTGACAAGTAAAAAGGTTAGACAAATATATTCAAAACTATGAACATGTATTAGGGTTGCTTACCATTTTGTTTCAGAGAGCAAGAAATAAACTTGAGAAAATGAAACAAACAGACTATCGGCTCTGATAAATAGCTCTCGTCGGAAGAACCTAGTGAAATTTTGACCACATCAGATTCCACTAAAATATGAGGAAGCATCTTAAATGTGTAAAACGAATTACAACAAATATCAAAACGACCCCCTGTCGGAATCGCGTCGGTGACCCCCCCGCCGGAATGGCGCCGGCGACAACCCCCCGTCAGAATCGTGCCGGCGACCCCCTCGGGCGAAATCGCGCCAGCAACCCCCCTGCCAGAATCGCGGCGGCGACCCCCCCGCCGAAATTGCGGTCGCAAACCCCCCCGGCAAGAATCGCAGCCGTGACCCCCCTGCCGGAATCGCTGGCCGCGACCCCCCTCCGCCGGAATCGCGGCCACGACCCGCCCCCCTGCCGGAATCGCGGCTGCGACGACCCCTCTCCCCAGAATCGCCGCCTCGACCCGCCCTCCCCATAATCGCCGTCACAACCCCCCCGGCGGCGACCCCTCTGGACAGCATATTTATTCAAGGAGTGGAGCTCGAGTACTTATCGCGTCGGGTGAGGTGGGCGACGGCGAGGTCGATGGTGAGGGCGGCGACGGCGAGGTGGACAGCGAGGGCGGCGACAGCGAGGTGGACGAGGATGGCGAGAAAGAGATTTGGTTGGGCCAAAATTAATTGGTAGACGCGAAGTGGACGGTTGAAGAATATTATGATAAGTTTCTATCTTCGTAGCAAAATTCATCGGAAATTTCCAACGAATTTTGCCACGAAATCGGGAAAAGCCGCCTGTACCGGGAAATTTGAAATTCGTTAGAAAATTCGTGGGAAATTTTCCACGAATTTTCCAACGAAAATAGTACCTAGTGTAATAATTGCCTGGGAATTTCAAATTCGTGGCAAAATTCGTTGGAAATTTCCAATGAATTTTGCGACGAATTTAAAAATTACTCCCACATCGGGCTTTTTTATTTTCGTTGAAAAATTCGTGGGAAATTTCCCACGAATTTTCCAACGAAAATAGTACCTAGTGCAATAATTGCCCGGGAATTTCAAATTCGTTGGAGTTAAATTCGTGGCAAAATTCGTTGGAAATTTTCAACGAATTTTGCCACGAATTTAAAAATGAGTCCCACATACGGCATATTAAAATTTCGTTGGAAAATTCGAGGGAAATTTCCCACGAATTTTCCAACGAAAATAATACCTAGCGCAATAATTGCCCGGGAATTTTAAATTCGTGGCAAAATTCGTTGGAAATTTTCAACAAATTTTGCCACGAATTTAAAAATTAGTCCCACATCCGGCTCCTTTATTTTCGTTAGAAAATTCGAGGGAAATTTCCCACGAATTTTCCAACGAAAATAGTACATAGTGGAATAATTGCCTAGGAATTTCAAATTCGTGGCAAAATTCGTTGGAAATTTCCAACGAATTTTGCAACGAATTTAAAAATTACTCCCACATACGGCATTTTTTATTTTCGTTGGAAAATTCGTGGGAAATTTCCCACGAATTTTCCAACGAAAATAATACATAGCGCAATAATTGCCCGAGACATTTTAAATTCGTGGCAAAATTCGTTGGAAATTTCCAACGAATTTTCCAACGAATTTTGCCACGAATTTAAAAATGACTCCCACATACGGCATTTTTTGTTTTTGTTGGAAAATTCGTGGGAAATTTCCTGCAAATTTTCCAACGAAAATAATACATAGCGCAATAATTGCCTCGGAATTTCAAATTCGTGGCAAAATTCATTGAAAAGTTCAAACGAATTTTGCAACGAATTTAAAAATTACTCCCACATTCGACTTTTTATTTTCGTTGGAAAATTTGTGGGAAATTTCCCACGAATTTTCCAACGAAAATTGTACATAATGTAATAATTGGCCGGAAATTTCAAATTTCCGGCAAAATTCATTGGAAATTTCCAGTGAATTTTGCCACAAATTTAAAATGACTCCCACATACGGCATATTAAAAATTCATTAGAAAATTCGTGGGAAATTTTCCACGAATTTTCCAACGAAAATAATACGTAGTGCTAATTATTTGTTGGAAATTTCAAATTCGTGGCAAAATTCGTTGGAAATTTTCCATCGAATTTTGCCACGAAATTTAAAAAGACTCCCACACACGTCATATTAACATTTCGTGGCAAAATTCGTCGGAATTTAAAAAAAAAAAGGCGCAACACATAATGAGTGTTTTTAATTTCATTGAAAAATTCGTGGGAAATTTCCCACGAAATTAAAAAAGCAAACATCATACCGGGTGTTTGAATTTCATGGCAAAATTCGTGGGAAAATTCCCACGAATTTTCCCACGAAAATAGTAGATAGTGCAATAATTTCCCGGAAACTTTAAATTCGTGGCAAAATTCGTGGGAATTTTGCCACGAATTTTGCCACGAATTTAAAAGAAGACACCGGAAATATAATCGCGTGGCTTTTTCCCTACTATTTCAATTCTATGGTTAAATCTGAGGTTAATTAGCCACGGATTCTTATAATAAGAACAACGACAGCAACAACAATAATAATTACGACACCAACAATAATAAAAATTGTGACAACAACAAAAACACATGTCCCAATAATAATAATAATTACATATAATTAATAAAAAGTCTCAAAAATCATAATCTTCATCTTCATCTTCGTCTTCATCTTCATCTTTGTCTTCATCTCCGTCTTGATCTTCATCTTCTTCATGAGCATCATTTTCATCCTCTGTCTCAAAATCAAATTCTATACCCACTTCAAAATTTGATTCACGAATTTCAGTTGGATCCACATCGATCATCGCTCCACATGAATCTCGTAAAGTTGGAATATTATATTCGTCAATTTCAATCATGTGACGAAGTTCCTCTTGTTGATATGCTGTGTCCTTCCAGTGTTCCTCAATTTTTTTTCGTGCTTTGGTTTTACATATAGTCCATCAATCGGCTTTGTCACGTTTCAAACTAGGATATGATGCATAATATACTTGAATTGCTTGTTGTGCCCAGATGAATGGTTCATATTTCATATATCTTTTCTTGTAATTTATTTTAACCAAATTAAATTTCATATGCGCATTCATTCCTTTGACGAGGTCGAACCACATGCACTTAAATAACACAACCCGCATTAATGGTCCATGGTACTCTATCTCTACGATTTCATCCAACAAGTTATAAAAATTATCGTTCGAACTGCCACCATTGGATAATTGAACACATACACCACTATTCATTGTGGCTTTTCCCATTCCATATTTTCGAGTGTGAAAATTGTATCCGTTTATGAAATATGCTGGCCAACTACGTACTCTTGACTTTGGACCCCACGACAGATGATATAGCAATCCTTACTCTCCAACATAATCTTGATTAAACCTAATGACACACAATAATATATATTTTAATATATGTTGTATTAAAAATTCGAATAACTTGGATTTCGTCCATATACAATTTACATATGTTTCAACCATATTGCAAATTGTTCCTCGTACAATCGGTCAAACTCATTCAGTGGTAGTCCAAACATTGAATTTTGGAAAATCCTATTAACAAATACCATTTATATATCAGCAAATATTTGACACACAATACATATACTTACAAATGAACACTTACTTGAAGCATGGCTCAACTTCTGGATAGTTCGGTAAAATATATGTATGGGCTGCCTTCTTTTCTTCACCTGTTAAGTGACGAAACTTACATGCGCCGCTTGGTCGACCCAAATAATTGAAAATAGAGAATGATTTGCAATTGGTATCAATGGGGCCCTAATCATTTCTTCCTGCTCTGCACCTCTTGCACTGCATGTACGGCTCAAAATAGTATGATGCAAATAGTCACTTCTTCCACAATATATGCATTACAAATTGAAGTTTCGAGACATGCCTTATTCTTCACTTTTTTCTTCAAATGATATAAGAACCTAGTTGCAATAGAATAAAGTTTATCGGAACATAATATATAATGAAGTAATTTCAAATTTATTTTAAAAAAATTTACCTCTCAAATGGATACATCCATCGATATTGGACAAAACCTGCAACTTTGGCTTTGTAAGGCAAGTGAACTAAGAGATGCTCCATTGAATCAAAGAACGATGGAGGAAATATCCTTTCTAAGTTGCAAAGAATAATTGGAATATCTCTCTCTAGTTTCTCCATGTGTGATGCCTTCAATGCTGTTGAGCAAATATCATGCAGGAAATTATTTAACTCTGTAATGGCGTCCCAAACAAAGTTTGATAGAAGTTTCTTGAAGGCTATTGGAATTAATCTTTCCATAAATATGTGACAATCATGACTCTTCAGACCAGTCAACTTGCATTCATTCAAATCAACGCATATCCCGAGATTGGAAGCATATCCATCATGAAATCGCACCAATTTCAACCATTGACAAACGACCCCGTCTTTGCTCCTTGTCCAATATATAAACTGCTTTTGGTTTTGGTCCCCTGCTGCTTGCATCCGCATCTAGTGTTGGCCGATCGCAAATATCCCTCATATATTTTCTTGCGTTCAAGTTATTTTTTATTTTTCAGTAACATCCATTACAGTATATATATAACATTGTCGAAAACGTTCTTCTCTATGTGCATGACGTCAAGATTATGATGAATAAGATGGGCCTTCCAATATGGTAAATCCCAAAATATACTGCGTTTAGTCCACTTATGTGTACTTCCGTACCCAATAGTTGTGCCGTGAGGGTTTTCAACAATGATTGGAAACTCTTGCACTCGCTCCCAAATTTGGTGACCGATCAATCTCAATGGTGGATGTATTCTTTCGATCCTATTCTTGATGAACTCTTTTTTATTCCTTCTGAATGTATGATTTAGCGGCAAAAATTGCCTGTGACAATCAAAATAGCTGGGCTTCTTACCATGTTTTAATCTGAATGCCTTCGATCTCTCCATACATATTAGACATCCTAAGATCCCAGCTGTACTCCATCTAGATAACATTTTATAAGCTGAAAAGTCATTTATCGTCCAAAGAAGAGCAGCCTTTATTACAAATATTTGATCAGTAGAAACGTCATACGTAGGGACACCTTCATCGTATAGCCGTTGTAATTCTTCAATCAATGGTTACATATAAACATCTATAAACTTTTTCGAATTTTGCGGACCAGTCACGATCAATGTCAAAAACATATAAAGTGTCTACATGCACATACTGGGTGGAAGATTGTACGGAGTTAAGATAACTGACCAACATGAATAACTTTTTTCCTGATTTCTCAAATGAGGCAAATCCATCAGCACACAGACCTAACATAATGTTTCGAGGCTCTATCGCAAACTCGAGGTATGTTCTATCAAAATGTTTCCATACCTTTGCATCTGAAGGATGACACATTAGATCCTCTTCTGTTTCATGATTTGCATGCCAAGTTATGTGTTCAGTAGTGGCTTGAGACTCATAAAGCCTTTGCAACATGGGGATTAAGGGCAAATAAAACATTTGGTTGTATGGTTTATGCTTCTAATTACAACCCTGCCTCCTGTTAATCTTGTACCTAGGTTGGCTACAGAATTTGCATGATTCTGCATTTTCATCATCTTTCCAATATAACATACAATCCCTACTACATACATCAATCCTTACAATAGAAAGACTTAAGTTATCCACTAGCTTTTTCATATCGTAAAAGTCACTTGGCATGATGTTATTACGATGCATTGTTTCCCGCATTACTTCAATAAAAGAGTTGAAGTAATCCACAGACACATTATATTCTGCCTTTATATTTAACAGTCTTGCTGTCACTGATACCTTCGTGTGGTTGTCACAATCTGCCCATAAAGGTTCATCTACTGTTTTCAATACTTTCCAGAACTGATTAGATTGAAAAGTTTCATCACACACATTCTCATCAAAATCTGTAACTCCTATTTCTTCCAATTGTGATGCATGACTAGTTCCCGCTTGTTCAAGTGTGAGAATAAAACTAGTACTTGCATGATTCGATTCTGAAACAAAATTATGGCTGGCTTCATCAAACACCATCCCCTGATATGGGTTCAATTGGTCATAATAGCTATATTCTTCCCTAACTAAAAATTGGTCGCTTCTTCGATATCCGTCATCAGATATAAATGGTTTACCATGGCAAGTCCAATTATAATAGTTCGGAGTAAACCCAAATCTATAAAGATATTCTCTAACTATGTCAATGTCTTGAAATTTTCCATTACTACCCTTTCTACATGGACACCTTAACTTATTTTCATCCATGAACTCATATTTATTACTAGCAAAGTTCAAAAATAGTTCCAACCCGATTCGAAATTCATCAGTCAATCCTCGACGGTCAAGTGAGTTCTTATTATACATCCAACCCCCGTCTCTTTGTATTGTGTCCGTATAAAAATAAAAATAATTCTCGTACAATTAAAAATATCATATCTATTGTTTAATATTGTTAATTAAAACCATAAAATTCTAACAATTACAATTTTCTTTTTTACGAAATAATTACTTTCAACTTGAAAAAAATGAAAAAATTACCATGTCAAGAAGACTTACTAAGTATTTGACTGAAACTTTTGTAGTAGAAAGTGATCTATTTGATAAGAATTGCAACGTTCACTTAGATTGGAAGACCTTCAAGTGGACACGTACCTAAAATAAAAACAAATTACTTAAGATTCATTTTTTAATTATCTTTTATTTTTTTCTCCTTCTTTTCTTTTCCTTTTTTTTTCCTTTCTTCTTGGCCGGTCGCCGGTTCGACGACCGGCGAGCTCGCCTGGGCAAGTTCTGGGCGAGCTCGAGCTCACCGGCCATGGCGAGCTTGACCCTCGCCAGTGCCAGCGAGGGCCAGCCTTGCCGCCGGCCAGTGCCGAGCTCGCCATGGCCAGCAAGCTTGGCCAACGAGCTCGAGCTCGAGCTCGCCGGCCATGGCGAGGCCTATGCAAGGCTAGCCCACCTGGGCGTCGGCGAGGTCGACCGGCAGCCACTGGACCTCACCCCATGGCCGGCGATGTCTCCGGCAACCAACCAAACTAGTAAGGAAGGGAAAAAAAATTTTCAATAACACCAACAAATACAAATCCAGCGATGAATAATTTTGTGACGAACCGTTTTCGTCGCCAACTAGTCACGAAATTAGCCACGATACTTACCTGCAGAAAAGCTTTACCGAATTTGATTTGTGCGTGCACTGATAGGTAATTCGAGAGAAATGAAAGAGAGAGACGGAGAGAGAATAGCGAGGGGATAAGAGAAATCAGTCGATAGAGAGAAATTGAGGGTGGGGACCGATATCAAAAAAATCATTTTTCGTGTCTGATCGTAAAATTCTGCACGTGTCAATGAACGTGTTGAACAAGTAATATAATGATAAGAAGAGTATCGTCCCACAGAGATTGATGATAATAAACCAATTAAATATTAAATATTAAAATTCGTATCAGAAATTTCTGGCGATTTTATTTTTCGTTGGAAAAGTCGTTGCAAATTTCCGACGAAAATTTTTTCGTCGGAAAATCCCGGTTTTTTTTATAGTGCACGCAACAACTATAGAGTGGCTTGGGTGCCATCAGTGAGAGGACTCCCAGCTGGTCGCAGACACGGGAAAGTCGAGACTCATTACTCGCGGCGTTGGAACCAAGTTGCTGGACGTTTGCTTGGATCTTGCTAGGACTACACATACGACCGACTCTCTTTCTCTTATTCTCTTTGCGTTGTGTTCCCCTCGACCTTTGACTCAGCCAATAAATCCACACTCTACCGCTCAATTTCTAATGGGTTAATACCACGAAAAATTCCAAACTGGTATACCTATGACAATTTTACCCAAAACTAATTTTTTAACCATTAAAAATCCCAGATTGATATATTTATGACAAATTTACCCTCCATTAATCTCCGTTAAATTATATTAATACCACAAAAAATCACAAAATCGTACATCTGTGAGAGTTAAACATAAAACTGGTATATCAGTCAACTATCGTATATCAATTAACAAAGCAATTTGACAATAAAATTTAACGGAAACGAACTTAGGGTAAATTTATCATAAGTGTACCAGTTAGAGTTTTTTTTGATAAAAAAATTAGTTTTGGATAAAATTATCACAGGTATATCAGTTTGTGATATTTCATGGTATTAACCTATTTTTAATTATTATTTTCTATTCTTTTTCTCCGCTGAATGACACCTTTCACTTTCTGTTACACCTCTCACTTTTTGCACCCGCTCAATGGAAGACCAACGAGGACCATGGCAAAAAAACATTTGTGTTCTCTCTATGTATGCTCTCTAAAATTGTCGGCCCCTTGAATTGATGAACAAATTATGCTTATATAGTAGTAATCCTAGGTCTAATCTCCATTCCAAGGGCTTAATTTCGGCCTTTTTAAATAATGAGCTCTAATAACCTAAGGCCTCTTAATAATTAAATTCTAATGGGCTAAATTAAGCTCAATTAATGCTTAATAATACAACCCTCTTTATTGTGAATTTCATCCATTGTAGTCCTAAGGCTTGGCAGAATTTTCCAGTCCAAATGGGCTTAGTCCAAATAATTCAATTAAGCTCCGAACCTTAAACTACAACCGGTCCAATTTCAATGCTATTTTTTGAACTTATGTATTAATGAAATAAGCTCCTCAAAACTGTATGCAATTCAATTGAAATTATTTTGCTAAGGTCGAGGTCAATCCCTAATTTTCTATACAATAAATGACTAAATGATTAGCTAAAATTTAGGTGTTAACATGGTAATAGCTCTCCATCTTCGTCTCTACTTTGGATACGCCTCAGGTTATTGTCAAACTTGCCACTAATCCATTCTTCTACTCCATGCGATATCTTCTTAAACACACAATAAGCTCTGCTAGCAGTAGAATAGCCAAGAAATATACCTTCATGTGATCTTGGTTCGAACTTTCCAACATTGATGTTTGCATTCTTTAACACATAGCACTTGCAACTAGAGATGTCACTACAAAAAAACTGTTTTTTTCCGACGAAATTTCCAACGAAAAATTTGAAAAAATTCGTTGGAAAACGAATTTCCAACGAATTTTCCAACGAAAAAAAATTCGTTGGTAATAGGTCGTTGGAAAATTTTCCAACGAAAAATTTCAATTTTCGTTGGAAATTTGCGACGAATTTTATTTCGTTGGAAAATTCGTTGGAAAACTCGTGGCTAAATTTGTTGGAAAAATTACAAAAAATTTTTTTTGGTCGAAAAATCGTGGAAATTATTTTTCCAACGAAAAATTTTTCGTTGGAAAAATTACAAATTTTTTTTTTTCGTTTGAAATTTTTTTTTCCAACGAAATTTTTTTTTTTCGGAAATTTTATTTCGAAAAATCGCCCTCTCCGGCGCGTCGCCGGCAAGCGCCGAGCTCGCCCAGATCTGGGCGAGCTCGAGCTCGTCGCCGGCGACGAGGCTTGGTGGCGTCGGGGGCGTCGGGGGCGGCCCATGGTGGCCTCGGGGGCGGCCCTGGATGGCCGCGGCGGCGCCTTTGGGGAGGGAGCCGACGTCGCGGAGGAGGAGGGGGGCGGCGGAGTCTTGGTGTCCATGGCGCCGGAGCCGGAGCCGGAGCTGGAGGAGGAGAGGGGGCAGCGGGGGAGGAGGCGGAGGGGGAGACAGAGGAAGAAGATGAAGGAGAAGGGGGGGCAGCGGGGGAGGAGGCGGAGGGGGAGACAGGGGGAGACAGAGGAAGAAGATGAAGGAGAGAGAGAGAGAGAGAGAGAGAGAGAGAGAGAGAGAGAGAGGAGAGAATGATGCGAAAATTGAACGAGCGCGAAAGATGAAGTAGTAGGGTTTTCGTTGGAAAATTCGTTGGAAATTTCCAACGAATTTTCCAACGAAAATTGTACACATTGAAAAAATTCCCGGAAATTAAAATTCGTTGGAAAATTCGTTGGAAATTTCCAACGAATTTTCCAACGAATATAAAAAATGCCGAATAAAATCAATTTTTTTTTAAATCGTTGGAAAATTGTGCACTATGGAAAAATTCCCGGAAAATTGAAATTCGTTGGAAATTTCGTTGGAAATTTCCAACGAATTTTCCAACGAATATAAAAATGCCGAATAAAATCAATTTTTTTTAAATCATTGGAAAATTCGTTGGAAATTTCCAACGAATTTTCCAACGAAAATTGTACACTATGAAAAAATTCCTGCAAAATTTAAATTCGTTGGAAATTTCCAACGAATTTTCCAACGAATATAAAAAATGCCGAATAAAATCAATTTTTTTAAAATCGTTGGAAATTTCGTTGGAAATTTCCAACGAATTTTTTTTCGTTGGAAATTTCCAACGAATTTTCCAACGAAAATTGTACACTATGAAAAAATTCCCGCAAAATTTAAATTCGTTGGAAATTTCCAACGAATATAAAAAATGCCGAATAAAATCAATTTTTTTAAATCGTTGGAAATTTCGTTGGAACTTTCCAACGAATTTTCCAACGAAAATTGTGCACTATGGAAAAATTCCCGGAAAATTGAAATTCGTTGGAAATTTCGTTGGAAATTTCCAACGAATTTTCCAACCAATATAAAAAATGCCGAATAAAATCAAATTTTTTTAAATCGTTGGAAAATTCGTTGGAAATTTCCAACGAATTTTCCAACGAAAATTGTGCACTATGGAAAAATTCCCGGAAAATTGAAATTCGTTGGAAATTTCGTTGGAAATTTCCAACGAATTTTCCAACGAATATAAAAAATGCCGAATAAAATCAATTTTTTTTGAAATCGTTGGAAAATTCGTTGGAAATTTCCAACAAAAAAAATTAGTTGGAAATTTCCAACGAATTTTCCAACGAAAATTGTACACTATGAAAAAATTCCCGAAAAATATAAATTCGTTGGAAATTTCGTTGGAAATTTCCAACGAATTTTCCAACGAATATAAAAAATGCCGAACAAGACCGATTTTTTTTGAATTCGTCGCAAAATTTGTTGGAAATTTCCAACGAAAAATTTTTCGTTGGAAATTTCCAACGAATTTTGCGACGAAAAATTTTTCGTTGGAAATTTCCAACGAATTTTGCGACGAAAATTTTTTCGTTGGAAATTTCCAACGAATTTTGCGACGAAAAATTTTTCGTTAGAAATTTCCAACGAATTTTGCGATTCGTTGGAAAATCTGTCGCAAATTTGCGACGAAAATTTTTCGTTGAAAAATTTTCGTGGCAAAAATCCGTTTTTTTTGTAGTGTGTGAAAGCAGGATATGCTCGATTTTCTACCTTTGAACAGCTCATAGGATGTTTTCTCCAACAATGACCGTAGAAATACTCTGTTGATGACGTAAGAAGTTGCTGCGACCGCTTCAACCATGGAATAAGATGGAGTCCCACTTTCAATCATGGTTATTCTTGTCATTTCTTGAAGAATTCTTGTTTTTCCTTTCAACAACGTTGTTTTGTTGTAGAGCATATGGAGCTAAGAAGTAATGTCTGATTCTCAGCAAAACTCTTGTTCTTGAATTCTCCACCATGATCAGTTCTGAAGGTTGTAATGTTGTAACCCTTTTTGTTATGAACTGGCAAGTTTTACGAAGGATTTGCATGCTTCATTCTTGTGAGCTAGGAACATCACCCATGTGAATATGGAGTAATCATCCACAACAACCAGACAATATCAACTTCCACCAAGACCAATGCTTCTTGTTGGTCCAAATAGATCCATGTGAAGAAGCTGCAATGTTCACTTAGTAGCAACGGTTTTTATACGGTTAAAAGAACTTTTCACTTGCTTATGAAACGAACATGCATTGCACAATTTGATCTTCTCATGCTTACCTCTTGGTAAACCACGAACCAGATCCTTTGATGCTAGCTTGAAAATCTGTTTCATTCTTATTTGTCACAGCTTTCTATGTAGGAGCACTTGCCTTTTCCTTTATAGATAATAAGCAACAAGCATTATCACTTTCAATATTCAGTAGGTAAATATTACCATATCTCTTGCCTGAAATGGTTTGTGATGGATCTTTGTTTTCACCATCTTTAAAGCTTATTTTGTATCTTTTATCACAAAGTTGACTGACAGAGATGAGATTGTGCCTCACTCCTTCAACTAGTGCTACATCTTCAATAATGAGCTCTCCAATTTTGATGGTTCCCTTTCTAACGATTCTTCCTTTGTCTTTTCCATCAAACATAACAGTTCCACCATCAATTTGAGTCAAAGATGAGAATTTGTCAGCATCTCCAGTCATATAGCGCGAGCATCCGCTATCCATATACCATTTACTGCTCAACCTGTTCACCTACAACAAAAAATAAACTCATCTCTTCTTTTGTACCCATATATAAGCTTGGGTTCTTTGCAGTTAGTGTACTTGAACTTCCATTGGATCCTTTTTGGCTTATTCTGCTCATAATGACATTCATATTTGGAGTGACCATCTTCATTGCAGATGGAACAGTCGTAAAACTTTCCACTAGTAGGTCTAGTGAAATTTCTGGAGAAATGACTTTTGTAGGCTTGAAGAGGTGGTTTGTTTTTAATCCTTTCTTTTGTTTTTGGAAAAGGATTTTTTTCTTCTTCATCTCCCTCACAATCCAAACCAGATTTGTTGTAAGGTATTTGAATAGAAAGAATGTTTTCAAGTGTTTTTGAACAAAGTGAAACTTTTTAGTGATTTTCGAAATCTCTTTCTTTAGAAAGCTGTTTTCATTTTGAGAAAGTTGATCTTTCTTAAGCAGAATAATCACTTCTTCCTTCAAGTTTTCAAGAGCTACTCTTTGACAAATGTTTTCTATCGAAAGTTTCAAGACCTCCTTTTTAAATCAGAAATTCATTTTGAAGCCTTTTTTGTGTTCCTCAAAAATCTCTTTCAAAATAATCTTACATTCTTCATAGGTTAAGTTCAAGAGTTTCTATCTCAATTCCTCTTCAACATTGAAGTCGGTCATGAGACATATATTGGCTTGATCAGCATCATCATCGCTACTTCCGCACTCTGCATCACTCCACATTTCTGGCTTGAGTGCACTCACCTTCTTCTCTGTCTTTCCTTTCTTCCTTTCCTTTGCCATCATCTTTTTGTAAAGGCTAACAAGGCAACCTAGAAAGGGGGTTGAATAGGTTGAGTGAAGATTTTGAAAACTTTTGTGTAATATCAAGCAATCAGCACTCAAGATAATGATAGTGACACATCAGTGTGTGTGATGCTAGTAAGTAAATCAAAGTGAAATAAGTAGATCACACAACATTATATAGTGGTTCGGTTTTATATCCAAGCCTACATCCATTCTTCAACTAATAACCTAAACAACAGCCGGATTCCACCAGTAATTAGCAATCCAACTTACAATTGGCTAATGTTGTTCCCCTAATACGATAGATCGCACTATCGAGACACAAATACTTGAACTCGCTTGTACACTTGTCTAAATACTATGGAGAGGTTTACAGAAAGAGATCAGAGAGGATTTTAAGCATGGAGTACAATTGCAGTATTTCTTATGTCTTCCTCTCTATAGCTTCACTAATCCTTATATATGGAGGTCTTCAATCTTCCAATCGCAAACCTTCAAGGACGATCAGCTAGCCATTTGAGAGACATTGGAGTTGATTGCTAAAATCAGGATTGCTCCCACAGTCACTTCTACGAACCATCACAGGTTTCTTGAAATGGCAACTGCTACAGTTGTCTTGTCTCTAAAAGTCTATCAGCTGCTTTTCTAATACAATTCCCAATTTTTCAGCTATGGTCCTATCCACTCTATAGCCGGTGTAGATTATGAGTGACATAACTAATATCTTTAGTAACGATATCAACCAAAGTGACACATTTCGATAGGATCATTGATCTTTTCACTTCTATCAGTCTTAAAGACTTCCAAGAACAATTAGCACAAGCACCTCCAAGTAACCATGAGATATCATTCTCACTGGTGCTTGTTCACCTTAATCATTATAGCATTGATTCTCGTCTTTGCTGATGTAAAAGAATTAATAATATCTGCAACATAAGGTTTTCATCTACATACATCTTTGATAAATAAACATTAGTACCAAAGACAGTTTGGTGATCATCAAAATTCATAGGGATGTTTTCTTAACACTTTTGATCTAGAGGGTCTCTTCTCGTCTGTATATCTTGTTTTTCTTTTTGCTCGAAAGGATTTTCATTTTCTCATGAAACTTTTGAATCTTCTAGTTTTTTTTTGGTCGAAGAATCTTCTCGTTAGTAGTGCCATATCATCATCATTATCTTCACCTTCGAATATTGTTGAGTCACCTGCATCGTCAAAGTCAGCTTTGAAGTAACAGCTTTCTTACCTTTACCCTATACTTTTTTTTGTAACACCATAAACTCGAAACTTGAACCAATATGACACATTTACCCTATATCAAAATTTTATGGGCAAAAACTACCAAAAACTCCAAACTTTGCTACTTGTGACACATTTACCCCAAACTTTTTTTTAACACCAAAAATCCCAAACTTTACTATTTGTGACACATTTACCCCAATGTACATTATTCATGGGCATTTTCGTCTTTTTTTCCTTTTTTTCTTTTTTTTTACTTTTTGTTTCCTTTCCAGCGAAGGGGCCCCTCGCCGGATCCGGGGAGGGCGAGCCTCGCCCTCGCCTGGGCAAGGCTCGCCCTCGCCTGGGCGAGCGAGGGCGAGCCTCGCCCGACGCCGGCGAGGGGCCCCCTCGCCGGAAAGGAAAAAAAAGTAAAAAAAGAAAAAAAGAAAAAGAAAAAAAGGCGAAAATGCCCATGGACAATGTACATTTGGGTAAATACGTCACAAATAGTAAAGTTTGGGATTTTTGGTGTCACAAAAAAAAGTTCGGGATAAATGTGTCACAAGTGGCAAAGTTTGGGGTTTTTTGTGGTTTTTTCCCAAATTCTGTTAACAAACGCCGTTAAAAATATTACATGGCTGCCTACATGGATGACAAAAAACAAAAAGCATTTGCGTGACAAAAAATCTGTCAACTCATTGTGAGTTCTTTTTTCTCATTTTCTTGTTCCTCTTTTTTTTTTTTTAACTTTCTCCTTTGTTTTCCTGCTTGGTTTGGCATGGAGAGGATGGGGGCGATAGAGATGGTAACGGCGGCGGCAGCCGTGCGAAGACAAAGGAGAAAGGGAAAAAAAAGAAAAAGAAAAGGGCAAAAAATCTCAACGGAGGAAAATTGTGTGGTGTGGGTCTAAATTTGGGATTTTTTGTCATAAAATATATATATGTAAATATATCACATTGATACAAGTCAGAGTGTCACAAAAGAAGTTTGAAGTAAATGTATACATGTGATATTCCGAATTTCGGCCCATTTTTGGGATTTATAAAACGTGTAATTCGTCAGTGTGCTTATAGTAAAATCTCGCCCGGGAACTTATCACTCCCGGTTATTGTTTTAAATTTGAGATTTCGCTAGAATCGCATTCGATCGAATTTTACCGTTATTTAGAGCCCAAACTTTGGTGTCGAATTTCTCGGAGTTTAGGGATGAATTTAATTGGACGGTGTCGATATTATTATGGTCAGCCTCGAGATTGCTCGGAATATGTGAAAAGTGGATTTTTAACCGAGTACGAATTTGGACTAGTAGACCTCCCTCGTGATAGTTTGATTTAATTAATTTGGCATTTGCCTCTTATTATATTCTAGGATTAATTTGGACCGCTGGATCGTTTTCGATTTTAAATGTGGGCCGTTGGATCGCAATAATTATTTGAACGAACATTTATTTCTCTCTCTCTCTCCGGTCACTTTTTCCCTTATGCGCACGTATGTTCCCCCCTTGTCAAACCCATCCACTTCTCTCTCTCTTCCTTTTCTTTCTTTCTTTTTCCTTTTTCTTTTCTTTTCTTCCTCTCTTCTTCTTCTTCTTCACTGGTCTTCTCTTCCGGTCGCGACTGCTCTAGCCTCCTGCTTGCTTCTCACCGGGACCAGCCCAGCCGCCGTTTGCCGTCCGCCTCGCGCCGCCGTCGCCCGATCGAGCCGCGCCGCCGCTCGTCGCCCGTGACTGCCGCTCGCCAGCCCTGCCCACACTGCACGCGAGCAGCAACTCGCCGCTGCGTTGCCCAGCCGTCCGCCAGCCTGTCCTCCATCGCCCGGCTGCCTGCGACGTCGTCGTGCCACCTCCGGCCACCGCGCGACCTCCTCTCCCCTTGTTTCTCTCTTCCCCGGCGTCTTTCCCTATTTCGGGCTTCCAGCTTCGCCGCTGCCGCATGCCGCCGTTCCGGCCGCCGCCGCCTCGCCTCCGCCACCCAGCCTTTCCCCCAGCCACCACCCACCACCCCATCGCCTGGTCGGCCACCCGACACCACCCCTTCCCATGTTCTGTCCATCGCTCTCCTCCCCTATTTTGCCCTCACCGCCCCTGTTTCCGTTGCCGCCGTGCCGCCGCTCAAACGCCGAAGCTGCTGCCATTTTGGCGAGGCCCCGGCTCTCCCTTGTTGCCGTTGAGCTGCTGCCGCCTCAGCCGGACCTCCTTGCCCCCCGGCTGTGGCCGAGAGCCTCGCCAATCGCAGCTGTCGCCGCCGTTCCGACGACTCCCCCGCTGTCCAGCCTCGTTTTCTTGCTCAAATCGAGGTAAGCGACACCCTAAATCTTGTCTAGGACCTTGCGTATTATTAAACTTGTTTAGGGGTCGTTTAGGGTGAGATTGGCGGCTGATTAGGGGCTGTTCGGGGCTGATTTAATGGCCGTTTAGTGCGACTTGGTGGCTGAATTGTGGGCTGGCTCGAGGAGAACAAATGGGCCGGAGTATGGGCTAAATCGAAGTGGATTATTGCTGATTTTATGGCTGGTTTGAAGGTCGCCTAATGCTAGAAATTTACGTCGAGTTTATTAGTTGTTTGTGTGTGATTTAATGTTCGATTGGCGATTGTTCGGGTTGGTTATTTGTGGCTGATTTGAGGGGGAGGATTCGATGGCAGGTGCGGCGATTTTCTAATGGCGATCGTGATAGGTTGTTTTATGAGTTGAGTGGAGCGATGTGCAGGCGAAATCTTGGCTGTTTAGTGGCTGGTCATTGCGAGATTTATGATTGATTTTTGGCTCGGGAAATGGCCAGTTCGATGAGCCGATGTCGGGTAATCTATGGAATGAAATATTAGTTATGTTATATCGGAATGGCGTGTTAGTGAGGCTAATTGTGCGGCTGTTTAGTGCTGATTTTATGACGGTTTAATGCTGATTTTTGTAGCGGTTGATGCTAATTTGGTGGCGGGTTTCGGGGTGAGTGAATGGGTCGGATTATAGGCCGAAATGAGGTGGTTTATTATTGAAATCATGGCTGGATTGGTGGTCATTAGTGCTGGAAATTATGTTAAGTTCATTGGGTGTTCTCGTATGATTTAACGTCCGCTTGGCAACGGTTCGTGTTGTTTGTTCGTGGTTGGATTTGACGCCTATTATGTGAGCTGTGGCTTGGTGTGAGTAGAATGAGTGGCGATTGAGCATATTATAACGATATTTGAATATGTGATTGACATGGTAATTAATTGAATTATGTGGCGTATGTATTTGCTTGACCAAGCCCGGATTGATCGGAGGGCTGCCAACCTGTAGGGTGTTGACCCGGGTTGTGAGAAGGACCTATAGGGTGTTGACCCGGGTCGTGAGAAAAGTCCTGGAGCGTGTTGACGAGGGACAAAGCCCGGATTGATCGGAGGGCTGCCAGTCTAGAGCGTGTTGACACGAGTGGCGAGAAAGGACCTGTGGGGTGTTGACCCGGGTCATGAGAAAGTTGAATGGATGCGCATGTGTATTGTAATTAATTGAGTTGGGTAATCGTACGTGTGTATGGTGTTTGAGTGATTGTGATATGTACGTGAAGTGTTATTGTATTATAGTGATTTGACTAATGTGCAGAGTTAGCGTGTGATTTGAGGCAAGGTAAGTACATTATGTGAAAATTGTTATGTGGATAGTTAGATTGCATGTTTATACTCGTCTGGGTACGCAATGGCCTATGTGGGGTTTAGGTTGTCTACTTATTGAGATGTATTATCATGGTTGTTAATCAAACCATTTCAGGTCCGCGACCGTAGTTGATTGGAGACCCTGCAAGGATAATCTCGGGGATCAAAGACGGGTCAAGTACCCTGTATTTTGAGTGGCCCATTTTGTAGAGTAGTTAAGTTGATGATCCACGGTGTCTTTTGTTGAATGTGGTTCTGTCGTTTTTGGCCTAGTTGGCAGTTGATTTTTGTGAACATTGTATGCATCTATCAAGTGTATGAACTGTAAGTTTTGATTGTGCTTTTGCTACCCCTTCTTCATTATTATATGTCTGGGTTATTTCATTTTGTTTCCGCGCGTGCCTAATCTTTGATGTTTGGGTTGGATCGGCGACATGCCTGGGACGTCGCATTCAATGATCGACCATTGAGGGATGTCGCGAGTCCGTGAGAGTTCGGGGCGTGACAATACAAGTTTGGGGTAAATATGTCACACAGATACAAATTTGAAGTTTTTGTATAACAAAAAAAATATTTGGGGTAATTGTGTCACAGTGGGCATGATTTGAAGTTTTTTATGACTTTTACCACTGTTTAATTTGCCAACTTTTGTATTAGGTTACTTTGTTGGGAAAAAAAAAGTCAGTACATCACTCAAAAAAATTCGGTAATTTCATATGATAATTTGTAACTTCAAGGTGTTCAGTAAGAAAGCTAAATATAAGTTGGCAACATATAGGAATTTTATTTTATCTTTTTTTTTGTCAGAGCTAAGAGAAATTGGCGATTTTTCAAAAAATAAGCCAACAGATGTTGATAATCATCTCAAATAAAAGTTAATAATGCAAAACTACTAGGTAAATGATTTAGTCGTACAAAAATTTTGGTATGCAAGGAAAATAAAATTGGTAATTTTATATAATTGTTGGCATGTTTAAGTTGGTAGCTTAATTGGAGAAAATTTAGCAAGTCATAACTACATATAATTGTTGGTATATTTAAGTCATCGGTAAGAATAGATAAATAAAAATTGGTAAAAAAATCAGAGATAAGAGAAATTGGGAATATAAAAAATCAAATAAATGTTGATAACTAACTCAAATAAGACTTGGTCCCGCGAAATTACCTGTTGACTTAATCGGAGATGTATTACTAATTACTCTAATTGAGTTTGGTAAGAAGAGTTGTAAATTTATTCCGTGCTTGTTCCATCTAATTATTATATCATGGTCCATTGTTTGATCATTCATCTGGGTTTCATAATAGCATCCTATCTAATTCATGATATTAGGTGCGTATCTCATAGCTCGGAGCTTACCTCTCTTAAATTGACTACGTCGTTATAACTTTTATACTATTAATAAAATATATAAATCTAAAGAAAGAACTTTCTTTTGCTCTAAACACTCCATGTTCCTAGACGTTGTTTTCCTTGAACAATAAGGCCCAGTTCAAGCACATCTTATTCCCACCGATTTGCATTGCAATTCCGTGGGCAGTAATAATGCTGAAGAACTCTAGAGTCAAGACCCTATCTTTTCCCCCTCTTAGTCCTCAATTTCATGCAGATAGAGTCAAGAAAAAAGGGGATGTTCAAGGCAAAGTTGTTTACGACTAATCTACATTTTCTTCTTGCATATGCACTGAGTTATCAAGATTTTTGCCCTCTCAAACACAATAATTAGAATACCAATATTTAAAAAAGAAATTGTCATTGTGCCTGAGATTATGACATGGGTACGGATCGATTGAGCTTCCTCATCAATAATGTAATAAAAATTTTCTCATATATTATGCTTAGCGCTTTTTTTGAGCTGAATTGTCACCTATTTGCTGCTTCTTTTTTTCCGAAAGTTACATAAATTGGGTTATTTTACAAGAAATATAGGTGAGTGACAATTTCCGTCACGACACCTCCCTCCTTTCGCATGGCGACGTTCAATAATTTGAAATCTTAATCAAGATATATATATATATATATATATATATATATATATATATATATATAAAGAGAAAATGCCGTCACAAGACCGTACCTTACACAATAAAAGAAACCACCTTTCTACGTGGAACTGTATCAGTCAAACTGGCCCTAGGTTTCAGTTCTAAATCCACTGGGTGAATAGCGACATGAAGAAGAGGGGAGATGCCAACCAGTAAAGCTTGAGTTGCGTACGTGAGATGTTTTTGGTTTGCTTCAATTTCGAAAATTTTATTGTCCTTTGAGCAATGATCTTCATGGATCGAACCCGATTGGTATAGCCGAGGTTGAACCGTGACTGTGTTGTGATGAGGCTATATTGCGACTTCATAAAGTTGTTGAAGCTGCTGCAATTATATGGAGGTGTTTGCAGCCATATGGTGCTTACCAAACACTCAATAAAATTAACCACAACTCTTTTTCACATCTCGAAATTGCTATAGAGAAACTGTAGCAAACAACCCCTCAATACCACGTATGCCCTTTACCATTGACTAGAGAAAGAGGGAGAGGAGAGGGAGTGGCATAGTCATCGCCGCCCCTCCTCCACTAACGAGGGGGTGGGGCAACCCTTGCCTGGACCTTGGCTAAGGAAGGGGCTCTCGTTCGGTGGTGCCAGCGCTCGTCACCACCAAGCGAGAGGATTTGTTGACCGTGACGTGATGGTCCGTACACCAGCGAGGCTCCCTCTCTTCCTTCATGTTTATATTTAAAAGAAAAATTGATGGCCAACTTCACCTTTTTTTGGTAATTATATTAACATTCCGCATCATACTTTTTCACATAGACATAATTGACTGTAGGTAGTGAAAGGATTTAATTGCACAAATTAGGTAAATTGAAAAGACTTGATAGGACAAAGAGGTTTTAGAACCTAATTGCACATTTTCACGTAAGTAGCATCCCCTAAGAATCCTGGGGTCATGGGTTAACTGCCTTTCTTGTCAAATATTGTGAGAACAAAGGCTATGTAAGGTGGTGCCCATCTTTCCGGTCCACGTTGTGCTCAAGGTCTTTATCTTCGTCATGAGGGGAGGCTATCTGTTGGTTGTGAATGGAGGTATGAAAAGGAAAAAGGTTCCCTATTCATATGCTTTGGAACTTCTGCGTCCAACTCAATGGACAAGGTGAGCTGAGGACGAAAGATATTGCTTCGCGTTATGGGTACAATGCGAACGTAAAATGGAGAGGGCAAAGTCAAAGAATCATGGCATTGAGACCACCATCCACATGCTCTTCAGATGATGAGGGCCTTCCAAAAGCCTGTCGGAGTAGGGGGTCCCTCCCTTCTCCATGTGCTAATTGTGAAGATTGCGCGGAGGTAGAGAAAGGAAAGTAGAAGATACGTCGAATTCTTCTCAGAAGACACTGGTCTTACCTAATTCATGAGATCGAATGTAGAGGAAGAGGATGTCAATCTCTTTCACTAAAACAAACACGCCCTAAAACTTTATTTTTTTTATTTTTTTGCATTACAAGGTGGTGAAAGAATGTCCAATTTAGTGGAAAAAACCCGCAACCTCTTGAAAAAATTTATTACGTTCCAAAAAGACGTGTTCGGGAAATAAATATGCACAACAAAACATGAAAAGCAAAATAACTCATTGCGATGGTCTAAATTTCAAACCCACTATTGGTAGGTTGTTTAGTACGATTTTTCCACAGTAACTTCAATTATGAAAAGCGGTGCTGTAGCTATGCTGGTCACCTTCAATATTTCAGTCACTTGTAGCAAATTTTAAGAACTTGCCTCGCTTAACTTCGAGTGACACGGCTTTTAATAGATATATTATCAAAGAGATGAATTACAACACTTTCGCTATACGCTATACAGTTACAGGCTTAGAATAGCTACAATTCAACCGTAGTTGTACCAAAAAAGCTCTAAACATGACGTGATGCATTTAGGAACAAATTGGAATATATAAAGGGGCAATAATACCCATACCTGATTTCTTTGTCATTTTACAATCGTGTACCTAAACTTTTTATATGATTCAATCAAGAACATCATTTTTGTCGAGCAAAAGATTATGTAACTCAATCCAAGATTCAGCAGGTGCATGCGTTTTTGCACGAGCTCTCCCTGTTCTCTGTAAAAGATTTACCCTATCCTTGTGATGGCAAACCCTAAAAAACTCTTTAGCCATCCCGTTCATCCTCTCTCATGGAATTTCCTTTCCCTTCGTCCCTACAAAGCAATATACCACATCATGATCCACCCCCTCCCCACTAAGTCCCTTGCACACTCCGTCCCCTCCTCTGTTGAACAATGGCAGGTTTGATTCATAATCACCAACCTCACATCCACCTCCCACAAACCTCTCCTCTTATTGTCAAATGACACCTTACATTCATCCATCCCATCTTTGACCTCTGGGAACCCTAAATGGCCTCGTTTTCTGAATCTCTTTGGCTTTTTGATTGTAGAGCTCCCAAACTTTTCTAATGCCTAATGGAAGAATGTCGATCATCCCAGAAGCTTAGACAATGCTGGTAACCGATGACCCCATGGAGGACTAAAGCTGATTTCGGCATGTTCCAGCATCAACTTGCCTTGAGTTGATCCAAATATGCCCTATGAGTTGCGACCTGCCATTAACAAAAGAGAGTTCTAGGTTACTAAAACTGTTTGTAGGATGGAGAAGGAGGAGGAAAAGTAAAGAAGATTTGCAGCATTATGTAGGCGTATGGGCAAAATGTGGACGGAGGATGTCGTAGCTAACGTGTTTGAGAAAATTCCTGATGAGAAACTGAGTGTTTGCAACCTTACCTTGGTGGAAAAGCTTTACTCTAGACCAAGTGTGAACTTTCGGGCATTTGTATCAACAATGAAAAAGGCTTGGAAGGTTGAGAACGTAGTGTGTGATCAAATGAAGATGGGTCTTTTCTCCTTTACATATAGCTAAGAAAGTGACAAGGAGAAAGTGCTAGCAACTAGTCTGTGGTCTTTTTCAAGCAATCTATTCATCCTACAACAATTAAATCCTAGATGCCTATTTACCGCCATGAATTCATGCATTGTGCATTTTGGGTGCAAGTTATGGGCTTACCTCTAGCTATGATAACTGAAAATGTACTGAGTGAATTGGGGTCAAAAATGGGGAAAGTTCTAGAAGTGAAGATGGAGTCCAAAGAGGGCAACCTATGTAAAGTGGGTAGAATCCGAGTTCTCTTAGACTTAGCATCCCCACTAAAACCGGGGCTGATGGTGAATTTGGAAGACGATCAAATGTGGGTTGATTTTAAGTATGAACGCCTCCCTCACTATTGCTATTCATGTGGGAGGATTGGCCACTATATTACTAGCTGTGAGGAAGTGCCTTATAAGAATTTGGAATCTGGAGAAAAAAGCTCCAGCAACTTTGGATACTGGTTAAAAGTGGAAACACAGGAGTTTAGTCCATTTTGGAAGTTGCTTAATGAGAAAGAACTTATCGTGCTAGAGGAGAAGGAGGCTGTTCTCGAGACTCCTATTAAGGCCGTCCTACGGGAGGATTTGGTCACTTTCTATCCTGAAAATCATCAATCACCTATGGAAATCCAGCAAATAAAACTTTCCAAGGAAAAAGGCAAATGAGTCATGAAAGCTGAGCCGATGGCAAAAGGGAAACGCCCTAAAGGCATGCATCCCCAGCTCTTAGATTCCCCTTGGTCAAACAAATTCTCTAAGTTGTTGTTTGAGCCTAGAAAGAAGATTAGGAAGATGTCAAGGACCTTGGTTACTGAAAAAGTGAGGCAAAACAACCCCTATTACTCTATGGAAGTGGAGTCTATTACTCTAGGTGAAACACAGCTCTTGGAAACTCCTATCATGTTGAAGGAGGGCTCAAAAGAATGGGCTTTGGTGGCTATCTCTAATAAGTTACCAGTGGATATATGAATATTTTGAGTTGGAATTGTCAGGGGTTGGGCACACCTTTGACATTCCAGGCACTGAGAACTCTTGTGGCTCAAGAAAGGCCCAGTATCATATTTTTTATGGAGACAAAGAATAAGGAAGTAGTGGTGCATCGTATGAAACGACATCTCTAGTTATTGCGCTTGTTTATGGTGAATCCAATAGGCAGAGCGAGTGGATTAGTAGTTATATGGAATGATGATGTGTCAATGGAGGTATTATCCTCTAAAGAGGAGTTTATCGATCTAGCCTATACAATCAAGAATAGTGGCAAAACCATGAGAATCACCTTTGTTTATGCACCGACGGACTTGCAACAAAGGAGAATACTATGGGAGACATTGAAAGGCATTCATTTAACTAATACCCTACCTTGGGTGTGTTTGGGGGACTTTAACGAAATACTATATTATTGGGAAAAAATGGGGAAAAAGACAACGGATTACTCCAGGTTAGCTGCTTTTCACAATTGCTTACATGAATGTGATTTGCTGGCTATTGAGAGTAAGGGGTGCACCTTCACTTAGGCGAACAATAGGGAAGGGAAAGCCTTAGTTAAATGGAGGCTAGACAGGGCGCTATGTAATATTGAGTGGAGGGTCACATATCTGAGTGCCGAGGCTTTCGCTTTGCCAGCAATAGGTTCTGACCACAGCCCAATTCTTTTATCAGTGATGCCAAAGGTGGGGAGAAGGAGGAGAACCTTTAAATTTGAAGCCTTTTGGTTGGAGGATGAAGAGTATAGGTACTTGGTTTAAATTAGTATGGCATGTCCCTCGATTTCAAAATGAAGATTTATTGCGCCAACTCCAGGAAGTCACTCGCTCATTAATGAAATGGAGCGAAAGGAAATTCTCTAATGATGCTAATCAAATTAAGAGCCTACAACACCAGTTGACTTCTAACAAACCAAAGTCTGGAGGAATCTAGCACTAAAGCAACACAAAATATCAAGAGTCTGTGGAGATAGGAAGAGCTTTACTAGGGAATGAGGTCACGAATACAATGGCTGAAATGGGGGGATAGAAACACAAAATATTTTCATGCAACCACAGTACAAAGAAGACAGAGAAACAGAATATCGATGTTGAAAATTAGCGACAATGAATGGAGCCGTGACCCATCAAGTCTAAAATAACATACGAGCCAATTTTTCCAAACTCTCTATACATCTAGGGGAACCAGGAATTTCTATCCAATAATAGATCAATGCCCGAGTCTATTAAGTGAAAATATGAATGAAGCATTGGTGAGTATAGTTACATTAAAAGAGGTGGAGATTGCAGTCTTCCAACTTGGAGCTACTAAGGCCCCAGGACCCGATGGACTTAATGGCCAATTTTTCCAACATCATTGGGAGGAAATCAAAGAGGATGTGTTCCAAGAACTTAAAAGGTTCTTTGAGTCAGAAACACTTCATCCTAAACTTAATAGAACCCATATCACTCTCATCCCAAAAGTTCCCAATCCAGAAAGTTTGTCCCAGTTTCGCCCCATTAGTTTGTGCAATTTTGCTTACAAGATTATCTCCAAGGTGTTGGCAAACCGCCTAAAACCTTGGCTCCCGGAGATTATTGCATTGGAACAAAGCGCATTTGTAAGTAGAAGGCAAATCCAAGACAATATAATGGTGGTTCAGGAAGTACTATATCAATTAAGAATTAGAAATAGGAAGGCAAAATTTCAGGCAGTGTTGAAACTCAATATGCAAAAGGCGTACGATCGTGTGGAATGGGATTTCTTAAAGGCATTGATAGAAAAAATGGGTTTCAATGAGAAGTGCGTATCCCTAGTTATGGCCTGCATAAAGTCGGTGAGTTTAATGGTGAACCCATTGACTTCTTCCTATCCACTAGAGGCATTTGGCAAGGTGACCCCCTCTCCCCCTACTTGTTTATAATAATGTCTAATGCTCTCTCATAGCTTATGAATAAAGCAGTTAAAGGTGGTAGTATTACGGGGATTAAATTAAACAGGTTCTGCCCTACCCTTTCACACCTGTTATTTGCGGATGATGCTATATTTTTTCTAGATAGGAAAGTTAGAGAATGTAAGAACCTTGCATGTGATGTCAAAGAGGGATTTTTTAACAATGACCAATACGAACGGAGGACCAACGACGGTGAAGGAAAAGAAGGATTAGGAGTAGGAGCTAATTCAGACGGAATCGAATGATTTCGAGATGCCTAGATTGTTTGAAGAGGAATATGGCTTCAGAACTCAGAGTTCTAGTGATGGAAAAAACTGGCAAATACTTGGGTATACCTTCAGATTGGGGACAAACAAAGAACCAAATATTTGCTTGGATCCTAGCTAGGGCAAATATGAAGTTGGAGGGTTGGAAAGAGAAGCTTATGTCGAGAGCAAGAAAGGAGACATTGATTAAGACTGTACTACAAGCCTTGCCGCAATATGCCATGTCCATATTCAAAATTCCATACTCGGTGTGTAGAGCGATTGTGCAAAGGATAGCATCATTTTGGTGGAAACAGGATGAATCGACTAGCAGGCTACATTGGAAGAAATGGGACATCCTCAAGACAAGGAAAGATGGTGTCGGTATGGGTTTTCGTGACCTTATATCATTCAATAAGGCGATGTTGGGAAAACAGGCATAGAGGCTCTCTCAATCCTCTTCGGCTCTTTAGAGCAAGCTGCTCAAAGGCTTATACTTTCCTGAAGGTGATTTTTGGAGTGCAAAAAATGGGTCACATCCGTCATGGGGATGGCAAAGTATGCTAGTTGGAAGGAATTCTATTCAAGGGGACATGAGATGGATTGTGGGAAATGGAAAATCGATCAAAATAAGGGAAGACAAGTGGCTAGAAATGGGAACTATTAATGGATCGATGAACCATGGCATACCCCAGAAAGTGGATGAACTAATCAATCAGGAAAATAGAACATGGAATGAACAAAAATTGAGGTCTTTATATGAACAAAAATTGAGGTCTTTATTTGAAGAGGATGTTAGCGAAATCTTAGCTGTTCCACTCAATAGCAATATCGAGGAGGACAGGATGATCTGGACAGGGAACAAAATTGGGGAATACACAATTAAAAGTACTTACAACAAACTACATCCGGTAAGCCTACAACAACAATTAGCATTACCCTCCACTTCATTTCAAGTACCAAGATCTTTCTGGAATACTTTGTGGAAGTTAAACACTCCCCCCAAGATTCAGATATTCCTATGGAGTGCATGCCAAAATGCCTTACCAACTAGAGAAAATCTATACAAGAGAAAGATTGTACCTGACCCCTTATGCCCCTTGTGCAAATAGGTACCAGAAACAGTCGAGCATATCCTACTCCTTTGCCCATGGACAGCTTCCATTTGGGCGGATCCAAGGCTAAATCTGCAATATTTGAGCCGACCAATCACACGCCTGGATAAATGGGTCTCACAAGTTTTGGAATCAAATACATACCTGGTGACAACCAAGGAGATAGTCGGAATACTATGGTTGATTTGAAAATCGCGAAATGCCTTTGTTTTCAACTTGTAACAATCAGAACCAAACCGAATTATAGACATCGCACTCACAGAGCTGGCAAGCATTTAGAGATGGAATTCACACAAAACGAACAGAACCAAACACATAAACGTTTTAGATCTTACGTGGAAGCAGCCGACGAGGGGATCTCTAAAGCTTGACCTAGATGGCTCAAAATCGGAAGGATCGTTGGACTCAACGGTGGCTAGGGTGGTTCGCGACTATAGAGGAATGATGATTGATGGGTTTGTGCACTCCGTTCATGCTGGATCGGCCGAAGCAGCTAAAGCCCTGGCTCTTCTCCATTGCTTGTGTTTTGTGGAAGAAAAGCTGGGAAGAGAAATCCCATCTGGGAGCAAAGTGGAAGTACGTACCGACTGTACTTTGCTTATTCAGTGACTAGTTCAAGGGGAGCAAAGTCCATGGAACATAGAGGAATGGATGGACGGATGCAGATCAAAGCTGGCCCAACTTAAAAGTGTTGGGTGATGAGAAGAAAGTGTTGGTTTGTACAATCTTAGCTATGTATAATGTTTTTGTCGATTGGCATCACCTCAAGAAATCCCATTAGATATCAATATGAATAATTAATGGCTACTTAATGCGATGGTGTCCAATTTATTGTTTTCCGTCAGGCATTTTGATGAAAGCCTCACGTTCACCCAATTTAAAAAGTTAGTACTTAATTGAAAAGAAAGGTGTAGATATTTGTTCGCAAAAATAAATAAAAGTTTAGATATTTGCGGTGTTTTATGTATATTATATATATACATATATATATAGATGTTGTGGAGATGGGATCAATGTATTGCCCGTTGGAAATTGGGTTCCAACCCGACTCCGCTCTGGCTAGGAGCCCGAGACCAACCTATCGTTGAGACAATTTAATGACATAAAACCTTAATTTTTTCGGGGAAATTCATTTCACATTGATGAAGAGATAATACTGGAAATTGCTAAGCCCAGCCCAAGAAGAAACACGTGCCGGCCCAACCTCAATTTGACATGTAGAAGTGGAATAGTTTTTGTGCATTCGATCTTAGTTAACACCTTGAAAAATTGTGGTACAGGATTTCACGCGGGACACACCTAATCTAGCGGTGGATACGAATTAGGCTCACATGATCCGGGTGCCTTCAACATTTTACTCCTTCAAACAGGCACGTGCATGTATGGCAAGTTACAATTATCATACTAGTCTCGAATAACAGAAATTATAATGTTTCGTGATGCGACATCGAGATGGAAGGATCGACACAGTCAATTGGATTAGTCGAATCCTTGAAGAACCTTTCGATGTACCATTATGAGCAAGAAGAAGAAGAAGCAATAGCTTATAACCTTGTTCTCTAAGATAATTTAACTAGCCATATTAACTAAAGAAGAATTGCTGCTCCTCGTACATAATATATATATATATATATATCCAGTCCTGAAAATATTTGGTTTATAGCTATTAGAAGCATCATCGAAAGGTCGAAAGACGCTTATATAAATCGGAGGATAAGGGCTCGGTCCACCATGTATTGTCACGCAAAATCAAAATCACGGACAAAACCAAAGCGAGAAATAAATGCAAAGCGGTAAACCTGACAAAGTGACGTGCCTACTTTGCAAGAACAGATCGCCGAGATGGTTCCATTGTGATCGCCAAAGAAGAAATTACAACTGGTCAATCACACACTCGCAAGTGTTCCCCGACCCCGATTACACCTAAATAAGTCCCACAATTAATCAAGAAAATCCCTCGCAATAGGTTTCTCTTTGAGGCTCTCTTAAAGCTCTCTTTGAGTTAAGCTTGACGTAATAAGTGAAATACGGCAACCGAAATCTTATTGACCAAAATACTGCTCAAGTCTGATATCTGGGCAAGGAAGGATCGGATGTCCGCAGTGCTGGAATTTTCCAATTCTTACATCCTGGATGGACCTCCGATCTTAACTCCGGACGTCCGTTCTCCTCGTTATGGAATCACATTAGCCTCCAAACTTTGGTACTTCATTCCGGACGCCGTTCACATGATTTAGGACTTCGGAAAATGTCTCTCTGTGCAATACGAAATATTTCGCTCACTCCGGATGTCATTGAATCAAATTTAGTCAGTTCCAAACCAAATTGGGTCTGATTTTGAGTCATAATCAACAAATCTCCACCTTGGCGAGATGGCCGACTTCGTCCTCATAGTGTCGTCTCTCTGACATCCCCTATGGACTCCCCACTCGCTAACCAAGTCGGCAAGTCCTAGTAGTTTTTTAACTTGGTAAATGAGATAGGCTTCATTAACATGCTTAATTATTTGCCACATGCACTTTCTCAATGGATGCAGTTTTCTGTGACCCAATATTTCGAATAAAATGCTACCTAACATCAATGTGTTTTGTCCTCTCATGATACATATGATTTTGGGCCATTGTGTTGCTCCCTGATTGTCACAGTGAACAATATTCTCATATTGTAATCCCAAATCACTGAACAAACTTTGAGCCAAATAGCTTCTTCGATTGTGTCGGTTTGACGCCAAACACTCTGCATCAGTCATCAACAAAGCAAAGATTGGTTGAAATTGCACTTTCCAACTAACGGCACCACTCGCAAACTGAACACATAACCTATCAAGGATCTCCATCCATCAAAGTCATCAGCACAATCAGAACCTACGTTACCCGTTATACCGCTGGGAGGCCGTCTCTTTCCAAATGTTAAAGCCATGTCTCCTATCCCTCTAAGAAGCCTCATAATCCAATTTCAGAACTTCCCAATGTTTCTTTTAGGATCACTCATATACCTGCGTACAACTCTTACAGCATGTAAAATGCATGGTCTAGTGAAGACCACAGCATACATAATACTTCTAACAACACTAGCATAAAGAACACTAGGTATATATTCCTTATCTTCCTCTAACTGTGGTCTTAGATCAACTGAAAGCTTTAAGCGTGCAGCTAGCGGGGCACTCACTGGTTTGGCAATTTGCATGCTAAATCGGCTCAAAACTTTATGCACATAATCACCCTATCATAGTCGAAGTGTTGCTACAAACCTATCCCTCTGTATCTCCATATCGAGTATCTTTTTCGTTGCACTTAAGTCTTTCATCTCGGACTCAGTATTGAGTTGCCGTTTCAACTCATCAATATCAGACATGTTCTTAACTATTATCTACATATAATCAATGCACAACAACAAATAAAGGTAGCTACCATCCTCTAACCTCCTACAAAATACGTAGATCTCATGTGCATTGCTACTATATTGTTGTCCAATTATAAAGGAATCAAACAATTTGTACCACTGCCTAGGAGATTGCTTAAGGCCATAGAGGGAACGTTTAAGTAAGCATACCTTGTCTTCAAGGCCTGAAGCGACAAAACCTTTCACCTCTAACTCACCATGTAAAAAAGTTGTCTTAATATCTTGCTGCTCCAACACCAAGTTGTCAGCCACAACCGAAGCCAACAGCAGCCTGATTAAGCTGTGGTTCACCACAAGTGAGAATATCTCATTCCAAAACATTTAGCTCGCTCTGGATGTTCTCGAATGAAATCAAGTCGGTGCCAGCCAAGTCTTGTCTAACTTCGAGCCATAATCAACATATATATATAATTCTATTTCCCAATTCCTATTGAACAAGCTACATCTTTTAACCCTAATAACCATGTCCAAACAAATTCTTATGCAGAGTAGAGTTATTTACTGCCGTCATTACAACTATGTAATGCAATATGTGATAAAAGTCATGCTCGGATCAGTTCACTGGTGCTGATTTGCAGGCCAGAATTTCCGTTTCCTAGCACGAAATATTGATTGATTCATCGGATGCACCTGCATAATTTAGTAACAAGAAAGCCAATAATTTGCCTTTCTGTTGAATAGTAGGAGGAAAATTCTCATTTATGACGTAACACGCCACACCTGAGCTCTTCGATATGATCGAAATAAATATTCATAATGCATGTACACTTGGTTATATGGATTCAATACTGTTTTTCACACGTATGTTGGCCGAGTTTTCTATACACCGACTCAATAATATGAACGAAAATTGCATAGAATGAAATTGAAATACATATCCATTTACCATGTTAGGCCGTCGTTTGTTTTTTGAGCGGACCAACCATCGAACGGGCATAGTCAATAGCAAGACCGACCAAGTCGAAGCTCCAAATCAACTTCTTCACTGTCCTCATCGCTCCTCATTACCTGGCCGATCTCCATGCTCGATTGATCAATACTTAAGCTCAAGTTCACTCCCGAACATCCACCCTCTCTACTCAAGCCTGCCAAGCTCGGGATTTCGAAGTCAAAGCTTTGAAGATAATTCACCTTGTGCTTGAGCAGGGTCGCTGGCGAAGCAAGTAGACCCTTTTGATAATTTCTCTGTGACTTCCTGATTGAATAATAATAATCGGGTTGTGCACCATGTTGGTGGATCATACACACTGTTTGGTCAGAAGCAGTTGTTGCGCCATCACGGAAGGACGGTTGCACTTTGATCTTAAGGCTTGGCTTCACGCGATCCTTCCGGTGTATGTTCATGTGGCCACCTAGGGCTTGCGCGTTGGTGAACCCTCGCTTGCAGAAAGTGCACTCATAGAACCGCTGCTTCGAGGTGGCATCGTCCTTGACGTCCCGACCTACCTGGCTACCCGGTCCGACGTCACTTCCTTCTTTGCTCAAGATCTCTTGAGTACAACCGTGCTTCGCAAGGTCCATTGCTAAAGAGGAAGGGCGAAAAATCAAAAGATTTATTCGCTGAGTTGAAGGGTGAAGAGACTAAGTCTTGTGTGCTTGAACTTAGCTGGTGAAATAAAAAGGATCTGTTGGAATATTGTAGGATTTTGACGATAGCGAGCGACCCCGCGTGTGTGCGTGCGTGCGTGTAGAGAGAGGAGCGAGACAGAGAGAAGGTTTTGGAGGAAAGTGAAGGAGGGAGAGGGACAAGGAGAAGATATTGGCATTTCTGGGTGGCTTTATTGAAATGGCATTTATACATACAACAGTTTGGCGTTTGCTGGAGAGAAACTATTCTTTTAGCCGGCTCTGCCATGGAGGTCACAGCTCTCTCTCTCTCTCTCTCTCTCTCTCTCTCTAATTCGTAATTTAGGACGCATAGGAACCCACTATTTTCCAAGAGAAAAGATCATGAGTGACTTCCGTATACGGTAGAATGACTCAAGTGACCAGTATAATATCATATTCGTGTGAAAGTTATTCTGAACTCATTGCCCTTGTAAGGTCAGACAATCTAATTAGATCGCATGAACATTGGTACACTAGTTCTTAGAAAGTGGTAAAAACAATGGATGACTAAGTGGATTCAAAACACAGAAGGACGAGCATCTACTGCCCGGCTTTGTGACCGAATCACTCGTCCCATTCTTCGAATTGTGACTGATGCGTGATGGGGATGTGTTTTGAGCAACAATGTGAATTATGATGGAAGATGATCACCACCAAGACATAAAGGACACACCACTAGCCAATGATAAATATCAGAATAAATGAAGTTCACCACCAAAGCCTAAAAGAACACTACTGGCCAAGGATAAAGGACTTTAGGATTAGAGTGGTTCACTACCAAGGCCTACAGAAAAGTATAATTGACTTCTTAGTTCACTACCAAGGTGAATTTGGATAAAATCGAAATAAGAAATTTGCTCACTTGAGGAAAATGTCATGTATATTCAAATGCAAGTCTTCTGAGTACAAATGAGATTACACCTCTATTTATAGAGGTTAAAGAACATGCTACCAGTCAAAGATAAAGATTGGGATAGATGATGTTTACTACCAAGGCCTAAAGAATCACCACCCGCCAAGGATGAACGACTTCAGGATAGGAGAAATTCTTCGCCAAATGCCTACAGGAAACTCACTAGGCAAGGATAAATGACTTCTTGGTTCAATAAAAAACCAAAATAAGAAATATACTCACTTGAGGAAAATCTCACGCATATTTAGATTCAAGTTTTATGAGTATAGATGAGATTACGTCTCTCTTTATAGATAGCTTCTACTAAACAAAAGAAATGACTCTTGAAATCCTAGAAACAGAAATGGCTCTACTTTTGAAATTGACATCAGAATAAAGACTCATAATAACTAGGACTAAGTGCATTTAACTAGAACTATATAAGACTCTCCAAATTTGTCCACAGTTCTAGGCAGTTGAATAGCCACCTTGGAAGATCGACAGACAGCATTGGAGATCAACTAGAACAACTCTAGTCACTAGGTAGTCGATTAGCAGTTTCAAATTCGACAGCAAACTTGTAAATTGACATCTTGGTAATCAATCGACAACTAGTCCTTTGAATCGATTACTTTTATCTTGAACCCACCAAGCCAAATTATAGTCAATATTGACCCTTGTTTGCATAAGTAAGGATCGGGTTAATTCAATCGGATGAGTCAGGTCTAAAATTTGTTCCATAGAATCGGATCCTTTGGCATCAAGGATGCATGTCCATCACGTAATCCTTCATTCAATTTCGACCCCTCTCTCTCTCTCACTACCGGCCACCTAGCAGCCAAATTCTAGCCTCGTCTCAAAGCCATTGTCGAGCCCTTGACGAGATTTGGTCATCACTATCTATCTAGATCTTACCAAAACTCTGATAGCAAGACTAATACGGACGCCTCTTTTCGAGATCACGTCGTTGTCTGTCTTGTAGAGACTTAAGGCGTAACACTCAAAAGTGAAAGCCTCGATCGTCGATAACTATCGTCGACAACTCTCGAAGGTGAACGACTTTAATTGGTAACTCTCAAGGAAAAACACTCGAGGAGAGGAGAGGAATAAACTATTTTATTATGACTTTATTCACCTTACAAATACTTCAACTAGACTTGCCCTTATATAGGCATAATACATGACTCTTGATATGACTCATAAATGACTATACATATATCTGATATTAACTAGATATTGAAACACGAAAGGTCAAGACCACATACGAACAATCACATTAACTAGTCATTGAAATACGAAAGGTTAAGACTAATCACGAAAGATCTAGATAGATAAGGCGGTGACATCTTCAATACTTCCCCTAACCACCTTTGGTGAATATATCAACAACTTGATCACCTGTCTTGGTGTACTCCATCTTGACCTCGCCCTCCAACACTTTCTCTCACAGAAAGTGATAGTGGACTTCCACATGCTTAGTCCTAGCATGGAAAACTGGATTTTCTACCAAGCTTATAGCGGATAGATTATCACAATACAATATTGTCAAATAATCTATCGACTGATGAAGATCATCCAATAATTGCACTAGCCACGTGCTCTCCTGAGCTACCATTGCTACTGCTCTGTATTCAGCTTCTGTTGTAGACAAAGACACAGTCGGCTGTCTTTTACTGCACCAGGATACTACTGCTGATCCAAGATGAAATGAGTATCCAGTAGTTGATCGCCGTGTGTGTTGATCTCTAGCATAGTCGGCATCACAATGACCGACCAACTCACCCGATGATTCTTTTTTATACAAAAGCCCAAAATCAAAAGTCTTCTTTACATACCTCGGGATACGTTTGGCTGCATCCAAGTGAGGCTTCCTTGGCTTATCCATGAATCGACTCACTACTCCCACTGCAAAAGCGATGTCAAGCCGAGTTATGGTAAGGTAGATTAGACTACCTACTAGTTGCCTATACATAGATGAATCTTCTAGCTCTCGACCTTCTTCGGCACATAGCTTTGTGTTCCCATCCAACAGAGTAGATATAGGTTTACAATCGAGCATCCCGAATTTTTCCAAGAGATCTAGTGCATACTTCTATTGACATAGGAATAATTCTTCTTTTGTCCTATCAACCTCGAGCCCTAGAAAGTGTTTCAGCTCTCCAAGCTCCTTCATTTGGAACCGCACAGAGAGGTTGGCTCTAATTTGACATATATCATCTTGATCATTTCCAGTAATGATGAGATCATCCACATAAACCAGCACAGCTGCAACCTTTCCATCTTCTGCCTTCACAAAAGGCTCGAGTCTGTTGGAGCTACATTATAACCGCTCTTCAACAAGAATTCTGCAATCTTTCCATACCACGCTCTCGGGGCTTGTTTTAAGCCATACAACGATTTCTTTAGCTTGCAGACATATTATGGATAAGTTTTGCTCTTGAAACCATCCGGCTGCTCCATGTATATCTCTCGCTCAAGTTCTCCATGCAGGAAAGCATTCTTCATATCCATCTGCCACACATTCCACGACTTGCTTGCTGCAAGTGCTAATAGAACTCAAACTGTAGTAACCTTTGCTACTGGGCTAAAGGTCTCTTCATAATCAATCCCATATTTTTGCGAAAAACCTCGAGCCACTAGACGTGCTTTATACCTCTCAATCGACCCGTCTGGTCAAGTTTTAAGTTTATAAACCCATTTGCAGGAAATAGGATGTACCTTTTCAGGTTTCGGTACCAAGTCCCACGTCTCACTCTTCTTTAGTGCAAGGATTTCTTCTTCCATGGCCTTCCTCAATTCTGTACCCTTCGAGGCTTCTTCATATGTCGAAGGCTCAACCATGCCAACATCTACAATCAATGCCACATTGGCATACTTGGGGTTTGGCTTCCTTTGCCTCGTCGATCTCCGAGGTTGAGGCTCCTCCTCTTCAAGTTCTTCAACCTGACTTGTTCGAAGTTATTCTATCGACTTTGGGAGCTCATCAAATGAACTTGTCGATCCTGGTGACTGTGTATCGACATCTTTTTCAACAGGCTGATTCTCATCGAATTCTTTCAGCCTTTCTTCAACCTCTTCATCGAAATGCTGTGAATTTGGCAATTCGACAGATTGAGGTGACCACCAAGATGACAATTCGTCGAACACCACATTCCTTAAAGTATAACACCTCCTTGTTGGAGGGTTGCAGCACTTCCACCCCTTTCGTTGATCATCATATCCCACGAATATATAGCGAACCGCCTTCTTGTCGAATTTGCTGCGAAGATGATTAGGCACAAATGCATAACATACGCATCCGAAAACTCTAAAGTGACTTACCATAGGCTTGCGATTCCATAGATTCTTGTATGGTGACATAAAACCAAGTCTTGCTTATGGCAGCCTGTTAATCACTTGAGCCGTTGTCTTCATACATTCGGCCCAAAACCTTGGTGGAACATTCTTTGCGTGCAACATGCTCCTGCATGTCTCAGCTAGATGCCGATTCGTTCTTTCGGCAACACCATTCTGCTGCGGCGTATACGGACAAGTATACCGTCGACGTATCTTGCACTCTTGCAAATATTTCGTGAACTTGTAGGAAGTGTGTTCTCCCCCGTCATCGGTGCGTAGGCAACAGATTTTTCTGCCTACTTCACTTTCAACCTTCTCCTTAAACACCTTAAATTTAATAAACGCCTCGGATTTTTTCCTCGTGAAAACAACCCAGACATACCTGGAGAAGTCGTCGATGAAAGTGATCATATACTTGAATCCGTTAACAGACGGCTGCTTCACTGGACCAAACACATCCGAGTGAACGAGCTCGAGAGGCATCCGAGTTTTGAGCGATGATTCCTCATATGGGAGTTGATGTGTCTTCCCATACTAGCACCCGGCACAAATCACATCTTCTCGCACTTCCAAGTGGGGAAGACCCCTCAGCATGTTCTTCTGCATCATCACCTTCAACTTGTGATAACTTACATGCCCAAGCCGCGCATGCCATAAATCAGGTGTATCATTCCTTCGGGTTTTGTTTACATATGCCGTTTGAGCAGACATCACGTAAACAGACTCCAGCTGACATCCCTCCATGATTGGTTGACCAGTGGGCTTCACACTTCGGTACACCTTAACATCTCATGGACCGAACACCACATAATTACCCGAGTCTGTGAACTGGGACATAAACAATAAATTCTTCTTCATTCCCGGCACGTGATACACACTTTTCAATTCAACTAGCTGCGAATGGAATCGAGGAGTTATCATCGTCTTGCCAATATGAGTAATCGGCCGCCTCGAGCCGTCTGCAGTAATAACAACACGTCCTCCGGTATATTCATGCATGTTCGACAGCTTGCCTTGATCTCCAGTCATATGACTCGAACACCCTGAATCAACAATCCAGTCGAAATCATAATTAATCAACTTTTCACTTACAGAGATTAATGCCATCGCATCGTTTGACTTGACTGTGGAAGAGGCAAGGAGCTCGTCTAATACCACCATTGCAACAGATGTTTGGAAATCTCATTCCTTATCTTCATCGAAATCATTCTTCTTCGATGATGCTGCGACATTTCCTTCAACTTTCTTCGCTCGACAATCTCTGGCAAACTGGCCCTCCTTGCCGCAGACATAACATTGTCCACTACGTCTTTTGCCATCGCCTCGCCAGGCTCCCCTTGGTCGAAGACTCGTCTCTCCTGGACACTTTTGCCATTCTTCACGAGCTGGTTGCTATTGCCATTCGACATAGCTTTTCCTCGACTTGCCATCTTTATTGTCAGCACCGGTTCGTCTCTGACCCTTGAACCCTCTCTTATCACTGAAGAGGGCACTTTCTTCTCTCTTAATTGAAACCTTAGACATTTGACTATCTAAAGTCTCTTGGTTAGCCAGAATACTCTCCAGATCAGTCAACATTGGTTGAGTTGCCCATCCACGAGTAGCCGTAATAATGCCATTATACTCCAGCTTTAACCCGTGAATAATAATTCTTCTCATTCTTGTTTCTGAGATGGCATTAGTGGGATCCCACTTTGAAATTTCGTCACAAATAGACTTAACTTTGGAGAAATACTGACTCACCGTCATATTTTGTTGTGACAACGACAGCAGCTCGTTCTCTAGCCTTTGTAGCTTGGCATCATTCGACCTCCCGAATAGCGCTGCCAAGTTATTCCATGCCTCTTTTGAAGTCCTCGCGCTGTTTATGTGCTGCATTAATTCATCTTCAACAGTCACAGAAAGAGCATAAAGAGCTTTACCCGCTTTGATGTTCCATCTCTGTAACTCGCCATCGTTTGTGGGTGGTGTGGTGTTGCCCCCGCCAACGATCTCCCACAAATCTTGTCCCAGCAAGTAAAATTGCATGCGGGAACTCCAATTATTACAATTGGAGTTGTTGAGTTTCTCGACCCCGTTCATCGAACTTGTAATATCCGCCATCAAACTTGGATATAACGCCTGGCACTACACCAATTCAACTTGGTCCCAGACCAATGAATCACAGTCCCTATCTTTGCAATGATAGAATTTCGGCGTTCTCCGGTCCCTGACCGGTTGATCATGTACAATCAGCTCTGGGCTCTGATACCACTTGTAGAGATTTAAGGCATAACACTCAAAAGTGAAAGCCTCGATTGTCGATAACTATCGTCGGCAACTCTCGAAGGTGAACGACTTTAATTGGTAACTCTCAAGGAAAAACACTCGAGGAGAGGAGAGGAATAAACTATTTTATTATGACTTTATTCACCTTACAAATACTTTAACTAGACTTGCCTTTATATAGGCATAATACATGACTCTTGATATGACTCATAAATGACTATACATGTATCTGATATTAACTAGATATCGAAATACGAAAGGTCAAGACCAAATACAAACAATTACATTAACTAGTCATTGAAATACGAAAGGTCAAGACTAATCACGAAAGATCTAGAGAGATAAGGCGGTGATATCTTCAATATGTCTTATCGACAGCCGACGACATTGAGGTAGGGACACCAATCCGTTGTCTCCATAAATACCCTCACGCCCTGTCTGATCAACCATTAATCGAGTGACAGTGGACCCGCTATTATACACTAATTTACACTAGGAAAAAACATCATTTGATATCCTAATCTCTATCTCATGTCCTCATCCACACGCTGCCACCGAGTGTCCTGGCTCCAGCCACCCCAGTCAATGGTGACCTCCACCACACCACCTCATCGCCAGCCTTGACAATGGACGAACCTCTTCCCCCGAACATCACTTCCTCTCCATTTGTCTTTGTTTCCTGCCTTCTACTATCTGCAGCAAGCTCAACAACAGGGTCAAGTTTAGAGAGAGGAAGAGGAGAGGTGACTCGCCGTTGTGGGTGGTGTGAGTAATTGACGCAGAGAGAAGCGTAAATTTGGAACAACTCCAAAGAACTCGAAATTTTTATTCAATAATACTGTGTTCTTGATTACAAGACAGACATCTTATATATAGAGATAGGACTCCTAATATTAATGGAAACCGAATAATTAAAGAAACTGCCTAAATGATAATATAGGAAATTGCCTGACTGGTAATATAGGAAACTGCCTAAATAATAATATAGGAAACTGCTTGACTGGTAATATAGGAAACTGCCTAAATAATAATATAGGAAACTGCTTGAATGGTTGTTTTCCCCAAAATCAAAAAAACTGTCGAGATTTCCGATGATTACGGCGATCACATTGTTCAAGATAATCACAGGCTAACTGTTCTACGTCATTCCCTCCCTCTTCTGAAAAACTCGCCCTCGAGTTATGATCAGGATAAAGGGGTGTATCGGAAGCATGATACTCAAATAAGTCTGCCACATTAAATGTAGGGGAAATGTTGAGATCACCAGGAAGGTCAATTACATAGGCATTGTCGTTGATCTTCTTCAGGATGCGGCAAGGACCAATCTTCTTGTGCTTCAGTTTATTATAGGTACCTACAGGAAAACGCTCCTTTCGCAGGAAAACCATTACCTCATCGCCTACCTCAAAAATTTTCGAACGTCGCCGTTTGTCAGCATCCTCCTTATACTTTGAATTAGAAGCAGCCAATTGACTAGCCACAGCAGCTTGGACTTCATTAATTCTGATTGCCAAATTCTCTGCCGTGACACTATAGCCTGGAATCTTGGGCAAGGGAACCAAATCCAGAGTATGCTGTGGTGTACGCCCATAAACAACCTGAAAGGGAGATGTACCGGTAGAGCGGTTAACCGAGTTGTTGAAGGCAAACTCAGCAAGAGCAAGATACCTGTCCCACTGCTTAGGCATATCACTGCAGAGGCAGCGAATGATATCCGCCATAATACGATTCACAACTTCCGTTTGACCATCCGTTTGGGGATGGAAAGAACTACTATACTGTAAATCAATCCCAAACAAACGCCATAAAGTACGCCAAAAATGGCTCAGAAATTTCGTGTCACGATCGGAAGTGATTGTCTTTGGCACACCATGGAGACGGACTACTTTACGAAAGAATAAACTTGCCACATGCGAAGCATCCGAAGTTTTCTTACAAGGGATGAAGTGCGCCATCTTCGAAAACCGGTCAACCGCCACGAAAACAGAATCTAAACCCCGTTGAGTGCGGGGAAGTCCCAACACGAAGTCCATCGATATGTCTACCCAAGGACCTGAAGGAATAGGCAATGGGGTATAAAGACCAGTGTTCTGAGAGTGGCCCTTAGCGGTCTGGCAAATGTAGCATTTACTGACAAATCGCCCCACGTCTCGCTTTAGTTGAGGCCAATAGTACCGCTCCTCTACCAAGGCTACAGTTTTATCTCGCCCCAAATGTCCGCCGAGAGTACCACCATGAAGCTCTCGAATGAGTTGTTCACGCAAGGAACCACGGGGAATGCATAATCTATTGCCAAAGAACAAGAATTTTTCTTGAATTATCATATCGTCATGACAACCTGTTTCAGAACACTTCTCCCATATCTCACCAAAATCATCATCCTCAGGGTAAAGAGAGCATAGGTGATCAAAACCGACAACATCAGTGCGCATGGTCACGAGTGTCGCAGCACGTCGACTTAGCGCATCTGCCACTTTATTTAAATGGCCTGCTTTGTGACGAAGCACAAAATTAAATTGCTCCAGAAAAGAAACACATCGTGCATGCATTCGATTTTAAGTGCTTCTGACTCTTGATATATTTAAGAGCCTGATGATCGGTGTTAAGAACAAATTCCTGCTGATAAAGATAGGACTGCCAATGCTTTATAGCTCGCACGACAGCATAATATTCCTGCTCATACGTCGACCAACGCCGGCGAACTTCATTAAGTTTTTCACTAAAGAAGGCTATAGGCTTACCTTCTTGGGAAAGGACAGCGCCAATCCCGACACCGGAAGCATCATAGTTCAGCTCGAACACCTTCTCAAAATCAGGGAGCATCAATACCGGCGCCGTGGAGAGTTTTTCTTTTATAAGAGCAAAACTGGCCGAAGCTTCTTCTCCCCGATGGAATTTGCCCTTCTTTAAACAATCAGTGATCGGGGCCATAATAGTACTGAAATCTCGAATGAAACGCCTATAGAATGTTGCAAGACCATGGAAACTTCGAGCCTCGCCAACATTCTTTGGAACTGGCCAATTGCGAATCACGGCCACCTTATCTGCATCAACGTGAAGTCCATCCGCACCAACAACAAAACCCAAAAACAAGAGGCGTTCTGTCATGAAACTGCACTTTTTCAGATTAATGAATAATTTATTTTGTTGCAAGGCTAGTAGGACATCCCTCAAGTGCTCCATGTGTAGATGCCCATCCGGACTATATATGAGTATATCATCAAAGAAAACTACTACAAACTTGCCAAGAAAAGGTTTGAGAACCTGAGTCATCAAACGCATGAAAGTACTAGGCGTGTTAGTGAGTCCAAACGGCATGACAAGCCATTCGTACAAACCCGCACTTGTCTTGAAGGCCGTTTTCCATTCGTCGCCAGGACGGATGAGAACTTGGTGGTATCCGCTTCGAAGGTCGATCTTCGTAAAAATCCGTGATCCAGCAAGTCTATCTAGTATATCATCAAGTCGTGGAATCGGAAACCTATACTTGACAGTAATCCGGTTAATGGCACGACTGTCTACACACATACGCATGGTGCTGTCTTTCTTTGGCGTGAGAAGCGCAAGAACTGCACATGGACTGTTGCTTTCACGCAAGAAGCCCTTTCGAAGGAGATCTCCCACCTGCTCTTGTAGAATCTGATTCTTCTTCGGATTCATCCGATAATGCGGCAAATTAGGAAGACTAGCTCCTGGAAGAAAATCAATCTCATGCTGGATATCCCTCAAAGGAGGTAATCGGTCAGGTAAATCCTCAGGCATAACATCACTGAATACCTTTAATAAGGGCTTAAGAATATCGGGAACACGAACCATAACTTGCTGGTCGCCCTTGTCCACAATCATATATATCCCTTCACGCTTTCGGATGTTCATCATAACCCCTGCATTCTGCTTCTTCACAATCTGAGGAGAATTACTCTTTGGTCTCAAAGTAATTTTAGTTCTTTTCCATACAAAAGAATACGTATTCTCCCTCGCTTGGTATGTAGCATCAACATCATATTACCATGGTCGACCCAGTAAAACATGACACGTATCCATCTCCACAACATCACAGACAATAGTATCTTGATATGATTTTCCGATCGAAATAGGTAAACGGCATAATTGGTTTACCTTAAGTTCTGCTCCCTTACGTATCCACCCGATCGTGTAGGGCGCGGGATGCGGCTCCGTCTTTAGTTACAAGTGATCCACCAAGGCCTTTGACACTATGTTCTCGCAACTTCTGCTGTCAATAATGATATCGCATACCTTACCATTGACAGTACAACGAGTGCGGAAAAGCTGATTCCGCTGGGTATCTTCTATCCGCGGAGCAAACAATAGACGACGCACTACACAATTAACTTGCTCGCCCACTTCATCTTCTACTCCCACTTCTTCTTCCTTTTCCCAATCTTCCTCATACACATCTTCGTCATGTTCAACGATATTGGCCATTCTACGACGAGGACAATCGCTGGAACGATGGCCCAACTCGTTACACTTGTAGCACTTGATCGGTTGGGGTTTGGCATATGGATTCTGGGTATTCTGATTTGGAGTGCGATTGCTTGCTGCGACTGCTTCCTTAGGCGTCCCCGTAGTACTCCCTGGAACTCTGCTTGAATCAGGGATTTGTTGACTAGAAGAACTTGTAACATCAAGCTGTCTTCCTTTCGCGAATGACCCACGATCCAAATAATTTCTACCACGAGTACTAGGGCTAGTCCTCTCCAATTGCATCGCCATATCCTGGGCGTCTTCGACAGAGAAGAGTCGATGCAAAGAAACCCGATCCTGGATATTAAGTCGCAAACCATTAATGTACCTAGCAGTTTGTTGTGCCTCGGACTCATCCAGGTTATTGCGAGCAGAAAGTCGAAGAAACTCTTCCGTATAAGCTTGGATCGATCTATTCGATTGTCGGCAATTTTGAAATTACTGAAATAACAGTTGCTCATAGTCCGTTGGGAGAAACCTCTTCTTCAACTTCTGTTTCATCTGACCCCAAGATCGAATAGGAGCCTTGCCTTGTCGACGTCGCGTCAATTGAGTTTGTTCCCACCAAGCTGAAGCGCCACCTGTCAACTTGTACGCCACAAGTTTCACTTGGCGATCCTCGTCAATATCCATAGCGTCGAAGAATTTTTCGACCTCCCAAAGCCAATCAAGGAAATCTTCAATATCCAAATTCCCATTAAAAGTAGGGAGATCTACCTTTAGTTGATACTGCTTAGGATCTCGTCGATATCCTCCCTGACGTCGATTCCCACGAACATGCTCCTCCTAGAATCCCCTGTATCGGCGACCACCACGAATCTGCATCTCCTGGAAATCTTCATCTTCGTCTCATAGTCTTGACGCCTATGTTGGGGAATTCCTCCACGCCCTATAGCATCTTCGGGATCACGAGCGACAGGATTTCGCTCGGCTGGAAGAGCACCAGGTGCATGGCTTGTGGACAAACGCTGGATGGCATCAAGGATCTCTTGAAACCTCCGATCGGTTTGAGCCACGAACTGATTGAACTCAGCCCGCATAATAGGCTCGTTCTCACGGCCCTCAGCAGTGGGGAGATTGACATTCACGTTATTCACCATCGTCACAGGAGAAACCTGCTTTGATACCAAATGACGCAGAGAGAAGCGTAAATTTGGAACAACTCCAAAGAACTCGAAATTTTTATTCAATAATACTGTGTTCTTGATTACAAGACAGACATCTTATATATAGAGATAGGACTCCTAATATTAATGGAAACCGAATAATTAAAGAAACTGCCTAAATGATAATATAGGAAACTGCTTGACTGGTAATATAGGAAACTGCCTAAATAATAATATAGGAAACTGCTTGACTGGTAATATAGGAAACTGCCTAAATAATAATATAGGAAACTGCTTGAATGGTTGTTTTCCCCAAAATCAAAAAAACTGCCAAGATTTCCGATGATTACGGCGATCACATTGTTCAAGATAATCACAGGCTAACTGTTCTACATCAGTAATGCGACGGCTGAGGTTGACGATCATAAGGGCGCTTGTGGCTGCGGCGAGGTGGACGAAGACAGGTATGGGTCATATACTTAGAGGGAAGAGAGAAAGAGGGGAGGACAGTTGGTTCATCGATATAATTAGGTGCGGGTGAGCACAAAATAAAGTGTAGACTCATCATTCGGTATATGAAATCATAGACGAGAGCATAATAGGATATGACGAATCTATATCTTAAGAGTTTTCCAAAAGATTTGTATACAATACATACACGGTTTGTGTGACCCATTTGTTAATAAACCCATCTCCATATAGATAGTTATTGTTTGAAAATCTGATCAACTATTTATTCATATATCTAGTTAGCTCATAACGTTATAACAAAAAGGCATATGAATGCATCGAACCATCCGCCACTCATCGCAATGATTTGATAGGAAAAGGAAAAATTACTTTCCACATCCCATAAATCTTGTCAATTTTCTCTGACATTAATGGTTACCAAGATAGAAAAAATCACTCAAGATGTCCTTAATTAAGAAAATTACCTAAGCATAAACTCCAATACATGACTATGCTTCCGAACAATGTTTCCGGACATGTAGTCTAACAATGAATCTTAATTAGTTCGAGTAACTATTAGAACTATCAAAATGAGTTATACACACGTCTTAACCCATATTTGATGGGCTGAGGGGTTAGTTATATTCAGTAAATTATGTTATAAATTGGTTTAGAATGGTAAAGCCCAAAATAATATGAGTGTTAAATGGGTTTACAACTTACCTCTTCACTCTCTCTTGTTCAATCTTACACTCGCTCATTCTTCTCTCTCACCTTGATTTGGGTAGTCCTAAATTGAATTAAATATAAAAGTGTTTTAGCAATATAGGTCGAGTTAAGTACGAGTCACTAGATTTGTATTGTATGAAAATTGATCAATTTGGGTTGGACCATTTTTTTCCCGACCCAAACCCAACTTGATTCACCTATCTGACCGGTTTACTAACCATGCACTAAACACTTGCTCACCCGAACACAGTCACATCTGTTGCTCGGAATGAATGAGATGTCACACAAAACTATCTATCCTCTTTTTTCTATTACTATTATAATATTAACCAAGCTATTGAATAGAAAATATTAAATAAATTAAAAACTGCGCTGGAAACACAATTCAATCTTGTTGCGTTCTGGGTTGTTTTCAGGAGATCTTGGAATGAAGACGGCATGAAAAGAAAAACGCGTTTGGGTGGCGTCGTTTCAGTCCAATTTATATACTCATTGATGACCATGTCCTTGAAGACGGCTGTTGCTGCTAAATGCTTTTCTTTTCTCCTTCTTTTTTCCGAATCTTTTAATTACATATGGCAACTTATTATTACTTTCAATTAAAATAATCTTACCGGTGAAATTACTAATATACAAATATACAAATATAATGGAATGTCCATTGCTTCCAACCATGTGCTTGGTTGGCATCGTTGGAATGGAAGGATCATTCCAAATGGAAAGCGCGTTCCATCACGAGATTCAGGTCCATTCCATTCGTTTTATTTGACCCAAGAACTAACAAAATAAAATCGTAAAACGAATAAAACACTTAGTACCATTAAAATCATTGATAAGCATAATTAAAACATAGAATATTATCAGGTACACATACCAAAATTTTATTGTAGACCTCAATTGAATATTTTAATAAATTAATTAATTTTTTCACAATTCCTTTTTTTGAAAAGTTGTAAATTATAGTTGACAAATTATATTAACTAGTAATATAATATGCGTTCATAATTATAAATGATACTTGAGAAATTTCAGTAATTATGTATAATTAGTAATTTCAAATTGCATTCAATACATTGAAACTAATGAACATTATGATTAATATTCAAAAGTTATTAATTCCAAATTATCAATAAGAAACATCAATTATTATACTGTTCAATTATAGATATAAATCATCAATTTTAAATTATAGTTAATAAAATATAATTAATGAATATTATGGTTGATATTAAATAATTAAGGATCCTAAATTATATTTAAGAAATATTAATCATCCTAGTATTAATGCAAGTACATGTAAATTTAATTTACTAAAAATTATCAATCAATTCCGTTCCCGCTCCATTTTTCTTACAACCAAGCACAAAATTCTCATCCCCTTTCGTTCCACAGTTTACCAAACAAAAATACAGTAGTTGCCGTTCCATTCTATTCCCATAACCATTCCATTTCTCGATCTTCCATTGTACCAAACACAAGATAATTTTTTAAACATGGCGGGTATGTAATTAGCTGATCATGGAAGTACTAACTTTTTTAACAAGTGCTTTACCTTCTGTACTTAAAAAAAAGGTGCTAATGTTCGGATTTTTCTTCACTGTTAACTGGATCTAATAGGAATTCAAAACACTATTTCAGATTGAAGGTACTTCAGATTTTCTTTTCTTTTTTTCTTTTTTGGCCAGAGGTACTAATTAATTAAAGAATAATTGAAGTATATATATTGAAGCGTGTTCTTCACCAGTGGAATTTGGACTGGCCTGAGAATAATGTGATATAGAGGTTTCGTTTGATTGGATTGGATTGGAGTCTATTGGGCTTGGGCCAATTTGGTCTCTATAAATCTTTTCCTTTCCCTTTCCTGTCGTGGTAAAGACGTGTTAGGTTTAGGAAGTTAGCATTTGTAATCATGCTTATATGCTAATCATTGTTTTGAATATCGCATCGAATCGGCCAGTTTTTACCGGTTCAACTTAGTACCATCCGATCCGAAGTATGCCATTTTGATCGGCTCCATCGATCCAACATGATACGATAGCCAGGTTTTTTTATGACACGCCAATCATATGCCGATAGTAATAATGCCAAGAAAATGTCTCACGGATGAAAGGAAAGCATCTGATTGCATATGAAAAATGAACTTATTAAATCACAATTGAAGCAGTTAAAAAGCAAGGATGTAATTCTTGAAAATTCTAAGTAGTGTTTCATCAACTTATGAATTTGAAGTTTTCCTTTTCTTTCTGGCCATCAATTTTTTTGTTATCTTTCCCATCACATTTTTAGACTTTTACACCAAACAATAGGAGGCGTTCCTAATACATAAGGCTTCTCGCACCACGGGGATCTGGAGAAAGGGGTTGATGTACACGCCCTTATCCCTGATTTACCAAAAGATGTTACAATGCGACTCGAACTCTTGATCTTGTCATAGCCTTTGTACCATACAACAATGGAACAAGTAAAATCACCTTTTGCAAAACGGCTCCAATAATCGAATGGCATGTATGCATATTGGAAGGGTGAAATATATTAAAATGCCACACATGTTTCTTCATTTATATTTGCTTATGCAGCTAATAATTTTTCTCTGACAGAGATTTTTTGAAGAACAAACCCACCTTAGATAGGGAAATATTGGACCTATGAAACATACTTACTAACTACATGAAGAAGGTAACGTGCGAGCCAGCAAATGGACAGTCCAAATGCATTTTGATGCTGTGAGATATTGAATACGTGTAACTGCGTCTAATCCGAACAAATAAGTCTATTCTTTAACCTATCACATCAGCCCCACGGGAATTTTCACGGACCACGTTTACTACGAATATTCGACCTTTAAGCCCGACGCTCCCCTTCATTCATTTTTTTTTCTTATTAGCACATGAACACAAATTAGTTCTTCAAGCTGAATTTTTTTTTCACAGGAAGGAAAAGAAAAAGGACTATTGAATATATAAGTGTATGTATGAATATATATATATATATATATATATGTATGTATGTATGTATATGCGCCGACTGGTTCTTTCATCTTTGTGCCGTGCCCCAGCTATTCACTCCATTTCACTAAAATGACCACCATGGTCAGCTTCGCCTTTATCCCATTTGTCCCCTCCTTTTTCCTTTCATCTCTCAACCTCATCCCACACGTGTGGGGTCTCTCTCTCTCTCTCTCCGCCCCTCTCTCTCTCTCTACACTGTATGTATCAGTGCGGATCATCACTGGTTCCTCGCTTTCTTTTTAGACCTACGCACAACTAGGGTTCCATCAAGACCCCTCCCAAATCCGTCGTGCGATCCCTTTCAATCTTTTCTCATTTTTTTCACCACCTACACATTCAAGCAGGGGAGCTCACGTCAGTCCCTAGTGATGTCTGTTGACCCGTCCACGACATAGCATGTATGATCTTCGGTAATGACGTGCTTTATTCGTGATGAGACTCTGTGAACGTGTGACGATGCAGTTTGAAGCTTTGACAATAGCTCAAAGTACACCATGAATGTGCTATTATGAGCCGTAACTTATTGTAAGTCAATTAACCCATTCTTGGCTCATTCATGATGCCAATAATGGTATCACACGCACATATGTATCTTCCTTTACTCGATGCTTTTAAGGTTTCGAGTGCCCCGTTATGGTTGCTAAGACTAATAATCAAAGCATGTGACTTTACCAATCAAGTCGAATTTAAAGGGTTTGGTTTTGATAGGCTTCTTGCTGTCGTTCGAGAGTGTCAAGTTTAGGATGAGAATGCTGAAAAGATGTCAACGAAAGAGGTTTCAGCCAAAGCCATGTGCTATCCTCTAACTTCATTCCCTAAACGAAGTTGAACTTGCGGTGCATTACATTAATTACCAGATTAAGTTAACAAGCCCCATGAATTTCACCTAAAAAGTATCGATTACTTCGCCCTATATCTCCGGCATTGACCAATGGAATATTATAAACTCATGCCTCATCCTGTGAACATTCAAGTTTGTTCTCATCTTGCGCTACACGATTCGAATTTCTTTGTTTTCTTGCACTCTCTGTCACCCCACTTATTGCATCGGGTTCAAGGTGCTAGACCACAAAACAACATCGTCGCTGTTTGTAAGTATATGCAAAAGTTGTCAAGACTCGAAGAGATGCTATGCTTTGTACCCACTATGAGTCACGTCTCTCTCTCTCTCTCCCTCTCTCTCTCTCTCTCTCTCTCTCTCTCTCTCTCTCTCTCTCTACTCCAACGTCTCATCCTACATTCCTCTTGTGGAAAATGCCATCATACCACATGACTGCCACGACCCTTGTCGGGAATATGCAAACCGTCAGGTTTCGGAAAACATCACCACTCGCAGCCCTCCACGTGACCGCACATCTCTCTCTCTCCTCTTTTTTCGCCAGATGCTGATGACACTAGAACATGAACGATAGTGAGATTTCTCCACAGGTGTGTGTGAAAATCCTCTCCTTTTTCTTTATCGCCATTTTACGAAACATGTTCTTTCGCCCGCTGTACTAACTTATGATGTCTTGGTTTGCTAAAACCATGCAACATCTGATGCTCCAAGAGATCTTTGTTTGGCTTCGCATCGAGACATACAGAAACGAACGCATTAAGTCGTGTTTGATTGTTCCTTCTCGTGTAGTTATTGCATGTCGTCGCCCGTTTGCATGGACCCTTTTTGACCACTCAAGTACTCCTACAAATCTTTTGATTGGTTTGTTTATTTTTCAATGTTTTTTGGGTGTGCGTGCGTGTGTGGATAAACTCCAAAACTTTGAGTTAGAGAAGGAGAAAAAAGGTGGTGTTTTAATAGGGCTCAAGAGTCTATCAAGATTATTAACATGATAATTTCTTTTGATTAACTATTAATCCAATGTCTGTTAAATTTGATGAAGTCACACACTTTAATCAACTCTTTATCTACGAATGTTCTTTTTGGCATTTTTTAAAGTTCAAGAAACTTAAGAAGATTGGGTTAATGGTAATAATGTGACTGGAGTTCAGTAACAGTTAATATGATTGGTGTATTTTTCTTTACAAACAATCTGATGGCTTGTGATAGGAGTATGTTTTTATTATGTTAGACTTTGGACTTCTCTTCTAACTTCTGAGCCTGCAAAGGGTGCTTTCTAAAATAAAGTTTTTTTGGCACTTCGCTTAGCAATCGCAACCATCAAACTCCAAACACGAAAAGGGACCAGCACAAAAAATGGTGAGCTCGTGTTATTCCTCGAAGTAAAAAGAAAGGTATTTACTACCTCCATGTCGAATTGCCCGATCGAGTACCTGAAAAGGGGAGAGAAATATATTGCGAACAGTTAATTCGTTTCCCTTACGTTGGGTGAATTAATAGGACGAATGAAATGGCATTATAACTTTCTACGTCTATTCACTTTTTTGTGCCTTGGAACTCGACCCTAGCTAATGATGACCATCTGTACACATGAAACAGTACAGACTTCTATGCCCTGCTTAATCATAACCCATGTAACAGATGTTAACTCTTGTAAACCGGAGAATGCATTTTGGGTTCTTTGAGATGCATTAATTGTCGCATTTAGAACATATAGTTGAATGCCAATGTGGTTTACCCTAGGAAAAAGTATGGTTAATACTTGGATGTCGCATCTCGTTCATCAAATTTCAGATATTCAAGATGTAAAAAATCAATTTCTTACGTAAAGAGTGTAGTGATTGACTTGCTACATCACGTGTGGGTTATGTATTGTTACGATTAAACTTTTTTCTTCTTACAAATACGATGAATTTTGTCGATAAGATCAAGAGAGCTATTGTAGACATGTGTGCTTTGTATGTTCATTTTGAATTCAGATCAAATAGAAAAACTAAGAGAGACGGGTAACAGACTCTAATATTAAAATTAAAATAGATTATTTCCATATGCTTGTTAGGGAGGGCGCATGACAATCTTTACGTCTTTCGGAGACGAGGGAAGTGCTATCTTGCTGCGCTCATATGCATACAATAATGCCAGGTCAAATTATATTAAAAAAATGGGTGTATGTTGAAGAATACACGCATACATACATCATTTGTATATGTATGTGCGTACGTATGTATGCAGCATTTTGCTATGAGAAAGCTAAAAGCACTAACAGCAACCTTGTATTGTGGAAAAGGTTTATATTTTCCTGTATTTTTTGCCGCAATAAATTCCACCAAATAATTTCTCTGATTGGCAAGTTACAAGTTACAAACACCAACCATATGCAAAATTAACTAAATATAAACATGGTCACGTCTATATTTATAACCCACCAATTAGAAGATTGGTCAGAGGAAATTTCCTCCGGCTCCTACTAAGGATAAAGGAAAACATGACGCTATCAGAGAATAAACAAGTCGGCAAGCATTCGCTGGATTTGTGTAGTACTGAGTCCCCAACCTCATCGGTGAGTCTCGCTTGTGTTAGGAAGAAGAAACCCGAAAAACCATGTCACGCCATAAGTGCATCATCTATCATAAAGCTATTATAAAATCTGCATTTTGATAATGTGTGGTAGATTATTCTAATCGAGAAGCTTCACTTTCCTAACTGCCAAACGGTAACGGCAAGTCGTGATGAGAACTGGAGAAGTCTCCTATAGAACAGACGACATCCAAATCTCAGTTTGATGCGTCTTTAGACAATGAAATCTAAGTCCAATGGTCGATCAAGTTGGTCTCTTATTTCTCAGCAATGTCCAGCAGCTATTGTCATCCTACACGCATCCTTGCTTACCACGTTTCTTTCTCATATTTTACTCATTTCTTTGTTCATTCCATCAAACATTTGTAGCCCTATTAAATCATCAAGACAGTGCTGGTTTACTGATATTTAAGCTAATTTTTTTCTTGAAAAAAAGACAATTGATAGAAAAAGGGAGGACAATCAGTTGGTCTAGTTTACTTTCTTTTGTACAACTGAAACTATTCTCGTTGTTAAGTTACAGTTAACCTACCCAAGAACACCCTCGTAGCAGAAGAATGATGCTAAAAAGTTAGACATAATGGAAAGCAAAAGCAAAGATTACCCCAAAATATGAATGCTCTCTCTCTCTCTCTCTCTCTCTCTCTCTCTCTCTCTCTCTCTCTCTCTCACACACACACACACACACACACACACAAACCCTGCATCATAGAAGAAAATATTTACCAGAAACCTCACCATTGCACAAGATTCATAAATAAGAAATGGAAAGAACAATGAAGTTGAAATTAAAGCAATTAGGTCTAACAAGTCAGATCAAGAAGGAAGCACATATAGAAACGGTTGATCGAGTACAATGGATGAGTTAGGACATTTGCTATATACATACACATATAGCAATATGTGAACTTAGATCTGGGCTACTAGTAATCTAAGATAAGCTCTTAATCATAATACTCTGCTCACAGAGATCTGAAAGCTAACATATAACGATTGAAAATCTTAAGGATGGCAAGTATTAAAATCCTTACTTAACTGGAGTACCCCAAGCGAAGTTCCAAATCGACCTCGTCTTCTTTAAAGTTGTTGAGAAGATCCACCTGCATCCCTAGCCTAACAATCTTAGTATCCTTGGCATATCCTTGAGTAGTCCAACCGCAATCCGCTTCGCCAGCCCTAGTGGCAAGACACTTGCGAGCCCGTCCCATTTCACTGGCTGGAGGGAAATTCATCAACGGAAGCATTGAAGTAAAGGAAGGAGGAGAAGGACGAATCGAGGTTGGCAACGCTCGAGCAAAATGGGGAGGCGAGGACAAAGAGGAAGAGGAGAAATTAGGGTTAGGGTTGTTGGAGTTAGGCTTAGGGTTATGGTTGAGGTTGAGGCCGAGAAGCGGGTCCTGGCCGCCGCTACAATTAGCCTTCTCGGCCTTGGCTGGCAGCGGAGGAGGGGTCGACTGCCGCAGCCTTGCGCGGTCCAGGCGGTGGACATTCATATGGCCGCCAAGGGCTTGGGCCGATCCGAACTCCCTCTTGCAGAAGCTGCATGAGTAAGACCTCGGAGGCCAAGAGAGTCCGCTCAGGCAATCTTCGGTGTGGCTCGGGTAGTGGCTGATCAAAGAAGAACCCACCTTTATCATATTCAGCCTCTGGTGGTGGTTGTGGTGGTGGTGGTGGGTGGTGGCGGAGGAGTCTCTGGTGCAGTGGTCCTTCAAGCTGTTGCTCAAACTACCCTTCCTCTCCATGAGTGGCCTTTTGTGTGTGTGCGTGTTTTCTTTCCCTTTATTCAAGAACTCAGAAAACCATAAGTGAGTACTAGAGAGCGAGAATCTAATCTCACATCATTTCACAAGATAAAGACAAGAAATGAAACTCAGAGAGAGAGAGAGAGAGAGAGAGAGGTAAACGCGGGGCATGTGTTTATGAGGGTCACTACTTCCTATAAGAGGAGGGCCTGAGTTGCCGGATTATGCGCTTTTTACTATAGAGGGAAGTGATTATAGTGGATGCTCTCTTCAACCACTTACTGCTTTTTGCAATTCTCTTCTAACTAAGAGGAAAAAGCTTCACACACAAAATCTAAACTCTCTCTCACTCTCTCTCTCTCTCTCTCTCTCTCTCTCTCTCTCTCGGAAGAGTCGTTCATAACCATGGGGTCACCTGATGGAGCCTGGTCAATGTCGCGTGTCTTAATGTCGTTGGCTCTTATATGTATCAACGGTCACAGGGTGGAGGAAAAGATGGACCATGTTGTCCGAGGATCGATGAGAAATAAACCCATCATGTCATCGACCTTTGCTTCGCATGTCTTGTCAAGCCAACAAAGATTTAATATATTTGTGTTCTTTCAGATAAAAGCCCTACTTTTTCATGGGACAAGCTATTGTTCTCCTAAAATGTCCAGATGGATTTGTAGCTGAATTTTCTTTTTGAGAGAAGATTTTATACACCGAAAATATTTCTGCAAAAACACCATGTAAGTCAGTGGTTAAGAATTGTATGACCAGTGCTTGGTAGCCCATTTTGTGCTTTAGTGATCTCGTATTAGCTTGGAACTGGTCCCTGAGGTTGCTCGATATACGAAGATAACACCTGAATTCGCTCGTTCTTTGAGTATGGAAATCTAGCTGAACCCATACAGAGTAGTAGAGGAAGGTGGAACCTCCCTTCCTCTCACCAGCCATGCAAATTAAGATCGAATGGCCAACCATTGTGGATCATGCCTCCATCCCTCTTAAATCGAACTCTTGAATGTTGTCTAGTACAAGGGGTTCGAGTGGATTCGATATTTACTTCACTTGTTAATCAGTCTCTGATAAATCATCATTGTGATGATTCAGTGTTCCTTGCCTGGAGTCAAACGTATCAATATTATTGAGCTCTGGTTTTGCAGGAGTTTACTTATTTCTCTAGTAATGCCTCTTGAGCATACGGAAACGACTTCTCCGCGTTACCTAACTACCTAAATTTGAGTCTCTGACTTTCAGCTGTCTGTTTTATTCTTGATTTGTTCGATTCATTCGCTTTGAGAACCTTTTAATCTCTGCGATGGTCTATTATCATATCATGTGTATGTGTGTCAGGTTGGACGGAAGACTCTCTCCCTACTGTACATGAAACGAGAAAATGGTTTACAAATTATATGTTCTCTATCATTTGTTTGCGGTTAGAAATCATTAACCAATGCCTCATTTTACTTGCATAATTTTTTTCATGAATGTTGACCAATTCTTTTTATAAAGAAAGAAAGAAGAAATGAAAGATCCTATCTGCTATATGCACTTACATTACATAGATGCAGGGGATACTTTTTCCCTTGCAGATGTACTCTCCAATGCTTGCCCGTTCATAAGAGTACTCAAATAGCTTCTAGTTCCTAGGGCATTTGAGCTCTCAGCATACTGAGCTTCTTTTCATGTTTCCAGGATTTGGTAAAAAGGAGGAGAAAGAATCTAAGAGCACTCATGTTGACAAAAGATAGTGCCCCATATTTAGGTGGGATTTAGCGAGGGACTGGTGGCCAATGAGATGAGTCCAGGGCCATGCTAGATATGGGTCTGACTCTGAGTCTCCTAACCAGCTTCTACAACAGAGGTTGCATGTTTTTCCCGCTTGAAAATTGATCAGGATAGGTATGGACTTGCTGAAGTGAAGAGAGGCCAGACTTTTTCCAATCTCTTTTTGAGAGAGAGAGAGAGAGAGAGAGAGAGAGAGAGAGAGAGAGAGAGAGACTAGAGTTGAATTGGGATTTGTTAGATCCTAATCATTCAACTGACAAAATGTTAGAAACTCCCAGAGAATCAAAGCCGTTTTTGATTGGTTGCTGTCTCATCAAACCTTGAAACTCTCTCTCTCTCTCTCTTTCTCTGTGTGGAGATGGGGGGTGTGGGTATATGTGCTGAAGCACATCTTGACGTCCGGAAAGAAACAAAAAGTATCTTCAACTCTTGACAGTAAATTTACTAATCCTACTTTTCTTCTGAGGAGATCCTGCAACCCTCAAAGAATATGCATCTTTACATAAATAGCATGAAATGCACATATTTGCCCCTCCTTCATCTGATGGCACATCAAAGCATGTGTCTTTCCTTAACTTAGATATGTTCTTACGTTGATTATGTGTTTTCCTAAACCTTCCTTTTCTTTCATCGAGTGCACTATTGAGCCGATGCATCGCGTTGTCCGCGTCACCTTTTGCTTTTATGAACCTTTTGGCGTTGGTGAGGAGATGTTTGTATGGATGAAGGAGGGGGGTGGATTTTGACCCATGACTCTTGATTAAGGCAACACAATGAGTTCGAATTAAGCTTTATATTTGCAAGACAGCCTTTGATCTATCCCCAAACTGAATAATAAATTAAGAAACTTAGAAATTTATAAATTTAGATCCTCTAAAATCAACGAAGTCACGGGTGACCAAACTGGTTACCACTATTGATAATATTGATTTCCATGAGATCTCTCTCACGTGAGGGTAGTAGGAGGGTGGGGGGACGGTGGACAATGACCACCACAACTTCAAGCTCTGGTTGGCGTTTTTTTATTCTTTTGTTAAAAAATAAAATATCTTTCCTAATATATTTTCAGTTTTTATATTTTGAATCTAATCATTCCCAATACACAAAAACACCGACACAAAAGGGGAACTTCAATATCAACAATTACATCAAATTTGAAAAAAATTCCATGAGTTGTTTCTACCAAAGTAAAATTCCGAATTTATCAGTAATTAATTATTTTTTCATGTGTTTTGCAAATTTTACTAGTCATGTTTTAACCATGGTTAGTAACTTTTCATATTGAAAATGTAAGCATGTGCTTATGTGGAACTAATAACTTTTTCATATGATTAACAAAATATCAAAAGGTAATCCTCAACATTTTCAACAGCTAAAAAATTTTCATTGAAGATGTTAACTAATTTAAAAAACCGCGTATTAACCGGATGTCTAGGTTGCATGTTCTTTCATTTTAATTCGACCTAATGACAAAAACCCTTTATGTTGCGGAAAGAAGCAACAGAACAATAAAATAGATAGAATAAGTAAAAAAAAACATGTATTGGATTCACATGGTTTGATGGGGTGATCTATATCCACGGGAAGAGTAGAAAATGAATTTCATTATAGAATAAGTGATACAACGAATATTACAACTACACTCGAATACTCTCAATGTTTTCCCGCTCCCAATTAAACCCAATAACTCATAGTGTTTTAGTCTCATAATTTCTCACAAAATAATCTCTCAATCTCACAAAAGAATTACACACAAATTTTATCATAAGATTTTATCGTTTAGTAAATCTTGGCAACGATGTAATTGACGAAATTTCAAAGCCTAAGTCGCCTTTGCACTCACCTCAATAATTGCACGAAGGAATCTCACTATCCAAATATACGTATGTATGTGTGTGCGTGTGTGTGGACTTCTTGAATATTTGGCCGACAAAAACAGTTTCCTTCTCCAACCTGGATTCCAACGTGAAATATCGACTAAGAAGGCATCTGAACCATAATCTTTTAGACTTTTATTCACTGCCAGAAGAAATCCAGAATTTGGTTGAATTAAAGTCCAACATGGACTTTCCAACTTTAGTGGCCAAAGACTCCAACACATATAAGGAAACCTTGTTTCCGAAACTGGTTCTTACATTTTTTTTTATTTTCCAAAATTCAGATTTTCAATACGAGCTCAAACTGGAGACATATATTAATTCTATCATTTTGATTTAACGGTCCAAGATTTCTCAATGGATATAGATTTCTATGTGATCTCTTTAATTAGTGCAAAAATATGCCGCTAAAATCTATATTGATCTCCTATAATATTCCTTTTCCTTTTGGGCTTAACTTGATCTTCTATGATTATTTTTTGTTAACAAAGAATAAACAACGAAAAACAACTTTATGTTAATTTGCTGTGTGGAGCTGTGACCTAAGTAGTTCTCACGAACTGATCCATCACATCACTACGTATTGGCCCACTTCGTAGATGGCTAGATCTCCCCTGCAAGCTTAAGAAGCCCAAGCCTTTTTTCTTCTTTTTTTATAATTTGGGTACAGTATTGCTCTTTTTTTTTTGGTAAGGTAAGTATTATATTAACTTTTCAACACGCAATTTACAAGAGGAGTTGCCGTACACAAAAACCTTATACCTGAGGCAACACAAAAGTGTCACGACGGGTGCAAAGGTGTAACGGCTAAACGAAGCACAAATACACCAAGTGCGAAGCACTAAGTATAGCCAAAACAACAGCCAACTAAGATTAGACAACTATAAGGCAATAGCCATTAAAGTTACTGAAAGATAGAGGCCAGAATGCCCCACTTGACTTGAAGTCTTCTGTTACGCGGTGTGTCAACAACAGGGTGGAGGGAAATAGCCACATCTCTTACAATCTTGGCCAGATGGGCATGCATTGCAGGTAGGTAGGGGTTACGATCCCTAAAAAGGATATTATTACATTCAGTCCAAATGCAGTGGCACATTGCCCCGAAGGAGGCACAAGCAATACGTTGATGAAAGGTCTATCCACTGAGGACACGAGTAGCCCAGCTGATAATATCCATCCACGATCCAGCACTCCATGATAAATTACAATTTCCTGCCCAGAAGCGCGCAAGAGAGCCCGTAAAACCACACCCAAAGAATAGGTGGTCGATTGAGTCCAACCTTGTACGACAGAAAGCACAAGAGCCTTGAGCGATTCTATGGTGAGACAACAGAATAACCTGAGTTGGGAGCCTGTTGAGGCAAGAAAGCCATAGCAAGAAGCTGTGTCTTGGTGGAATACCATTGTCCCAAACAAACGAGCTCCAAGAGACATTGTGCCCCCTATACCGTAACAGTTCCAAGCCGAAGAGAAAGAGAAATTACCGGAGGGGTAACCTTGCCACAATAGCTGGTCCCTTCAATCCGTGTCCATAGCAGGCCAGCTTTCCGTCCAGGAGTTGAAGGTTTCCGTAACAAAAGACTCGTGCCAGGTGGATGCATTAAAATCTCGCACTGTCGCCTTTCTGGGGATGCCCGAAGAGTATATATCCCTGTCTGTAAACAAATTGTAGAGGGGGCCTTTAGGATGCCAGTAGTCAAACCAAAAAGATGTGGAGGCGCCATTTCCAACTTACCATTTGAACTGAAGTTGGAATTCCGAACGTAAGCCGAGGATCTTTTTCCAAGTCCATGAACAGAAAGTTGGAATGGGAGCAACCCAGAAATGTTTAGTTTGAGGAAGTTGGAATGGATACATTTACACCAAAGGGATTCCTTGTCTGTGAATAGAACCCATATATGTTTTAGCATCGTAGCTTTATTGCAATCTGCCAGTCGACGTATGCCTAGGCCACCTTCTGCTTTCGGAAGGCAGATATCATTCCAGGAAACTTTGGCCCCTCCAGCACCCAATTCCGGGCCTTTCCATAGGAATTGTCTTAGGATCCTCTCAATCCTAGATAGAACAGACATCGGAAGACTGAACACACTTACCCAGAACACTTGGATAGTGTGCAAGACTGATTTGATGAGTTGCAGTCAACCAGCAAAAGATAATAAACGTTGGGACCAGGATGTCGCTCTAGCTGTGATGGAATTCACTAAGAAGCAATAGTCTGCCTTATTGATTCTAAAGGATATAACAGGCACTCCAAGGTAATGAAAGGGTAGCTTACCTTCGTTAAAGCCTAAGGATTGTCGGATAGATTCCCGTAAATCTAGAGACCCGCCTGAAAAGAATATCTCGCTCTTGCTTTGATTTGGCTTTAAGCCAGACCAGGTAGAGAAAACTTGAAGGCCATCCCTTAGAAGATTAGTGGAAGCCACATTTGCCTCAAAGAATAGGAGAACATCATCCGCAAGGAAAAGATGCGTCAGGTTAGTAGGCTTACACCTCCAAAAGAATTTGAAACTCGGAGTTTGGGATTGCTCGTTGAGGATGGCGGTGAAAATTTCCATGACTAGAGTGAAGAGGTAGGGGGACATAGGATCGCTATGGAGGATACCTCTTCCACTAGTGAAAAATCCATGTATTTCACCATTGATGGCAATTGAAAATTTTGGAGAAGTGACACATGCCATTGTAAGCTCAATGAACTTCTGGGGGAAGCCAAACGATTGCATTACCAAACGGAGGAAATCCCAATCAACAGTATCATATGCCTTCTGGAAGTCGCCTTTGATTGCACATTTCGGCAAATAAGGCTAATGATGAAAACCAGCAAATAGCTCCTATGCAAGAAATATGCTATCCCCAATTCTTCTCTTCTTGACAAAAGCATTCTGAGGGGGCTAATAATAGATGGTAGCACCACAGCAATTCTATTCGCCATAATCTTGGTGATACATTTGTAAAATATTGCTCTTCATAATCTTGGGTACAATATTGCTCTTTTTATTCCTAAATTTGGAAAATAAAACACGATGCTGTACACCCTTCGACCTAACTAGGGCTTTCTTGGATTCCTAGAAGTCAATTTCAACAGGGTATTAGTTCACTTTGCTTGATTGATTATAATAATGGTCGAGCGTCGGTCCCGGTAATTTCAAAGCAAATATAACAGTAGAGAAACTTATTGCTTTCACCACAAAATAAGTAAACGAATTTCAACTCGAACCGATACGTATGAGTACATCACAACCCAGTTTATACATAGAACAAGCCTGTTGCTCTATCTCGAGAAGGAAATACGAAAAATAAGGTACGGAGCACACACAAATTAAGAAAGGCTCTGCTAATTTCTTAAATTGTAAGCGATTCGGTACATTCCACATCGATCACTGATCAAAATGATTGTTGCATGGCGAATAACCGGAATCTCTTAGTCTCATCTCTTAATGCACTAAAGAACACACTATGGATATGGCAAACAATTAACGAGGAGCAATAGAAAGTTTGATTCTCCAAATATGATCATGGACAGCATCATTTAATCTCTAACCGGGGTGTCATCGGTCGTCTCGCCACCGGCGTCGCTACTCCGGTGCTGGAGACACTCCAACTCTCTCTCTAACTCGAAATTCTTCTTCTTCTCGCTCTCCAAGTTAGCCCTCAGCTTGTCAATCACCAGTACCAACTGCTCTTCTCTATTGGCTATTTCCACCCCTCTCTGATCTCCTCCTCCTAGGAGACTCATCAAACTGTTCACTTTCTGCAATTCATCTTCCAAGCTCCTCTTCAGCAGCGCCAAGCTCCCAATCATCACCTCCTTATCAAAGCCTCGAGCCACGTTGTGGATCGCCACCTGAACGCTTCCCTGATGGTCGCTGGATTCATCTTCGCTCTCGTTGGCAGCTCGGGCCGGCGAGCTGGCGCTCAATTCGTCGGTACAGCTCGCCAATTCAAAGGAACCTTTCAATCCGGCGACATTGTCTCGGTCCATTCCTTCGCCTTCGAAACTAGCTTCCTGTGGTGACGAATCATTTGGAACAGTTTCGTTGGGGAAAACCGGGTCGAGCTCGAACCCTTCCTCATTGAAATTCCACCCGCTTATCCTCCTATGCTTATCGCTCTGACTCTCGGGATCACCTGACTCAGCACCATCATCTTCCTCTCCCCCGTCATCGCCACTCTTGTTTATCGACAAAGATCGTAAGAGCTTGGCTTGCTGGTGTCTATCCTCGACGCTAGACAACCCTTTCAAGACATGCTTCGCAAGATACTCCGACCCTTTGCAGTTCTTGAAGAACGAGTGCTTCAAGAGCTTCTCAGCGGTGGGTCGTCTCGAAGGATCTTGGTAGAGGCAAGAAGCCACCATGTCCTTGAACGATTTCGAGAACTTCCTTCGTCCCGGGTAGTCCTTCTTGTGCTTCTCGTAGTCAGAGAACCGGAAACGCTTCGTGATCTTCATGAGCAATGATATCGAAGGTGGGAGATGAGAGAGAGGAGGCCGACCGTGTGCCAATTCGAGCGCAGTTATTCCGAGAGACCATATGTCGGCCTTGAATCCATACCCGTTGTGCGAGTGTATCACCTCTGGCGCCATCCAATAGGGTGTCCCTGTGATATTAGTCAGCATCAACGACGATGAACTCGACGACATCAATAACCCATGTGCCGGACCAGTTTCGTATATCAAGGCCGAGACGCCAAAGTCAGCGACCTTCACGGCGCCACCCGAGTCGATGAGGATGTTGCCAGCCTTGATGTCCCTGTGTAAGTGGCCCTGGTTGTGGAGGTAGGAGAGGGCATTTAAGGTTTCTCGTAGGATGACAGCGATGCACGGCTCGGGGAGGCCCTCCGGGAAGGAGGACGCCATGATGGACTGCGCTGAGCCGGCAGACATGAAGGGCATGACCACCCAGAGCCGGCGGTCCACCGTGAAGGAGCAGTGGGCGTTGAGGATGTTGGGGTGGGAGAGGAGCGACAGCATCTTGGCCTCACGTCGGATGTCATCAAGATCGGCGCGGGAGCGGTCAAGGTCAATGGACTTGATCGCCACGACCGCCGAGCCCATCGGCACGCACAGGGCCTTGTACACGACCGCGCTGACGCCGGCCCCGATCTCGCCGACGATCTTGTAGGAGCTCGCGTCGAGCGGGAACTGCGGCTTTCTCGGCTCTTCTCGGTCTTCATGGGCCATGACGATGGGGAGTTCAGCTTCGACGCAAGGCTCGAAACCCGCCGTGAACTTGTGATCGATAAGGCATTGAATCCGACCGATGGAGTCCGTGATCTTGGCAAGGGACTGGAGCTTCTGTTGGTTGTGCAGATGAGGAGGTTCTTTGACAAAAGGTGATGGAGGTCGTTAGGGCTCTGAGCAGCTTTCTTGTGAGGCTTTTGGTGGAGAAAGCGTAAATGACGGGTTTCTTGATTAATTGCAAGCGGTGCATGTGATCGCTCTCTAACAGTTGCGTGCACCAAGGGAAAAGCCAAAGTGACCTTTTGGTGTGATTAATTAGGTTTGAGGCTCTTTCAATAAATGGGAGGATCAGATGTAAAGGGAAATATACGGGAAAATTTCTTTAAAAAAAAGTCATATATTTATTGCACTCGAGACAGTGCAATTCTAAAACCTTTTATTTGTGTCAATTTAGCACTAATGTTTTTCACGTTTTTTCAATTGAGTATATCCTTCCAATTTAGACGAGAAAATGATGACGTGGATACCGCTATCTTTTAATAAATTTTTTTATTATTTTTTTGTTTTTTTGTTTACTTTTTTTTTGTTTGGAATGAGGGCCGCCGAGGGCGTCGCTGCCCTCGATGTGGCTGGTGAGGGCTTGGGAGGGCATCATAACGCCGTCACCAACCCTCGTTCCAAACAAAAAAAGAAGAGTAAAGAAAAAAAGGAAAAACTCAAAAAAATATTTAAAATTAAAAAAAATATCAACGTCAGTATTGGCCGTGCCACGTAAGACAGTCGTTGTCCACGTTGGCAACTTTCGGCCTAAATTGGCTAAATGGAATCAATTGGCAAAACGTGAAAAAAATTTGAACTAAATTGACACAATTAAAATGTTTGAAAGATTGTTCCTAAAAAAATGTTTAAACCTGAATTGGCACGTGTGTAATAGGTTTAGAAAGTTTTTCTTGGTAATTTTCCAGAAATTTATTAAGGTTGGCTCAAGCATAGAAAAAAATATAGCACCAAAAAACGTGGACGAGAATAATGATGATGATGTAAGCCAATGGTTAGAAGAGTCGTACGTCCTCGATACAATGCTATACCCAGAGTTCAAGAGCAAAATACTAAACCGATTAGAGCTTGAACTCGAGAGATTTTATTCCAACGGCTCTGAACCTAGTTGGATAATTCGACCACAAACATTTCCCAAAATCCGAGTTCAAGCTATGTTCAAATCGAGGTGAACTTAAAGTCGATCACTCGATAGTTTGGTTGATTCGATCCGAGTCGAGCCCTAGATCGAGTTTGAGCTGATGACCGAGCCTTGAACATTCATATCGACTATCAATCAAGTTCCTGATTTACCACTCCCAATTTGTTTTTTTACAGCCGTTGCCCGTTTGCATGACGAATTGACTGTTCGTGCTAGATCCAACGTAGGAGGGTTGCTCCATTCAGCCGATTCATATTGGGCAAAATTTTATTGGCAAATATCAATGGGAAAGGCCGATTAGCGTCGCTGCCCTCTTTGGATATTCTATAAGAGCTTCGCACCCGCCGCTGAATGTTTGTTTCATATCATAATTGCTTAGGACCACTCACCTCATCTCTTGTTAATTATAGGGATAAGTGCATTGATAGTACTAAAACATATCATGAAAGTGCAATTTAATCCTTAAATTTTCAAAAAGTGCAGTCAATAGAAGGATTTGATTGAACCAATTTGATAAGTTTTATAACTTAATTGTACTTTTTAAAAGTTTCAGGATTCGATTATACTTTCATGACAAGTTTAGCACTTGAAAATTTTAATACTCAATTGCATTTTTGTGATAAATTTTTAAATTTTTAGTGCACTTATCCCTTGATTCTATACGAGTCCCACCAGTTATACATTCGATGACTTCATTGAAGCTACAGGCCCCCGACGTTTGTACTGAAAAACCAGACTTGCTTTCCAAGCTCAAGCACCTTTATTCGGCGAAACCAGTGTCCACTCCAATCATGGGAAAGTAAAACCTGCATGCACTAGGCCAAAACACAACACCTTTTGCAAACCCAGAAGCTAAAATAGATATCACATAGCTTGTGCTTGCCATGTTGACCTTCACCGTCGAGATGGAATCAACGCGAAAATGGAAATGGTGATCGCGATGTGTTACGTGCATCTAATTTGCGTCAATAGGTTCCAACTTAGATGCCGATGGTCATTTGACCACAATCACTCAGCATGGTCGACAGTTCATGTCATTTTGCATCATCCTGTGCAGTACACGCATGCCGACACTTACGCGAATGGTCCGGACATCCTTTGCTTTGGCCTCGTAGAAAGCTAACAGTGTGCAAGTGCACACTCCGAGAGAGAGAGAGAAGCTAATACGAGTGATTAAATGTAGCGAGAGCACTACAAATTCAATATCGATGTCGCAATTTTTTCGCCGTCCAACTCAGAATCCCCCAAGACAATGAACAGGCGCTACCAGTAAACAGACGGCCAACCTATTTTGCTTCTTGCAAGATGCATAGAGCCCTGGCTGTAAAATAAATTCCCATTGCTCAAGACCCTTCCATTAAAAACTAGAAAAAAAAGATGGCCCGGAAGTCCAGAAGTAGTTCATTTGTGTAGCGGCACAAAGCTGTGAAACTTAACATCATCCGAGCAAACTCTCCAGGAAGGTGGGGCTCACAAGCTGCATCTTCAAAAAAAAAGCCGCGCTGTTTCCAATAAGTTTGGGCATCATCTCGACCAAAGCACAACCTGTCAACCAAAAATTTTTGAATTGTTTAATAACTTAATGTGCATCTCTACCATCTGCTCTACCTGAGAGCGCTAGGGCAATCGACTGGTAAATGGAGCCGGGCAATTAACTGGTAAATGGAGCCGGTTAGAGGACGTTTCATGCCAAAGATTCCAGAAAATATTTCTATAGCTTCTTCGTACTCGAGCTCCAAAATTACCTAGCATTTTAGGCAGACCCCATTCATTCTCTACGACAGCAGGATGCCCTAACGGTCACTCCGTACTATCACATTAACAACTGAACCTGCTCTGCTAAGTTCCTCCCTTCAATGGATTATCACAAACGCAAGGCAATGATGACTAACAAGTTTAACTCAAGAATCTTCTGCGATCAAGTTTTTCCAAAGGAAAAACGGAAAACTGCAATTTCCTTGTGCAATAAAATGCAAAGTAACAACATCATCTCTGGTGAATCAGCTGATGTGAATGTTTAACTTTAATCATATCTGATACAACACCTATCTAATGAATAAAACATTTACCTTCAGTTGATTATCCTATAATTTAATTCACCCAAGCTACATATGCATTTCCCTATGAAAAAACTCCTAAGAAATCTATCAAAATTTGATCTTATACATGTATGGATGCATAAGTATGCATGAAGATGTGTGTATATATATATATATATTTATATATTTAGCAACGTGAAGAAATTCTTACTCAAAAATTTTTGGGATCCAGTAGGTTCAGCAAAGTGACCCCATCTTGAAGGTATCAACGTTATCCTAGAAAAAGAAGATGCATCAGTGAAGACAAAATCACCCAGACATCACGCGATTGTGAACTCATGTAATTAACACATCAAGTCACTAAGCCAAAATGTTCACCAGACACCATGATCCCATGACCACTCCATGGTTGATTGCTAATCATGTGCGCGCAATAGAAATGTAATATGGTTGGACACCTAAGATTGTGGTATCTTCTTTTACATTGTTGGACATGCCAACATCATGATTGTTGCAGTTCTTATTGTCATTGATATTATTTAATTCTCAATGTCTTTTAATCGTGTTTTCCAGTGGATTTTAGTTGTTTGATGGGATCACAAAATTGATCGATGTAACTGATATCATAAAGTATGGAATGGATGTCTGTGTCTAAAATATTAGTTTTATAACTTTAAGCTAATATAACGGAAAGAATTACGTATTATGTAAAGAAGCATCACGTCCCAGTACAGGGCGGTGCCCCATTTGCCCCATGGGGACAGGGGCCCTGCCCCACACTAGGTAAGGGAACAGTTGCAAATCAGAGCATCACCCCAAAGGGCAATACCAGAACAAAAACCTGCACCACCCCTTCCCGCCCATGCCCATCCCCAATTGTACATCATTGTTGTGGCAGTTCATTTATGGACTAATTTGTGTCCACGTGTGCTAATATTGTATGAGAAAGGTAGGATTGCTCAATTCACAACAAGTCCAAAAGCTCTATGAATGACATCAAAGTTTCAAGTTGGATAAGGCATTATATCACCTGCAATGATGAATGAAAACATCAAAACCAACAAATTAGATAGTGTTATACATTACCTTCAATGATGTGCTTATTTTGGAGTGGCTGATGCACGAAGCTCTGAGAACCTCCATGAAGGTTTTGAATTCTTTGATGGATGCCCTCCAAACTCTAAAATCTCTTTAAGCCATCTCACCCGGTTTGCAAGTTCCTCGAGGTCTATAATCGCATCTTCCAATGTATCAGAGAACATTGAATTTAACAGTGTGTGACCATCACTTTTCCGCTTCTTTGGACGGTGAAGATCAGATTCATGGTTTTCCTCACTAACACTCGCTTCCATTTCTGCTGATGCAACCCTTACACTGAAACTAGAAACACCATCACAGCTATTGGCCTTTCCAAGGCCACTGCTGGCCACTGCAGAATTCTCATATTTCTCCGTTGGTGATCTCCCGGAATTTGTGTGCGTCTCCGGAGGTGATTTCTCAAGGGCCTTTATATTCAAAGGCACTTCTTGCAGCCTGGACATATCAGTAGGGGGTAACGATCTACCTGAAACTTGATGAAGTAATCAAGCATTAAATGTCCACAAACCATAACCTTAATGCTATCTCTAACTACCTCTAGAGTACAGACATTAGGAAAACAGAATTAAGCTATCAGACTCCCATGCCAACAAGTTTAACTCTCATCACCACAGTGAAAAACCACGACAGAGGTACTGAAAGAAAGACGCACAAACCACTCAGGAAGGAAGGGCAGAAATTCTTGGAGGACCTTTGAAAGTGATGTCAATGTATGACATGAGAAAGTGTGTGTGTGTGTGTGTGTGTGTATTTTACTAATAACAGGAGAAAGCAGTCGTTTTATGAGTTGAAAACATAGAACAGAATTACTGGTGGGACTAGCTTAGGAAGACCATCAATGAAAGACTTGCATCTTTGACACGTGAGTGACAAAAGGACCAGCTGAGGAAGACCACTAGCACAAACACTTAGCAGCCAGAGTCATAGATCTCTTATTTTCCTTTGTAGGACTCAAGCGGGGAAGACAAACACCATAAAAAAAAATTTTGATAAAGAACACTTCACTGAGTCTCCAAATAAATCATTTATGCTGTGTTTGGGAAGGAAGGGAAAATGGGGAGATGAAAATTTGGGCAGAAAATTGAGAAAAATTTCAAATTTTTGCGACAAAGGAGAGGAGGGAAAAGTTAAATATTTGGGTATTTTCCACTTGCAATTTCCTCACCTAGTGCTCCCAAACAAAGCCTTAAATCAATAAACAGGATAACATATGGCAGCCAGTTTAAGTTAGAAGTCATTCTGCTACTGGAAAATAAAGAAGAAACTGAACTTTACACGAGTCACTTTACATAATCTTCAGCCAACCAATTTTCCATTTAACATTATAGAGACTCATTTTAGAAATTTAGCTCTAAGAACATCCTATGGAGAAAAGTATAGAACCACTCTACTAATCAGCAAAAAATGAGTAAGTCGTGCCAAATTTCTCATAAGTTGCACTCAAAACCTCGTAATAGACAAACACATACAAATCGTTGACAAATCCAAGACAAATAGTCACATGGATCCCTAGCGAGAACATGATTCATCTTTGCACTAATTTCTACCAACATGTACCCATGCTGCTAATCACCACGGGCAAACTCTACCCTAACACAGATGGAAATTCTTACGGTTTTACAGAAGTGAAAAAAAATTGCAAAACAAGCATGCAAGATCACACTATATATAACCACATAAAAGAACTTCCCAAAGAATCTGACAAGTAACCGATATCTCTTGGAGATGATAAAGTACATCTGCACCACTCCTTACCTTCATTGAGAGGCTTGATCAACTGAGCACAATGTAATGAACACACCTGTAATGGCCAATGAAAATCATACAGTTACCAGTGATCGAACTGAGCAAACGACCAGAAGCTAATATTGAAATGCGAATATACAAACTGGGAACACAGAGCAAAAGCTTAGCGCATTTGATAATTAGCATAAAACAGAAGAGCATGCATCAAACAAAAGAGTATCCATGATGGCTGAGAAAAGAACAATGGAGTATGCTTTATAAGCAAGTACTGATCAGGTAGGCGTAATAAAAGCCCAAACGCATAAAAGCAGGTAAACTAATAGGCCTTAAATCGGACTAGACAAGCATCCACACAGAATTAACAATATGACACTACAACCGGACAAAACTTGATTACTTTCCCCAAAAAATAGATCCGTGTAGTTAGATGTGCACAAGGCACTTGCCAAGTAACAGGATTGACATACCATTAATATTGGGGTCCCTAAAGGAGTGTGGTCGAAGCACTTTCTTCTGTGCTTTGTGATTCACTATCCACTGATGAAAAGGGTTACAGCAAGCAGCTCAATTTACAAACCATCCTGCCTAATCTATAATAACAAATATGACCTCCTTTCACATCTTAATCACCTTTTTATTAGGACTACTTTTTCTCCAATTAGATTTTTAGAACACAACAACAGTGTTCATTGTAAAGTTCAACATGTTTAGCCAAAAGAAAGAGTTTGAACACCAATATGGCTTAGAGTTAATCCTTGACATCTAATAAACCCAATGTAAGAATAGTACTTGCATATGAAAACATGCTGAATGATTCTTTTCCAGAAGAATCAAGATGCAGAAGTTAAGGAAATTTTGTAAAGGTTGAGCTATTGAGGATTTTCAGCAAAATGGTTTTGGAACTGCATTAACATGGTGGAGGAGTTTAATAAATACTTGGCCTAAGCATAAGATTGAAAAAGGTTCTAATCTATGTCATGTGCCCTTTTCAAAAGGATTCTCCCTAAAGGACTTAACTTCGTGATGACGAATTATTGACTCAGTGATCAACTCCTGCCTGAAAACAAAGTGTGGAATGATATAAGTACTAACACCTAAAAAGTTTTCATGATCATGTCTACTTAATGTTTAATGCCTGCTAAGCAAAAGCAAGGGAATGGGCCCTAGAGATGGTCTTGGTGATTTTGCACGTCTATATCAACGCCAACTGTTAGCATTCTGGTGATGGGATGTCCACTGGTTTTTCCAATGGATTAAACAAATAAACCTGTTGTCAACTCCTTCTCACCCACTTGGTTGTGGAGCTCTTGAGAAAATGATCAACAAGGCAGTTGAAGTAGGTTTTGATTAGATTCAGAGATTCCACAGAGGAGAAACAGAGATGTCGAAAGATAGTATCCACATCTTCCATTAGGAGAAAAGGTCATGAGACCTGTTTCACATGAATTTGCTTGTCCTGCAAAGCAGCTTGAGACTCAACGACCTATGGGAAATTGTAACCACAAGGTAAGAAGTGACCATACTCAGCAAAAACTAGATGGCAAACAACAAAGAGCATAGGGAAAATGGGCATGACACGGGTATTTACAAAGATCTGAGGACAAAGAAAACACCGAAAGAATTAACAAGTAATTTGATATCCACCAATATCATAAGTGAGGCAAGGGAACAGGTGGGGGCAGATGCTTCTCTTTCGGTCCACTTGCATCCCAGCCCCCACAAATAAGAGACAAGAATGGCATGCCCATTGAAAGAGTACGATTTATTAGCCAATTGTAGAGTGATCCCCCAGTTTCTATTAGAGAGAGAGACAGACAGAGAGAGTGCATATTACTTGCACATTGAAGAGCCTTTTAAGCTGCAGTCTCAGTTATTAGTCTATCGGGGCAAAAAGGAGTAAATCTACGTGTGCACATAGGCCAAGGCTTTCGTTACAAGGCAAGTCAAAAGGAAAGAGGCTGTAAAATTGATGAGAGAACCTGCTTTAGATTTCACAAAACGTAGAGCCATTGCAATTCAAACCTTGCCAAAAGGCCTAGACCCAAAGGGCCTTGACCATTACTTTAGTTCAATTTTATCCCATTATTATGCTTGTTTCCTGCAGTCGTCTGTGATTCATAAATAACAACCACATATTAATGCAAACTAGCAACTCAAAACCTTTTCTTGATCTCATTCATGCCATATGCAGAGATTGAACGGATTATGTTGACTTTAAAGCAAAATAAATAGGACAAGAACCGAGTTTGACATCCAAATCTGTAGACAAGTTTCAAGAAGCAAAATCAGCACTTGAACAATACATTAGTATGTAAACAAGATTTGACTGATACAAAGAATCTAGAATAGCAGTAAGTACCTTCCAACCATTTTCGAAAGACCAATCCAAAGATGGCCTTAGTTCCTTCGACGAAGCTTCATAAGATTGTCCTTCACCAGCTGGAGGAGGATGTAACTCAATCTAATGATAAAAGAATCCAACATAATAAAAGAAGTCATTGACAGTAGTAAACTCTTTGGATTGAAAGCTGAAAAAATCTTAATCACTTATAAGCAAGGAAATTGATGCTCTGCTGGCCTCTTAATCCCATTTGACTTGAAAATTTCTTCTTCTTCTAATAGAAATGGAATATTGCAATAAGTTATGGTGCACCTTGTCCAGTGCGTCATCACATTCAGCCTAATTAGGAATCTAAATTGCTTCTTCCATTTATTTATATAGCAGCACAGTCATCATATGGTTTAATAAGCTATTCAGGGTGAATGCAACCGTAGAAATTAGGACCATCACGAGCAAGAACCAACTAAAAAAATCTCAAGCACTAGAAATGCTAAGAGTAAGGATTTCAATCACAAATCTTACATGACACTGAGAACAATCACCCTAAGTTATAGGTTACCATGAGAGGATTTTTAATCACATTCAAATATGTAGAGTTGTCACTGTCAAAGACAAGGGATACTTAAACATGAGATAAAGATGCGAAAATATGTCACTGAAGCCTGTGAAGAGAATAACTAAAAAGTTTTGGCCCATTCCTTCTTTTCTTGAAATATGAAGACAGAAGCTAGCAGTTAGCACTATCTCTACTGGCTGTGTTTGAGCATGGCTTTCCCAAAGGCCTTTAGGTCTCTAAAAGTCCTTGGGCAAAAGTCAAGCCATTTGGAAATATTTTTTGGAGAGCTTTGGGGAAGTGCATTGCATTTCCAAAGTCCTCTAAAGTCTCTTAGCCCAAGGCAAATCCGTAGGAGTTATTTGCTACAGCATTTCCGATATGCTAATACATTTTTGTCTTCCAACTTTGCCATTGCTAAATTTTCGAAATTCTGGAAATGCCCTCACCATTTTCCACCTCGTGCAGCATTGCCAGGCGATGCCATATCTGACCACCTGCAAGCTAGATCTTGCTCAGGTGGCCCTCGCTGTGGTCGCACAACCCCAACGGCCCTCGCCAGCATCCAGCCATCACCGACGGTCATGAGTATATTTTCCTTTTTTTTCTTTATGCATATGAAAAATATACTTTACAAGTCTAGTTTTTTCCAAACAGCATTCAAACCATAGTCAATTCCCAAGGCATTTTTTATTACACTTTACCAAACACTATTTGCATTTCAAAAAAACCCTTTAACCTAAAGTCTTTTGCATTTCCCCAAAGACTTCCCCAAAAGCCCAACTAAACTCAGCCTACCAGCATATCACTTTTAATGCAATAAAAGATGCCACGCATAAGCAAATACAAGATGAAGCACAGTTAAAGTGGAAGACATATCCTCTACAAAACTGAGTAATTAGCAGGACTATTACCTTTCAAACACCCATTATGAGCAATGGTAAGCTATCTATAGCACTGCAGGTATAACGACAAATATGTTACCTGGAACTTTTTGTCCGCCAACACTTTTGCTACTCTTCCAGACCAATAACAGCCATCAGTCCACCAATCCACCATATCTCCCACCTTCCAGTCATCATCAACAATGACTGCCACCTCTGAGATAGATCTGACATTGGGCATCTCACTTCTTTTACGATAGATGGAAGGAAAGCGAGGGCGCACCATCAATTGTTTCTTCCTCTTCATCTTAGCATCAACAGAAGAGTGGGGTGGCATTTGATATACTTTAGTCCTGGATATTTCTGTAAATTTGAAAATTGACTGAAATCTGTGAACATACAGAAAACCTCACCAAAGCAGGCACATCTAGTAACAACAAGCACCCAAAAGCAATCAGCATGCAAGTATCAATAGGGACAATGAAGCTTGACACAACAAAGATGCTTTATTGATATGAAAGAGATTTCATACATACATGCATGAATATCCTTCCACTGTCAGAAGACATTTGAATTCTAAAAGGTATCTGACAGAAAACCGGTACCAGGTATCTCCCCACTACTTCTTTCTAAGTATGTTACTAATAGGATATCCTTTTCCCCTCCAACTTGTAGATGTAACACTTCCATCAGTCCATCTGAAAGTTTAAAGCTTGTAGATGAATTGGTAGCGAACTGAATATATCTCCAAGGCAAAAGCATGAGAACGTTAAGATAATTCAAACTACAACCTCAAGCTTTGAGATGGACTGATAGTGGTACCACGCAATTAAACAGAACTACCATGTGAAGACCACAAAAGGAACAAGCATACAAAGCACAGAACTCACTTTCATCTGGAAAATCAATGTATTCCAAAGCCAACTCTACGTTCCCTGGTCTCTTTGTAATCCTCTTTATCTGTTACAAACCATACAAATGAATTTATCTTAATCTATCAATCACCTACAAACAGATACGAGCCAATATAAGATGTAATTAGCATACCAAACCAGCATAAGAATTCTAATGTCGGATCAGATAACAAGTATAACAAAAACAATGTGGCAACGATGAAACGTCAGATAATAACTAGAATGCAGTTTGACCAAATGAAATGCAAAAAATTGGTGATTTAATCACAAATTAGTTCCCCTTGGGAATTGAAATACTCAGATTGGCACAGTACAAATTGCAAATGTACAAAAGATACCCTATATCCACCTTCAAAAAGCAAATGTTTCAGTTGCTCTAACCAATATGACAGTATATACAAACATCGTGTTCATAAGATCAGTGGATCTTGGATGTAATTGCTCTGAGTAAAAATTAGAACTTGACTCAACTTGGCAATAGTCCTCGATGCTGAAAGCTTGATTGAGCTCAAACTCACTTTCAACCTGGGCTAGAAAAATTCTCAAGCTACTTGAGACCAAATCCAGCTGGACTCAATTTTCAATCAAGCCAAAACTAAGGTCAAGCTCAATCCTGAGTTTTAATTTCTTACTAAATTACGCGTAGAAGATTCAATATCTGTTTGTTGACTATGGAAACAATGAAGACGCTTTCAAGTCATATAGCTATAAGGATAAACATGCAAAGCAATTGCTCACGAAGAAGAATCAACAGAAGAAGTAAGAAAACGTAGATGTATCCTCATTTACGTAATAGGTGTGCATGCTATCACAGGTTTAAGGTCAATCTCCTTTCTCCATACTGACTCAAACTCAGATATGAGTGTCAGGTGTGAGCACGTCTTGGTGTTCGAACGTCCAATTCTCCAAAAAGGATACTGAGACTTGATGAAAAAATTTGCGTCCAAAATGAACATTTAATGGCATAAAAAGCCCCATGATATTTATTTCTTTCTCAACCAAATATGATTTTCAAGGCACTTTTCAGACTTGTAAATCCGTAGAGTTTAAGCTTTGGGTAGCAACAACAACATTCCTCATCAGACTAAGGGGGTCGATAGCAGCATAAATCCTATTAAGCCATAGCACGCAATTCCGTATTAGATTTAGATCCTCTTTAAGAAGCTCCACATATATCTTTCTTTATTATCTCCTTGCATGTCCTTCCAAGCCTTCCCATGCCCCTTTCTACCCTGCACCTCCATCCCCTAATCACACCTCCTCACCAAAGCACCTAAAGGTCTTCATTCAACATGAATCAGCCTGCTTCTCTTATCATATCCTTGATTGGAGTAACATCTACTTTTTCCCTTGATATATTCATTTCCAATCTTGTCTTTTTTAATGTGCCCGCACATCCAACAAAATATTCTTATCTACACTACGCTCATTTTGCACACATGTCGATGTCTAAACACCCGGCACCTTGTGTGATCAAGCATCAATGGCTTCTTTGCCATCCTGAAGAATTTTCCTTTTAAATGGCATTTGACTATTACATAAAACACCAGATGCAATTGTCCGCTTCATTCATCCAACTTATACTTCACAGGTGAGACGTCCATTGATTTCACATCCTTTTTGCAAAATTCACTCCATGGCACTTTCTTATAGCCAATATTTACCAAGGGTCTTCTGAACTCCTGCCCTTACTAAAATTACACATCATATATGTCCTCCTAGTCTGACTCGGTCAAAAACCCTCCAGAGTCCAAAGTTTCCCCTCAAAATTCGAGTTTCTGGTTGACCCTAACTTGAGTTTCATCTACCAGCACTATGTTATCTGTGAAAAGCATACCCAGGAACATCATCTTGGATGTCTTGTCAGCTCATCTATAATCAAGGCCGAAAGATAAGGACTTAGAGCAAAGATCAAGGGCAATGCCATAATAAGATCATACAGCAAACCCACTTAGTGGGAGCAAAGCTCGGTTGCTGTTGTTTTTTTTTTTTTTTTTTTTTGATAATCGAGGTGTCCGCACGACCGGCAAGCGATGACTCAGCTATAAAGCTCAGTTGCTGTTGTTGTCGTTGTTGTATATTGAAAATTCGCTCCTTGTGACTTTCTAGTATGTCCTTCCCACCTAGATTTCCTTTGAACTTCTACTTATACTAAAGTTAGACTCCATATATTGTCTTTGAACACTAAGTTCCTTTTTTTTTTTGGTTGAGTTTGTGTCAACTCCTTGCGTTTAATCCACCAGCACTATATCATCCACAAAAAAACATACTTCAATACGCCTTGCCAACTCGTCACGTCAAAGCAAAAAGATAAGGACTCCAAGCAAGCTAACTACTGGTGTAACCTTGAGATCTCTCTCTCTCTCTCTCTCTCTCCCTCCCTCCCTCCCTCCCTCCCTCTATATATATATATATACATGCCCCTTTTTCTTTGAGAATCTCTAATGAATTTCACTTTGTACTCTATCATAAGCTTTCTCCGAATTAATAATACCGTAAGCCAATCCTTTACTCTATAGCCACCATCCCTCAATCCATAGTTGATCTTCTTGGCAAGAACCAAATTTTTTGCATGAAACATGTTTCTCATGCCTCAGCTTGTGCTCGTATACACTTTCCTGAAGCTTCATAATATTGCTCATTAGCCTAACCCCTCTACAGTTGTCACAATTCCAAATGTCACCTTTCATCTAGTAGATAGAGACCACAGCATTTTTTCCCCCTCACTCATCTAGCATGTTATTCGATCTCAAGATTCCATTGAAATGGTTTGTAAGCCAAGGCACACCAATCTCTCCCATAAACCACAACACCACAATTGGTGTACCATCGAGGCGCACCGCATTTCAAAATTCTTCATCATTTTCAAAGCTCTAGAAGCTTTCCTCTTTCCTTATTCTTGGATAGGAGTAGCAAGACCAGCAATACGGTTTAAGATATGATCGTGTAAAACGATGCCTATACTACGGGCAAGTGGGCCTAACAGGCTCACATGCGAGGCGAATCGTTGAGGTGCCGCACGTGCGAGGGGCGAGGTGCGCTAGCGAAGCCTCCGAGCGGAGATTTAGCGCGGTGTGAAGCAAATCGCTTAGGAAGATTCATTCAGCTTAGTGGTTAAGGCTGCTCTTGTCATCTATGCCATTGTTGTCGAAAGAGAGAGAGAGAGAAACTGAGTATAAAGGACTTAGGAAAAGAACGTATTGCCATTACCGAGCGAATATTACAGCGGAACCAAGCACCCCGGAAACCAGGAGTGAAAGATCTCATCTCGGCCTCTTGACCGACTTCAAATAGTTGCTCCATCCCAGCTGACGTAAAAGAAGGGAAAAAGGCCTGCACGACTTCAATAAGGCACGAGCAAAAGCAAGCAACTCGATCCCTAAGTTAATCACCGAGTGCCTACGAACGCTCTGGGGGCGAAAGAGGATGAAAAGAGACGGATTCTAACCCGATTTGGAATCGAAACTCACGACTTTTGATCGAAAAATCAATCTTCCATTCCCTTTGCTCAATGAGAAAATGGGTCGGCAGGATCAGCCTTATCATTTAGATCAAAAGCTGTTTGGAGAAAGCCTAACCAGCCTCGTGAATTATGCGGCTTCTCCTTGTTTCGCGAAAAATAAATTATTTAAAAAATTTTAAAAATAACCGCTTATATTACTTGAAATATGAAAAGTTTTAAAATATTTTCGTGAATAATAAAAATAAATTTATATGCATAACTATATCATCTATTATTTTCAAGAAAATATTTTTAAAATTATTCATTTTTCGCGAAATAAATGAATATATAACTTTTTTTGAAATAAATTTTAGCTGTGAATAAGGACGTGAATTCATGGAATCCCTTCAAATTGTGCTGCAAAAGCTCCTTCTTTTTCTCAACCAGCCAAAGAGAAATTGGAGAAGCTAGCAAGCAAAAAACGCCAGGGCGAAAACCCCCCCGAAAAAAGCAGTCCAGTTCACCTACCTCACTCGTCGCGAGCTCCAAGGCACCTCCGACAGCGCCGCCGCCGCCGCCGCCGCCTCCCCTCTCTTTCCCCCCTGCAAACCCTAGCCTCTTCGATCGACGCCCTCTGCCCCGTCTTCACCCCCTTCGTAAGCCGCCTCCTTCCCGCTCCGCGGTTGGCCGCCGTCCCGACCTCCTCCTCCTCCTCCTCCGGCGATGGGCGAAGCCCTCCCCCCTCCTCTCTCTCGTTTCGCCTCAAGCCTCTCGTCTCTTCCTCCTCCTTTTCTTATGGAAGCTTTTTCTCTTCTTTCCTTCTTTCTTTCTCTCTCGCGCTTCCCCCCTCCTGTCGGCTTCTTCTTCAGCAACGCCGGAGACGCGACAAGCGGAGGCCGGAGACGCGTGCGGGGTTTCGCGCCGGAGACCGAGTCAGGTGGCCGGAACGCGAGCGGCGCATGTCGGAGACGGGGAAGCGCCCTCGGCCGTCCATTTTTTTTGGCAGGGCGGGAGATGCGGGCCAAGTCGCCAACGGTGACGTGTGACCCAATTTGTTTTGTGGACGAGAAGAAGCGAGGGAGATCTAATGCACTGGAGTAATAATAAGTACTCCAGAGAATATTCTAGATTATAAATGGATCTCGTTTAATCGTTTAAACTTTTTTTTCTTTTTCAAATTAGATAAGATTGAATAGGATAATGATTTAATATTAGATATCAAATATAACGCGGAGATGAACGCGTCCAAATCGAATCTCAACCTTTTGGCTTTCTCTTTCCTTTATTTCACGTTTAAAACACAATCGCTCATCGCCATTCTTCTCAAAAAAAAATAAAATTTGTGATTTGAGACAGCTAGCAAATCCTCATAAGAAACCTACTAGCGTCGTAAGAGCCGGGGGGGCCAATTTTAAATAATGATTAATTTTTTTATTCGAAAAGAGTTATAACTCGTAAAAAAAACACCAAATCAAAGAGAATTGGAAGATCTTTGAAGATGCATATCCTTGATTTCCTAGTATTCAAAGATTTCTGATATGTTTTATAGATTTTCAAGGCATATTTTAAAAACTTTCCTCTTTATCAATATTTTCTTCCTTAAGTCTGTAATTTAATTTTAATTATTCGATTGTTTCCTAAAGGGCGGCAAGCTATAGATAGGCGCCTAAGGCAATGGAAAGGGTACTTCATTATTCTTTATCCTTTGAAATCGTTTTTCAAGTATATCTTCTTCTACATCATCATCAATCTCCCCGTAGCTAAGGGCGTGCACGAGGTTTTAAAATTTACTTATCGCCATTTAGCATTTGTTCGCCAACCCCATACTTGATAATCTTCTGGCCACACATGCTTAGGCCACTCAAGTTCCGGAAGTAGCTATAAAATGTGGGGCGAATCCTTGAGAACAGTGACAAGCCTATGTTGAGGAAGAAGAAGAAGAAGAAGAGTGCCTAAATGGACCTGTTCGTGAAGGCCATCAAAACTAGGGGTGTCAACTGGGTCGAGTCGGGTCGAGCTTTCATGATACCCGAACTGATCCGAAATATACAGGGTCACGCCCGACCCGACCCGACCCGACCCGACCCAACCCAACCCAAGACCCTGTTCATCATACACTCCAAGAATAGGGTCGGGTCGGGTCGAGTCGGTCCGGGTTAGGTTTAGGGTCCCAAAACTCTAAGCCTTATGCGGTTGCCACATGACTCGATTCTTCTCTAGAGCGAAGTTGATAGAGTCCGGGACGAATTGGGGGTTGACGAAGAGGCGGCTCGAGCGCCGAAACGCAGTGAAGCACTACGACTACGACGCGGTTCATCGTCGCACTCGCCCAACGACTCCTCGTCCTCCGCCTCGGCCTCGCTCCACACACGGTCGTTGGACTTGTTCAAGCAGACAAGATTCCGGGTCGAGGGGGGCGAGGGCGAGATCGATCAGATATGCTGGAACCTGGGGCTGTCCGGGATCGACGACTTCACCCTCCGATCTCCTGCCGCAGTCGAGGCTAAACTAGATGGAGAGTCCCAAGGAAGGAGGCGAAGAGAAGAAGGCTGCAGTGCCGGGGCCTCAACTTGGGCTGTCACAGCAAGCGCCGTGAGGGTGAGGACAAAGGCCACCACAGCCATGTTCGCAAACTTCACGGTCGCCATTGCCACGAACTCGAACTCGAGGGTGAGGAGGAGCAAAGAGAGCGAAAGGGGGGAGAGAGAAGTTCATGGCCGCCAGAGAGAGAAGAAGCAAACGGGAGAGAAAGGGGGGAAGGGTTATATTTGGTGCTAGGTCAAAAAAGCCTAGCCCGGCTTGGCCCGACCCAATCCTAATAAATACCCACATCTAAAACCTATACCTAGAGAAAATAAGACCTGACCCCAAAATACCCCAAAATTTCGGGTTGGCTCGGGTTTTTTTTACACCCCTAATCAAAACAACTATACCGACTAGGCCTCAAGCAATATCAACTTAAGGTTGACCTCCTAGATTGAAGACTTTTTGGACTGGCTCTGGGAAGTTAAGAAATTCTTCGATGTCATGAAGATGAAAGAAAACCGCAAAGTAAAACTGGTGGCATACAAGATGAAAGGCAATGTCTCAACCTAATGGGAGCAAACACAACTGACCCAATGCCGATAAAGGAAAGCTCCTATCCAAATATGAAATCGGATAAAGCAAATGTTGAAGGTCCCAACCGACTGTGAACAATTATTGATTCGGCAATTCGAGAATTATAAGCAGCTAAGCCGATTATTTCAAGTCTACATAGGAGAGTTTCTCTGACTCTCCGCCCACAACAACCTAGCTGAGTTCGAGGCACAACAAACTGCCAGCTATATCAATGGCTTCTGACTCAACATTCAAGATCGCGTTTTACTACACCATTTGTTCTTTATTGAGAATGCTCAAGAAATGGCCCGAAAGAGAGAATTGACTTAAAAAAAAATGTTCTACTTATCCCTCGGATTAAAAAGAATTTATTATCAATGAACTAATTTACAATTGACTATCCTCTAGAAAGGACAAGAAAACGATAAAGGTTCTAATAGTTGGAGATTGTGAAGGTGGTTTATATACCTTCAAGCTGCCAAAAGAATCACTATTTTCAAACTAGTTCAAGAAAACTAATGAGAGTATTTGGCATTAAAGGTTGGAACATCCATAATCGACAACAATTCATCATCTACAAAATGAAGGCAATATCTTGGTAATTGCTTTAAATAAACCTACCTAGCATACCTGATAGTTGTCAAATGGATCGAGCATTTGAGCTACCTTTTTTTGCCTTCCAATATCGCTAAGCCTTTTGAAAGATACATTGCGATTTGTGGGGAATTATCTCATTTCCAAAGTTTTGGTACTATTTTGCTTTGTGGATCATTGTATGCGTTATACTTGGTTGTTTCCATTACTAACAAACATTTGACTTTGACTTTTATGCATGCTTTATGAATTTTGAGAACTATTTGGAAAGGCAATTTGGTAGGCATATCAAAATCTTCAATCTAATGGAGGTGGAGAGTTCAACCGAACAAATTTCTTAATTCATTTACAAAAAATGGCATTGTTTATCGAGCATCTTGCCCAAATACTCCGAAACAAAATGGAGCTGCCGAGTGAAAATATAGGCACATCTTTAAAATTAGCTTGACTATGCTTTATCAAAGTGGAATTCCTAAAAAGTATTGGATGAAAAGCTTTCGGTTGGTGATTTTTATCTGAAATAGACTTCCTCCAAGGCTGTTATGCATGACATCACCTTATGAACTCTTATTTGGCAAGAAACTATAGATTATAATTATTTGCTAAATTTTATGTTACAGGTGCTTTCCTTATCTTAGGGACTGCATGAAGAATAAATCCGATGCTCAATCATTTCCATGTGTGTTTCTTGGCTACAATGATCAACATAAGAGATATCAATGTCTTTATCCTCTAACTAGTCGAGTTTATACATCATGTCATGTCGTTTTTTATGAGACAGTAGTTCCATATCTCGTGCCCAACTCATTGTTTTGGGGTCGAAGTGATAAAAATTGAGATCTCTGAATTTTTAAGCTAGTCAGATCATGAGACAATAATGTCAGACTCAAATTTTTTATCGTCTTGCAACAAGGTGAGTTTTCTACCAACTCAAATCAAGAGTGTGTTGGCTCATCAAATCTTACAACTTATGAAAATTCTCATGAGGACAACAATGATAGGATGAATCACATAATCACCAAAATCATATTAAAATTGGTGATTCATCTTGTACTTCACTCAATTCCCCGTGCAACTTGGCTATTGATGGTTCCTTGCAAATGTTGCATGACCCTACTAATTCTACACGGGATGCTATTTATGATTCTTCAGTAGTGTTAGAGAGGGAAAAGTTAATTTATTATTAGCAAAATACCGTATTTATACAATGGTAACCCAATAAACCATAAGAGTCTTAAAGATCACTTTGCCCTTGATACGTCTAACACTCCCCCTCAAGCTGGAGCATAGATATTAATCATGCCCAGCTTGTTACAAATATATTCTATTCTCCCGCTACCTAAAGATTTAGTAAAAATGTCTGCAAGTTGTTCACCAGTTATAACATGACTAGGAAGAATCATTCCACTTTGCAGCTTCTCTCTAATAAAATGACAATCAACCTCAATGTTTTTTGTTCTCTCATGAAACACCGGGTTAGATGCTATATGTATTGTAGCCTTATTATCACACCATAGAGACATAGGAATTGAAACTTTCAAGCCTAACTCAGTCAACAGCTGCTGAATCCACACTAATTCACATGTTGCTTGTGCCATGGCTCTATACTCTGATTCAGCACTGGAGCGGGGCAACAACACTCTGTTTCTTACTCTTCCATGACACTAGATTCCCTCCAACCAATGTACAATAGCCAGTAGTAGATCTCCTGTCATCTGGAGACCCTGCCCAATCAGCATCAGAAAATCCTTCAACTCTACTATAACCATGATTTTGATAAATAATGCCTTTCCCTAGAGTCTTCTTCAAGTACCTTAAAATTCGAATTACTGCATCCCAGTAAGAAGTACGAGGAGAAGATAGAAATTGGCTAACCGCACTAACTGGAAAGGCAATGTCTAGTCGAGTAACTGTGAGATAATTTAGTTTGCCTACCATTCTTCTATATCTCTCAGGACTATCGAATAGCTCTCCTCCTTCGACAACCAGTTTAACTCCTTGTTTCATGGGTGAATCAAGAGGCTTGGATCCTAACATGCCTGTCTCAATGAGTAAATCCAAGATATATTTTCGTTGTGACAGAACAATACCCTTCTATGACTGTGCCACCTCGATTCCTAAGAAATACTTCAATTTTCCTAGGTCCTTAGTCTGAAACTGTTTCTGAAGATAGATCTTTAGTTCATCTATACCAACTAAATCATCTCCCGTGATAATAATATCATCCACATAGACAATCAAGAATAATTTGCCTTTCCTTGAATGTCTATAAAAGAAAGAGTGATCATTATCACATCTAGACAGTCCAAAAGAAAGTACAGCTTCAGAAAATCTTCCAAACCATGCCTGAGAAGACTGCTTCAAACCATACAAAGATCTTTTTAATTTGCAAACCATTCCTCTAGACTCACCCTAAGCAACAAACCTTGGAGGTTGCTTTATATAAACTTCTTTATGTAGAGTACCGTGCAAAAAGGCATTCTTAACATCAAGCTGAAATAAAGGCCAATGATAGGTGGCAACAAGAGATATCAAAATACGAACAGAAGTAAGCTTGGCAATAGGAGAGAAAGTATCCAGATAGTCAATTCCATACATCTGAGCATACCCTTTCGCAACAAGTCTCGCTTTTAAGCGAGTAAGAGAACCATCGGGATTAGCTTTGACAGCATACACCCATCTATAACCAATAGCAGTTTTGCCTGAAAGAAGCGATACCAAGTCCCAAGTTTGATTTACCTGTAGAGCTTTTAACTCTTCTTCCATTGCTGTCCTCCACCCAGAAATTTGTAATGCCTCAGATACAGACATGGGAATAGGATATTGGCCAACAATATATAAAAATGATCGAAAAGAAGGAGACATAGAAGAGTATGAAATAAAATTTGCGATAGAATATTGTGTACAGGCACGTGTACCTTTGCGATGAGCTATTGGAAGATCAAGATCTGTCACATGAGGAGAATCGACTAATGGTGGATTTGGGACAGAAGATGACGCAGTCGTGACAGGAGGAAGGGGGAGTATGAACTCGAGGACGCCGAGTATAAACATGTAGAGGAGGTGGTTCCTGTGTAGACGCAGGTGAAACAGCTGGAGTAGTTGACCGAATTGTAGTCACATGTAATTATTCATCCAACTCAGATACAAAAATTGGAACATCGCGATATGGAATGGATTCAAAGAATGAGACATCAGCACTTATGAAGTATTTGTTCAGTAAGGGAGAATAACAATGATAACCCTTTTGAGTACGAGAGTAACCAAGAAACATCCACTTGATAGCTTTGGGATCAAGTTTGGATACTCCAGATCGATGATCACGAACAAAATAGGCACAACCAAATACACGAGGTGGTAAGGCAAATAGTGGCTGATTTGGAAACAAAGTAGAAAATGGAATACCACCTTGTAGAACAGAGGAAGGCATGCGATTAATGAGATAGCATGCAGTCAAGATAGCATCAGACCAAAAGACTTTAGGGACTTTCATCTCAAATAACATAGATCTAGTAACTTCCAATAAATGTCTATTCTTCCTCTTAGCAACACCATTCTGCTGTAGTGTATCAGGACATGAAGATTCATGAATCATACCATGCTGTGTCATAAAATCAAAAAAAGGTGCAGAAAAGTACCCCTTAGCGTTATCAGAATGCAACACTTTAACATGTACACCAAACTGAGTAAAGATTTCAGATATAAATGCGCGAAATATAGAAAATAACTCAAAACGATTTTTCATTAGATATAACCAAGTAACTCTGGAATAGTCATCAACAAAAGTAACAAAATATCTAAAACCCAACTTGAAAGTCACATGACATGGACCCCAAACATCTGAATGAACTAACAAAAATGGAGACTCTGTTCGTTTAATGACTCGAGACGGATAACTAACACGATGTAATTTGCCAAGTTGGCATGACTCACACTCTAAACTAGAAATAGATTTAAAATTGGAATTCAATCTTTGAAGACTATGTAGAGAAGGATGACCAAGACGACAATGGATTTGATGTAGAGAAGTAACACCAGAACATGCAAAGGAAGTTGAGTCTTCAAGCACATACAGTCCCCTTCCTCACGTCCTTTACCAATCGTCCTCTTCGTAGTCAGATCCTGGAATATACAAGAATCAAGATAGAATGTTACTGAATACTGAAAGGTTTTAGTTAACTTACTGACTGACATGAGATTAAAAGGAAATTGTGGAAGATAAAGCACTAAGGTCAAAGGCAATGAAGGAGTTGGATGAACTGTGCCAACTCCCTTAACATGTGTAGATGAACCATTAGCTAAAGTAACAGTGGACAATGATGGAGTAAGAGAGGAAAATATACTTGAAAGACCTGACTTGTGATCAGATGACCCTGAATCAATGACCCAAGGGTGAAAACTGGCTGAAACGCATGTAGTAGCATTACCTGTATGGACTAGAGTAGCAGTGGAAGACGAAGTAGGTAGTGAAATCTGAGACTGATTGTACCGTGCAAATTTCTCACCAGACATAACCACTACATTGCCTTGTGAAGGCTGTGGTAGGGACAAAGAGTCAGTGCCAGATGCAGTATTTGCAAACTGTTGTTGCTGTCCTTGTCTACCATGCAACTTGCAACAAAATTTCTGAATATGGCCAGGTTTTCCACAATAATGACAAGTTCGAATAGTCCCTGAGTTCTCAGTAGTAGTTTGGGGCGATCCATAAAGGTGCCTTTGTCCTTGGCCTCTTTCTATTCCTGTGCTTCGACCACCACGGCCACCACGACCATTATACCCTCCACGATTTCCTTCGTCACCCCTACCTCCACCAGTTCGATATTGAGAAACAAGAGCTGAATTATCAACCACAGTTGTGGTGCTCTGAGAAGAACCACAGGATGCTCGAAGAACTCAAGCATATGTATCCCTAAGTGACACAATAGTCTCTCCTCCAAGAATCTGAGACCTAACGGTATCATAGGCTGGAGCAAAACCTCCTAGAAAATTCATTACAGCCAATTGTTCTCTTTAGAGTCGTATTTGTTCAGCATTAAAAGAAATAGGAAGAAGAGCATTCAATTCTTCATACATTCTATTAAAATCAGCAAAATATTGATTAATAGAATGCCCTTTGCTCTCAGATCGGTAAAACTCCTGTGATAGTTCATATATCCTAGAAATATTGTTCTGGCCAGAATACAATACATCTAAGTACTCCCACAAGTTCTTGACTATATCAATATGAGTTACCAAGTCTACAATATTGCTCTCCATGGAGTTCAAAAGCTGATCCATAATACATGCATCAATAACATCCCAATTTGCATCATTAGTAGGTTTAGTTTCAGTCAAGTGCATATGCTGATTTCTACCCGTCAAAACAAACCTAACAATCTTCTTCCCATTGTTGGAAATTGGTAATACCCTCAAACTTCTTATCAGTAATTCGAGAAGATGAAAAGGAAATCACCTCAGTCGTCACAGTATCACTCTTTCTAGAACTACCATCAATTTTACTCGGATCATTCATCCTTAACAATTCAATAATCCACCAAAGCCCCAAATAATTAACTCCAAAATCTCCAAAATTCACCTAATCAGCATCGCATATGTTCCGAAAAATTCAGAAACATTCCACAAACACATCCATATCTCGAATAAATCGCTACCCACATCATTATCAAGCCTAATCAACAAAAAACGCCTCAAAATTCCTACTGTGAAGCTCAGTAACCAGCAAGCCGCCAAAAAAACAAACTTGTGGGTCCTAACCGAGAGACATGGGTGTTAAATCTAGCTCACTGACAATGGACGACGCCTCACTAATGCTGGACGACCTCTCTACAAGACTCCCCGACGATGGACAACACTGGATTTGGACTTGCTAGCCTCGGTGACGTTGGGTGACGTCTCTACATGGGTTGATGGGTCTTGCTGAATCTAGATCTGGCCTTGCCGGGCCTAGGCGACGTTAAGCGATGCCCTGGCAAGGCTTGGCGGCCTAGATGATGCCTCGGCAAGGCTCGCCGGGCCTAGGCAACGCGAGATCTAAAGATTTTGGTGAGCAGGGGGTTGATCGGTGGTCGAAGGTAGATGGTTCATGGCGGCAATTGGTGGTAGACAATGTCACACCCCATACCCCACGAAGCACAAGTATCCCAACTTAGGTCGAATTGTTGCGACGTCCCAAGACGCATCGCCGACCCAACGCATAGATCATTGCACATGCGGAAGCAACGTATATAAATAAATATATATACACCCGTACATTAAACAACATAATTAAGGATAGCACAATAACACTGAAAATCGGTATGATTAAAAATATATACATTTCATTGCTATTAAAAATATATACAACATCCATTCACAGGGAATACAAACAGCGAATCCAAAAATGGTCAACAGCCACTAAGGTCAAAAAGGGGACAGTGGCTAGGGATTAGACAACTAACTAAGGCTGGGCTTCGATAAAAAAGGTGCAGCCCGACCTAACTAAGCTGAGGCTAGCCTAAGGGACCCAGTCTAGATCGGATCCAGAAGACTCAGAAGATGAAGAGCTCTCGGACTGCTCCAACTCGGAGTCTAATGAGTCCAACTCGGACTCGACCTCTGCGGCCTCCTCCTTCGAATCCATGTCCTCCGGCTCGGCCTCTGGCATAGGATTGTCCTTAATCGGCTCACCTAGCTCCTCATCCAACCCTGCCTCCTCCTCCGGCTCCATCGACTTCGTTTCAATATCCTAGTCAGCTGGTTCCATGTCCATCGGATCGAACTCATCTACTTCAAACTCTACGAGTACACCATCAGAGCTCGCACTCTCCTCGGTTGAGGTATCGGGGTCTACTACCTGTCCGTCGGGACCCTGTGAGTCAAACTCGCCCTCCCCAATAAACGGAATATCACACGTTCGAAGGGGCCCAAGCTCTACCCCGTCCTCATCTCTAAAACACCACGCTACATACTCGTGGATCTCATAATGTGTTTTTCCCACATCTATCCATATTAAGGTATAATATCTAATGTACATCTCCTTGTTCCCTATCGGGAATACTGACATCGTCTTCTCGAGGTGATAGGGGATCCCAAAACGCACTGGTGCCTCTGCCATCTTCAGGGCTGAGGGTTTGAAAAGTTGTGTTTATACGACAATGAGACGAAGCTCAGCGAGTAAAAAAACCCTAAACCTAAACTAGGCTAACATGCACCTCCTGACAGGAAACAGTACACACAATACATAATAATATTCAACCAATTGACCTAGGCTCTCGGGCTTAGATCGAACATACAAATGACCATGCAGGTTAGGCATTTCATAATAATATTCACGATACATATGCTACACATGGGTCACACGTACGCCATACGCATGCTCATGCTCATTAATGTCTGCCTCACATTCGAGTCACCGATACGCACGATGGCCAACACACTCTGACACACATTTGCCATGCTTATGATTTGGCTCACTAAAGCACTCTGGCACACGGCTTATTTTTCACTTAGAGCACGATCCGCGTAAAGCGCATTAGGTTTATTTCTCAATTACCAACACTTCATGGCCCGCGTAACAAGCATCAGGCCGAGTGTCTTTAGCCCGCGTCAAAACACATCAGGCGTAACACCGATCTCCTTACGGACCAAAACCCGCGTAAAACGCATCAGGCTGGCCGTCTTCTGGTAGAACCGGGTACCGTCCCACGTAAAACGCATCAGAACTCATTATGATCACATGTGCACACGATCAATTTTTATCTGAACCCCGCGTAAAACGCATCAGAGTGGTTAGGCGATCAAATGTTCATATCAGACACGTGCATTCTCAAAACTTATGATTCAAGCCCGAATTCAATATGCGATATGCAAAACTATGCATAATGGGCACTCAATTTCAATCACGAGTATACAAATCAAATAGGCCACATCATGCTCTATTTGTGCCATAATATGGTCAATCAACATTTCGTTAGCATGTCAAATTTCAATTAAGCACAAATCGGCATGGCGCACAATTCACACCCTTAGTACATCACAAACTTGTCAAATCGAGGCTCGCCCTACAATCTCATTCTCGGCCACTCTAGGGTTCACACTTGGCATCACAAATATAACCACAACCAAGCACAAATTAATCACTAAATCATTCATTTTAAGCAATTTTAGCAATGACACAATTAAACTCCAATTTTGGCCGCCTAAGCCCATTCGACTCTACAAGGACAGCCACCGATTCGGCCATGCTAGGCCATTAATTTCGCTCCCAAATCAGCACATTAAACCACTAGTTTCACCGCAAGGTCAGCCACTAATATTAGCCAACTAATTACCACTAAATCTCACTAATTAACCTCTAATTAATCCCTAATCCCGTCTAAAAGTGCATAATCTTCCTAATTAGGGTTTAGAGGGTAATACTCACCTAATCCTAAGCTCCAAACAAGGCTAATCGATGGGGAACGAGCGGCCGATTGCCGGCGAGTGGCGAAATCAGCGGCGACGTCCCGGCGGCTTCCGCGGTGGCGCTTGATCGGAGGGCAGCGACTACGGCGGTTCGGGGCGGCAATGGGCTGGTCGGTGGTGGTTTAAGGTGAGGGAGTGATCGGTGAGGTGGTGTGGACGGCGAGACAGGCGGACGGCTTAGGTGAGCGACGGTCCGGCGGTTTCCTCATGCCGGCGGTTCTCGGCCTAGGCTAGTCCGACGGTCCTCAGCCGAACGAGAGAGAGAAAGAGAGAGAGAGAGAGAGAGAGAGAGAGAGAGAGAGAGAGAGTGGTGGTGAGCGGCGGCGGCCGAACGGCGGCGAGGGCGGCGGTGCTCGGCTCCGGTGGTGGCGCTCACGCACGGACAAAAGAGAGGGAGAGGGGGCCAGCGGGTGAAGAGGGAGAGGAAAGAGAGAAAGTGCCTTGGCTTGGGGAGGAAGAAATAATAATGAGAGAGAGACAAGACATTAATAGCTTTAATCAATATTTTCAAATTTTCAAAATTGCCCTTAGCATACTTGGCTCTCATTCATTCTTATCCAAATAATGGAGGGCTTTTTGGTCCAAGCAAATATTGAATTATTGGGCTGAATATATCCAATTTAATTCTTAAATTAATTCCCAACAATTTTCCAAAATTCGGAATGCCCAAAATCAGCCTAGGGGCAAAATTGTCATTTTTCGATTTCGGGCCGAATTTCCATTTTTCGACCGTACTGACCCCAAATACATGTGGCCACACTTAGATGACGTCGTCCTCGCAAAATAGTCGCACACGATTCTGAAATTCGACGTCCAAGTCCGGATCCAATTCCACGATCAAAATTGCTCGATTTAAAATTCTAGGATCTCTCACTAACGGCCGGCTGTTTGGCGGTTACGCGTATCGACCTAGGGTTACTCGAGTCGTGATGGTCTCGATTACCGAGAGAACGCAAGGAATTATCGCTAATTCCGGAGGTCACTAATTCCGGAGGTCGCGATTGTTCAGTTTAAGTTCGGAATTTGTTCGCCACGCACACTCTCTATCGTGCGGAATCACTCGCGATACGATTGTATGTCATTGGCCAAACTAAATTCGTCACCTTCTTAGGATCGGCCCACGTTGGCCCAAAATATTTCCTCGTAGTTTCTCGGAATCGGTGCCCGATTCGCGATCGAGTCCCTAGTCCACGTACCGTTTTCTTAATTAGCAATTTCCTATCGGTTAGTATCCCGAGAGAGCTCAATTTCAAACGAGACTTATTAAAATTAAATGAGGAATAATATCAATATTATTGATCTTCAAAATAAGTCAAAATTCAGGATGCTACAGACAGTGGTGAGCAGCTATTTAGGGTTTAGAATTTTTGTTGCTCCGATGCCATGTTAGAGAGGGAAGAGTTGATTTATTATTCAGCAAAATACCGTATTTATACAATGGTAATCCAATAAATCCTAAGAGTCCTAAAGACCACTTTGCCCTTGATACATCTAACAATTAGCACATTCCTGCACTCAAAATCATCCAATGATTGCTCAAGCACTTGCAGGCATTGTGAAGCCAAATCCAAAGTGTGCTAATTTACATGCGATGATGCTCTGTTCTAAAACATCCTCGGTGATCGGCAGTAATGAAAGAGGAAATCCAGGCACTAAATCGGAAAAAAACTTGAACTCTTGTTCCATGTCCTCCAAATTTTAATATTGCGGGATGTAAATGAGTCTATAAGTCCTAGTTGAAGGCTACTTATACAAATTAAAAGCAAGATTGGTTGCCAAGGGATATACTCAAATAACATAATAGATTTTCTTAAGACTTTCTTGTTAGTTGTCGATCGGGAAGTATAAGGACAATCCTTACCATTACAACTATAAGAGGTTAGCCATAAAACAATTATATGTAAACCATATATAGGTTCATTGGATTCTCTCTTATGAATGTCCTCACTTAGAATCAAATCATGAACCTTATCAAATGTCAAGCTTGTTGACCTAAATGAATTACTAATAGCAGTAACAATAATATTCCAATAATTAGGCAATGTGGATAATAAAATTAAGAGAAAATTTCAATTAAGGGTCCCAAGTGGGGTCAAATTCTCAAAAAAGGGTCCAAAGTGAACATAGTGTTAAATAAAGGTATGAAGCGTTCAATCAGTTTCAAATAAGGACCCGAAATGCCTAAAAAGTCTTAAATAAGGACCCGGGTCATCGGGCGGTCAAAATACCTGTCGATCGGCAAAATGTTACTGTTTCGGCACCGGAACAATAACATTTTAAATTTTTTTATTATTTTCTTTCTATTTTTCCTTTTCTATTTTTTTCTTTTCCTTTTTCTTTTCTTTTTTTTTTCTTCTCTTCCTCTGCCGGCCATAGCCGGGGCCGACGGAGGTCGCCGGCCTCGGGCGAGGCCGCCCTCGCCGGCGTCGGGCGAGGCTGCCCTCGCCGGCGTCGGGCGAGGGCTGCCCTCGCCTGGGCTAGGCGAGGTCGGCCTCGCCGGCCTTGTGAGGCTCGACCTCGCCTGGGCTAGGCGAGGTCGGCCTCGCCGGCCTTGTGAGGCTCGACCTCGCTCGAGGCCGGCGAGGTCGAGCCCTCGCTAGAACTGGCCAAGCTCGACCTCAACGTTGCTGGGCGAGGTCGAGCCTTGCTAGATCTAGCGAGGCTCGGCCCCGCGGGCATCGGGCGAGGCCGACCTCGCCCAGCCCAGGTGAGGCTGCCCTTGCCGGCGCTGGCGTCGGGCGAGGGCCGCCCTCGCCTAGGCTGGGCGAGGTTAGCATCGCTAGTTGCCGGCGAGGCTTGACCTAGCCGGCGTCGAGCGAGGCCGGCGAGATCGAGCCCTCGCCAGATCTAGCGAGGCTCGACCTCGCTTACAACGACAAGGTCGGCCTTGCCCGACGCCAGCGAGGTCGAACCTCACCAGTGGCCAGAGAGGTCGAGCCCTCGCTAGATCTGGTGAGGCTCGACCTCGCCCGACGCCAGCGAGGGTAGCCTCGCCCGAGGCCGGCAACCTCCGCCGGCCCTCGGCTATGGCCGACGGAGGAAGAGAAAAAAAAAGAAAAGGAAAAGAAAAAAATAGAAAGAAAATAATAAAAAATTAAAAGGTTACTGTTCCGGTGCTAGAACGGTAACATTTTTGCTGGCCAGCAAGTATTTTGGCCAGCCGGCGATCCATGTCCTTATTTGAGACTTTTTGAGCACTTCGGGTCCTTAATTGAGACTGATTAGGTATTTCAGGCCCTTATTTGACACAATATTCACTTTGGACTCTTTTTTGAGAATTTGACCCCACTTGGGGTCCTTACTTGAAATTTTCCCTAAAATTAAACCACATACCTCATGTTTAAAGTTAATGCCAATTGAACTTAATTGAACAATGATTATATTGAATTCATTGATATAATCAGCAATTGACGCACCTTCACCTATTTTAAGTTAAACAAATGTAGCATTAAACAAACCTTGTTGATCGCAAAGGAATTCTCATATATGTCCAACAATGTTTCATCAAATCCACAATGGTATTCTCTTTCACGATGTTAAACGCCTTGATGCGAGGCAATGTCAGCCGAATAACCCCCAATGCTTATCTATCCGACAATTTCCATTCAGGTCGCTCCATTGACTCTAGTTTCTTCGTAGACTAGGGTAAATGTAGTTTCCTTTGTAAGAAAATATTCAATAATTGAAAAGCGCCATGTCAATTGCTGAAGTGGCGTGCATTTTTTACACGTGTCCAATAATAAATTGACACGTGTTGCTGAGTTAAAATATAATAATTACTTTTAAACTTTTCTATTCTTTCCACTATTCTTTCCAGTCTAGCCATTGTGCATGGCGTTCAGAGTCTTGTCCATGGTCGTCAGTGCCGGCGCTGAATGAGTTGTCCTTGCTTACGGCCATGGCTACAAATATGGCCGAACTTCTAGATCGAGTCACCCCTTCTGTTGCTTGATGCCAATGATGGCCATGGACAAGCGGCATGATGCCTGAACGCGTTCGGCCATGGATGACTAGATCTGGAGATTTGGAGAGCGACGCTAGCGTAGGTGACGACTGCCATGGACAAGGGACACGATGCCAAATCTGGAGGTTAGAGAAAAACAAAAAAAAGATGGAGTCGGAGTCGAGGCTCAGGTCGATTGCGAGCAATGCCGAAAGGGGTCCTCCGTCATCCATGGCTGCAACTTCCTTATCCATGGCTCGCGAGGCCTATCATCCACAGATTTGGCGATCGCAGAGTGTCCATAGCCACGAGTTTTGACGGTGAGCTCCAAATCTCGCCCGTGGACGAACGATGTCGACAACGAAAGCTTCTTTGCTTTGTCGGAGTAGTAGTCCTCCCTTCGTTGTTACCACCGGGGGGTCACTGGCACAGCTCTCCCTTCCACTATTGCTTGACACCAACAATGACGACGATCATGGACAAGCCACATGTCGGAACGCGTTCAGCCATAAATGGCCAATTCTAGAGATTTGGAGAGCGACGCTAGTGTGGTGACGACGGCCATGGACGAGGGACGCAATTCCAAATCTAAAGGTGGGAGAAAAATAGAAAAAGATGGAGCCGGAGGGAAGGCTCAGCTCGACCGCAAGCGACGCCATAACGAGTCTTTCATCATCCATGGCCATGAGTTTTGATGGCAAGCTCCCTTCATTGTTGCTGGCACTGATTGACTTTTCACCGTAGTCAAATTGGGATGAAGGAAAATGAAGGATGGAGGAGGAAGAGGAAGAGGAAAGGAATTGATTTTTTAATTTTTATTCCACCTCAGCGAACACATGTCAATCTATTATTGGACGCGTGTAAAAACCGCACACCACGTCAGTAATTGACGTGGTGCTTTGCAACCATTGAATATTTCCTCTTCCTTTGGTACAGATAATTATTAATCTGCATCTTCCATAATCCAAAAGTCATTCCCATCAAATATGCCGGTTCTTACTTTTCCTTCTTCTATCATCATCGATTCACTTAGTTAAGCTTACCTCTAATATCATTCTCATCAAATATGTGGTCAATGCACTTTTGGTACATGTTATATGTAGTGCTTGAACTACATGAAGATGTTCAATAAAGGACATTGAACATGTATTAAAATTTCAGAGATCTCATTGAACAAATTAAAAGTTCAAAGATCATATTGCACATTAGGTTAAATACATTGAACAAATTAAAAATTTAGGGACCACATTGCATATTGGGTCAAAATTCATGGACTGTTTGTGTCATTTTCTCACTGGTAACATTGCCACTTATTCTTGTATAGTGACAAGTAATTTTCTTTTAATCAACCGATTAAGTGTCCTAACTCACATAACTGAGCAAATGTACATTTGTCCATTCTAAGTTGTGCCCCCCAATTCAAGTCATTGATCTAATGAGATGGTCAAAATGATCTAAACGAGCTTGACTTCTAACAAACATGTCTTCTTTCAATATATGTTTATGGTAGTGCCTTTTAGCAATAATGTACACCGCAATCGTATACATCATATACATATAAGTAACATGTTAAATATGTCTTGAATTTATGTACTCGGTCCGGTTTATGACCCGACCCGACATATTTTTGTGCGACCCGAAAGTGGAAAGAAAATTGAGATTTAGTTCGCGACGCGAAGGGTTGGGCCGATAGGCCCAACCCGCAGCAAGCGAACAAATCTCCATAGCGGACCGCCCAAGCTGGAGGGGGAGCCGTGAGGTTCCCCTTTCGGCTAGGTTTTGTACTGTGGCTAGGTTTTCTCATTGTTTTACAGAGAGTTTTGTTTTCAGAGAGTTTTGGTGAGCCGTGAGGTTTTGTCGTTATTTTCGACTTCTGAAATTTGTACTCTCTTTTGATTATAGTGGAATCTGTCTTGCCTCGCCCGTGGACGTAGATCACTTCGTGATCGAACCACGTAAATCCTCGTGTTCTGTCTTTTGTTTTTCCGCATCCGTATACAACAAGTGGTATCAGAGCCTAGTTCGATTCTAGGGTTCTTTGAGATGGCGTCTTTGAAGTTTCAGATCTCATCTTTTGACGGACAGAACAACTTCGGATTATGGAGAATAAAGATGAAGGCTTTATTGAGGCGAGAGGGTACGGTTAGGGCTCTGGACGGAAATTATCCAGAAGATATGACCTCGGCTGAAATTGAAGAGATGGACGAGAAGGCGCATAGCGCGATCCAGTTGTCTCTAGATGACAAGGTTTTGCGAGAAGTCACGGATGAAGAAACAGCGGCCGGTCTCTGGAAGAAACTGGAAAGTCTCTACATGAAGAAATCCCTAACGTCGAGACTTTATCTGAAGCAGCGTCTTTATACCCTAAAGATGCGCGAAGGTACGCCTGTTCAGGAACATTTGGATGAGTTTAATAAAATTGTTCTGGATATGAAAAATTTAGATATTAAACTCGAGGATGAAGATCAAGCTTTGATCGTGTTATGTTCACTGCCTGCCTCATACGAGAATTTTGTGAACTCGATGCTCTATGGACGTGAATCCATAACTTTGGAGGATGTCAAAGCATCTCTGAATTCTGCAGAACTGAGAACAAAATTGAATGCGAATACCAGCGAAAATAAAGCAGATGGTTTGTTTGTGAGAGGCAGGACCAAGAGCAGGGATAAAGCTTTCCGAGGGAAATCTGCTGGTCGCTCAAAATCTAAGCCACCAGGAGATAAGACGAATGTTGAGTGCTACTACTGCCATAGGAAGGGACATTACAAGTCAGATTGTCCTTCGCTCAAGAAAAAGGATAAGCAGCATATTCAAAAACAAGATTCGGCGAATGTTGCAAACGACAATGAGGGTAATGTGTCAGACAGTGTTCTTACGGTATGTTCTGTTGTTAATTTGTCCAATGATGTTTGGATTATGGATTCGGGAGCATCATATCACATGTGCCCAAATAGGGAATGGTTCACCACATACGAGTCATTGAATGGTGGATCAGTCTTGATGGGGAATGATGCTGTATGCAAAGTCGTGGGTATTGGTACTGTTCGAATTAAGTGCCACGACAAAGCAGTAAGAACTTTGACCGAAGTAAGACATATACCGGACTTGAAGAGAAACCTTATCTCGTTGAGCAGTTTGGATTCCATTGGGTGTGTGTACTCAGGTGGAGGTGGAGTTCTTAAAGTTACAAAAGGCAATCTGGTTGTGATGAAAGGAAGCAAGGTTAATCACTTGTATCATTTGCAGGGTAGCACAGTTATGGGTCCTTCAATTGGCACAAGCAATTCAGTTTCTGATAATGATAAAACGAAATTGTGGCACATGCGTTTGGGCCACATGAGTGAGCGTGGCATGTCAGTTTTGAGTAAACGTGGTTTACTTTGTGGGGAGCAGACGACCTCGCTAGATTTCTGTGAGCACTGTGTTATTGGCAAGCAATGCAGGGTCAAATTCAGCACAGGGACTCATTCGACAAAGAGCACACTTGACTATATCCATTCCGATTTATGGGGACCAGCACAGGTTCCATCTAAGGGTGGTGCTCTTTACTTTGTGACGTTTATTGACGATTATTCCAGGAAGGTTTGGGTTTATTTTCTGAAAAGAAAAAGTGATGTGTTTGAAACCTTCAAGAAGTGGAAAGCTCTTGTTGAGAATCAGACAGGGAAGAAGATCAAACATCTTAGGACCGATAATGGTCTTGAGTTCTGTGGTGGCGATTTTAATGAATTCTGTGCAGATGCAGGTATTGTTCGACACCGTACAGTCAGGCACACTCCACAACAGAATGGAGTGGCAGAACGTATGAACAGAACTCTATTGGAGAGAGCAAGATGCATGCTCTCTAATGCTGGCATGGAAAAGGATTTCTGGGCTGAAGCTGTTAACACGGCTTGTTATCTAGTTAATCGCTCTCCTTCGACAGCAATTGAATGCAAGACTCCTTTTGAGATGTGGTCAGGTAAGCCTTGTGATTACTCTAATCTAAAGGTTTTTGGATGTCCTGCTTATTATCATGTTAAGGATGGTAAGCTAGAACCTAGAGCAAAGAAATGCATTTTTGTTGGGTATGCTGATGGGGTGAAAGGTTATCGTTTATGGTGCCAGGAACCTAACTCACCTAAGTTCATTATTAGTAGGGATGTTACTTTTAATGAAATGCATATGCTTGATCAAAGGAAAGTTGCTGATGAGTCTGCAGGTAAACATGAGAGTGATATGAATGAGGTGGAGGTTCAGGTGGAGCTTCCAGAAAAGACCTCTCAGAATGTTTTGAACGAGCAAAATATTCCCGTTGATTCAAGTTCAGATGAGGAAGCCGTAAATGAGGTGGAGCAGCCATACTCTATTGCTACTGGCAGAGAAAGAAGACAGACCAGGCCTCCTCAGAAATATGGGTTCTCTGATCTGGTGGCTTATGCTCTCACGACAGCAGAAGATATGGGTATTCAGGAACCTTCTACCTATACAGAAGCCATTACTTGTACAGAATCAGAGAAATGGGCTGTTGCTATGGTTGAGGAACTTGAATCACTTCACAAGAACCAGACTTGGGACTTGGTGCAGTTGCCTAAAGGAAAAAGAGCCATCGGGTGTAAATGGGTCTTCAAGAAAAAGGAAGGAATTCCAGGTGTTGAAAATGTAAGATTCAAGGCTCGGCTCGTAGCTAAAGGCTACAACCAAAAGGAGGGAATTGATTATGCTGAAGTTTTCTCTCCTGTGGTAAAACACACTTCCATTCGTGTGTTGCTGGCTATAGTTGCTCAATTTGACTTAGAGCTTGAGCAACTTGACGTGAAGACTGCTTTTCTGCATGGCGAGCTTGAAGAAACTATTTATATGGCCCAACCCGAGGGCTATTATGTAGAAGGCAAGGAAGATCATGTTTGTAAATTGAAGAAATCCTTATATGGTCTGAAGCAGTCACCAAGACAATGGTATAAGAGATTCGACAGCTTTATGATAGGGAGCGGTTATCAGAGGAGCAACTATGATAGTTGTGTCTACTTCAAGAAGGGTTCAGATGGATTTTTTGTTTATCTTCTCTTATACGTGGATGACATGCTCATTGCTGCAAAGAACATGTCAGATGTGTTGACCTTGAAGAAACGGCTCAATGAGGAGTTCGAGATGAAAGATTTGGGTCCTGCCAAGAAGATCTTAGGAATGGAGATTCAGAGGGACAGGAAAGTAGGAAAATTATATCTCTCGCAGAGGAGTTATATTGAGAAGGTACTTGAGAGGTTTGGCATGAAAAACGCTAAGCCCGTGAGTACACCGTTGGCATCTCATTTTAGACTTTCAGCTCAATATTCACCTCAATCAGAGGTTGAGGAGGCTGCGATGTCTCGTGTCCCATACTCCAGTGCAGTTGGTAGCATTATGTATGCTATGGTATGTACTCGTCCAGACATTGCGCAGGCAGTTAGTGTGGTTAGTAGATATATGGCGCATCCTGGAAAGGTTCATTGGCAGGCAGTGAAATGGATACTTAGGTATCTTAGAGGCTCCGCAGAGTTGGGTCTAGTATTTGATAGAAACAGTTCCAACGGTATCTCAGTTGTGGGATTTGTGGATTCCGATTTCGCAGGTGACCTCGATAAGAGGAGATCATTGACTGGCTATCTTTTCACGCTATCTAGTTCGGCTATTAGCTGGAGGTCAACCTTACAGTCGACAGTTGCTTTGTCTACTACAGAGGCAGAGTATATGGCAGCGGCAGAAGCAGTGAAAGAAGCTATTTGGTTAAGGAATCTTGTTCAAGAACTTGGGTTACAGCAGGAAGACAATTCGGTTGTCTTTTGTGACAATCAGAGTGCTATATACTTGATTAGAAATCAAGCATATCATGAGAGGACTAAGCACATCGATGTCAGGTATCACTTTATTCGCGAGGCAGTTGCAGAGAGAAACATGACAATAAAGAAAATTGGTACAGCTGACAATCCTGCTGATATGTTGACCAAGTCAGTCCCCGCCAACAAGTTTAAGCATTGCTTGAACTTGATTGGCATGCTTGGTTGAGTTTGCCCCTTCTGGGGCTTTGGTGGAGAGGTAAATGACAGTTTTACATTTGTGTGTTTTGAAGTGGATATGTTCTTTTGTTGCATCCCTTGTTTCCTACATCGAGTTAGCTCACGTAGGCTTAGGGATGCCAAGAGAATGTGTTCGGCTTCTTTGACTATTTTGTTTTGAGAAATTCAAGCCAAGGTGGAGATTTGTTAAATATGTCTTGAATTTATGTACTCGGTCCGGTTTATGACCCGACCCGACATATTTTTGTGCGACCCAAAAGTGGAAAGAAAATTGAGATTTAGTTCGCGACGCGAAGGGTTGGGCCGATAGGCCCAACCCGCAGCAAGCGAACAAATCTCCATAGCGGACCGCCCAAGCTGGAGGAAGCGAACCAATGCGCGGGGGAGCCGTGAGGTTCCCCTTTCGGCTAGGTTTTGTACTGTGGCTAGGTTTTCTCATTGTTTTACAGAGAGTTTTGTTTTCAGAGAGTTTTGGTGAGCCGTGAGGTTTTGTCGTTATTTTCGACTTCTGAAATTTGTACTCTCTTTTGATTATAGTGGAATCTGTCTTGCCTCACCCGTGGACGTAGATCACTTCGTGATCGAACCACGTAAATCCTCGTGTTCTGTCTTTTGTTTTTCCGCATCCGTATACAACATAACATATGTGCGTTCATCTCCTCTAACATTAGTAAAACTTTCTTCGCTATCACACGATCCATATCTTATGAGGAGAAAAACAGAAACATCAGTCTAAGTACAAAATGGACAGGTGAGATGATAACAAAATAATTGATAAAACCCCACCGTTAGCAACATGACTCTCATCACAAGACACTGCTGAACCATTACATTTTTTTTTAACAGAGTCTGGGAAAACAAGTTATGATTGCAAAGGCTCTACATATTATCCCCGCAATACAATCAGTCCCCAGGTAACAAATGCCAACCCCAGTTGACTTTTCTGAATCTAGGAAATCAGGAGCCTACATAAACCTAAAAAACGTAGCTGGTCCTATTATAAGTTAAGGATAAATGCACTGAAAATCGTAAAACCTGTTACGAAAATATACTTGAGTTCTAAAACTTTCTAAAAGTAAAATTAAGTCATAAAACTTATCATAAAAGTATAATTGAATCATAAAATTTTTAAAAACTACAATCGAATCCTAAAACTTGTCAAATTGATTTAATGAACTGCTTTTGTTGATTGCATTTTTTTAAAGTTTTAGGACTTGATTGCATTTTCATAATTAGTTTTAAAACTTGATTGCACATTTTGAAAGTTTTAGAACTCGAAAACATTTTCGTGACAAGTTTTATAATTTGATTGCACTTTTTGAAAGTTTTAGGATTTAATCTCACTTTCGCGACAAATTTTAAGACTTCCAATGCACTTATCCCTATAAATTATCAACAAGCCATCTCAATTTACATCCCGACTAATTTTGTAGCACTTGCCTTTCTCAAAACTCTTCAGTAAATACGTAATCATAAGCGCAACACGCGATAGAGATTGACTTTCAAATTGAAAGTACTCACGGGATCTTTTTTTCCTATAAAGTATGAATACAACATGGATGCATATATGCTAAATAATGCTATGTAAGATCAAAGAGATCGCGGAAAAAAAGAAGATGGGAGAGATCAAATTAATATATGATAAGACAAAGTGTGATAACTGACCTTCGCGAATTTGAAAAGTATAATGCTTTGACTCTCTCGCTGTTTTCGTGAAGATTTGACATGAACCTAAAAGTTACGGAGGAAAATGAGAGGGAGAAGGAGAGGATAGATTTTTCGGAAAATAGCTTTTATATCATGGATATGAGATACTCTATCCGCATTTATCCCGCCTTAGCTATACTCCTCATATATCCCGATATCCATCCTAGTCATTAATAGAGGCCTAAGCTCCTAGAAGATTCAAGGCTTGGTCTATCATCGCGGCCACCTCTTTGACCTATTGTGCCCTGAAAAGCCCGGCCTTCCTCATCACAGAATCAAGAGAAAATTATAAGAGGTTAGATGTCCCTTCTTAAGATCCTAGATTGCGACTCTCTCAAAATACCTTTTAAAGTGAAAACACACGTTCTCATCACCAATAACAAAAAGCAACTTTTGTCCCAAAAAGTTTATTTCCCCCTTAAGGGCAAAATGACACTAGAAGTGCCATAACTTGTGTACGGCGCTCACTTTGGTGCCATAATTTTTTTTCGGATCACTTTGGTGTCAAGTCGGAGGAAAAACGATCACTTAAGTGTCATAACTTTTTTTTGGATCACTTTAGTGCTAAAATTTTTGAAAAACGATCACTTAAGTGCTAAAATTTTTGAAAAACGATCATTTAAGTGCTAAAATTTTTGAAAAACGATCACTTAAGTGCCAATCTCCGGCGAGACTCCGGCGAGCCACGTCAGCTTCAGAAATTAATAAAAAGAATGCCACATCAGATTTCCGGCAAAAAATTGTGTACGGCACCGGAGTTGGCACTTAAATGATCGTTTTTCAAAAATTTTAGTACTTAAGTGATCGTTTTTCAAAAATTTTAGCACTAAAGTGATCCAAAAAAAAGTTATGGCACTAAAGTGAGCGCCGTACACAAGTTATGGCACTTGTAGTGTACTTTTGCCCCCCCTTAAGTCATGCAAAAGAGGGGGATAACTGAGAGAAAAAGTAGGAAAGAAAAGAGAGAGGTACAGTTTCGAAAAAAAACAAGAAAATTAGGGCAAAATCTAAATAGAATGGAGGACGAGAGGTGCAGATGTGAAGGATTGATTCCGTTGAAATATAGCTCAAGAACTCGCTTCAAATTTCAATCGTTTGACTAGGTGACTTGTTTCAGTTGGATTCACAGTTTCCATCTTCTCTCCTGTCAAATTCGATTTAGGGTTTCTTGGTCAAGTAATCGAGCACTTAGGGTTTAGTTTGGCATTCGCATGGATATCGTGCGAGTCAATTGGGGGAAATTATTTTGTTGGGACAAAAAATGCCCTTTTAACGGTAAAAGGATCACGACACGACCATCACATGGTCGTCGGAAGTTGCTTTTTATCCCCGCTTATGAGGTGCTAGGTTAATCGGAACACGATGGTCCATTTTGGAGGGTGTCTTGAGCAAAATCATGTAAAGACATAATTTCTCACTAGAGTTTAATCAAATTTTGAATTGCAATCGAAAGGTACCGTTAGATTATGCTCCGTGAGGGATTTCCAGCAGTACTTGACCAGATTATCAGAAATCGTAGCTTTTAACTATAGCCGTCCGATCTCATAGGTGTCGAGGAAATTATAATTATCATAGATAAGGTGATGAGATCTAGTCATCACCAAGGCCTCAGAATCATTACCGATAAGAGTTTTCTCAAGGAAGATATATTAACTTTTCATCTTGGCTATCCGTTCAACCCATTTCGCGAAAATCTGCGATCTCGACACTTTTTTTAGCAGATGAGTCGTATTTTCGGAGAACTCGGGTCATGATTTTTCCATGCATGTGAAAATTGGTTCAATTAGACAGAATATGAAAGAGAAACAGTCATTCAAAGTTAGGTCAAAATTCAACTTCTCTTTATAAAAAAAGAGAATTAGCAACCCGCCAGGCTCGATCGATCCGCGACTACCACATTACAGTTGTTAGGGTGGGACTCCCTTGCGCCAGGGCCACGCTGGCATAGCGGCAGCCCGACACCAGCAACGGCACGCGTTGCATAGGCCGGACATGGACCTACATAGGCCGAGCCGGGCCTTGCATAGTTCGGCCGAGGCGCGATCCTTTGACGAGCATTTTTGGCCCTTCAAAAGGCCGTGCCTACCCCTTTCAAGGAAATTTGTGCCCTTCCAAAGGGCCCAAGCTTACCCTTCGAAGGGATTTTGTGCCCATCTGAATGGCTCGGGTTTCCCTTAAGCACAAAAATCCACTATAAGTAGGGCTTCATTTGCCTCATTTTACTTCAAGGTAAGTGGATTCCTTATTCACTCATTCTTGAACAGTTTATCTTGAACATTTACTAACTTGTTTCCTTTTAATTCTCAGGGGGATTAAGATTAGTCTTATACTATTATAATTAACCTTTAAATTTGAATAGTATAGTCATTACCGTGTTGGTTTAGAAATTTAATTTTGACAGAAAATAAATCGTTATTATATCTCTATAGAATACCTCGTTAAATAAGCCGTCCTAGATTTGCCTACTGAAGTGATCGGGCCCAAAGGACTTAAGATTTATGAATTTGCATGCGTTGCATGTCAATGCTCTGCACGCTGACTGAATATGATTGGGGTTTGATTTCAAATGGCTAACGCAATAGAAGGATAATGAATAACATGTCGATGGTACAATTAGGCCATAAGTATGAATAAGTACGTAAAAATGCATGATATATGATACCGGAATCACATGGTGCCTTGAAATTACATGCCGACTTCAAATTACTCACCCTCATGGTAGAATTTGCATGCAACGAAATGTAAATTAAGTTCGTTTGTTATGATTACAAGAATGCATGTTAATATGACATTATCATAAGCTATTATGAATTGCATGTAATGGACGCTGATACTAAAATTGAATGACGGTATTCCATATTAATTAATGGTGATTCATTTCTGATTTGGTCCGATTCCACTCAGGAACGGGACCAAGAGGTCGAGTTCCCGGTTTCTAAAACTAGGGACCAAACCGAATCCAATAGAATTGGTCGCTTATTGTACATAACTTACAACATCAAGTTTCTTCTTACTTATAGCGGCTACGTATGTACCTTTTCCCTCTTTAAAATCAGTCCAAAAGTTTTGTAATTTTGTAATAATTGTTCTAGTGGAGAATAGCTCCCAAACAAGTTAAATTTGTTTGTGTTACTACTAAAGACGATGTAACTTTGGAAAGTTTCGGAGGAGAAGGATTGAAGTTCACTTAGGGTTTCACTTTACTTTACTTAATTTTTTGAAAAAATTAAGAAAATTTAAAAATATATGTATATAGTTGGCCCGGTCCAGTTCTCTCTTGAAACTAGGAACTGGACCACTTGGACCCCAGTTCCACATTTAGAAATTGTAAATCGGATCGGCACTCTCAAGGACAGGATCCAATCAGCCGATTTGGTTTAGTCCGTGTGTTTTCCAGTTCAATCGGTCCGTATTACTTACCTCTAATATAAATTATTAGCATACGTGGCATAAAAGTTTGGCACGGGATCCCTACCCATTTGATCATGCGCTGCTTGGATGGGATTTGCTGCTTCGATTTTCGAATTTAATACATGAGATGTGTTGTCTATCTATTTGTTGGACCGATTGCGTGTCCCCTTTTTGATTTAGAATCATTATTTGCATGGTTGGATTCGATTTGTCCTCGCTGTACCGATTTGGAAATCAGAATACACACGAGGTGTCCAATTGTTAAATGTCCCACTTCCCTCTCTCCATAACACCTGGGATTTTAGGTTCTGAATCGACCTATAAATAATTGGTGACGAATCTTATAGCGGCTTAAGATATGAATCGTGGTAGCGCCCCCACCATGCCGGACCTTGCCCTACCATAGTATGAACCCTTTTGGAATACTGATTTCTTTTTTGCTTTCGACTTTCTTCAATTTCTTACTTCGAAAGCAAAGCCTTCCTTTCTTTGGAAAACCAGTGAGTTGTATCCCATGGCGCGATAGGTTACGTTTGTGAGATGGAAATGCGAGGTATGAAAATTGATGGGAATCCCTATCTATACCTCGCTTTAGAGGTTAAGTCACCTCTTATTGACCATTCGATCAAATCCACGGCCAATCCAACGATAGAACGACGATTTAATGTTGTACAATTGCAGTGATCAATGTAAAGACGCCACAAAAAGAAGACAAATGAGTGGGGGTCTAGGTAATGGCGTTATATGAGAAACTTAATCCGCGCAATTTTCTCTAAGCCCGACCTCGCCCAACTCGATTTTTTTTTTACGTAAAGTTTGTGTTATGGGTGCGTTTGGACAATATATTAAGCCCGATCTTCAACCTTGGCCCGCCCAATTGTCACGTTTACCGCATGATAAATTAAAATGGCGTCAGGCACGAAAAAATATTTACGTGATGGTTACATTACGTGCCAGTAAGAGGTAGTGTACTAACCAACTGCCATTGTTAGCAGTGTTATGAATTTTATCCTACTTGACGTCATTTGTGATTTACTTTCTTTTTCGATTGGTTCAACATAGAAGTATGTCATTGTCCCGCGGTGTAATTAGCACACAAATACCTTCTCGTAAGGCGCGCGCGCGAGAGGACGAATCTAAAAAGTTGTTAATTATTTTATAATGAAAAGATAATTCGCAGTTAGTGAAAGGAAGTTGGTTATAGACTATTATTTTAAACGAATTTCGTAGTAGAATTCATCGATTCTTGATGCTATCGTTCTCAAGTCTCATGGCTTGAGGAAATTGGACCTTTCCACATGTTGAATAATAATGATCTTGGGCAAATTCTTTTCCAATCATTCGGTATTTCAACCGTATCTCAAAGCCATCATATTTTTTTTGCCTCCCAGAGTACTCACCAATTTGGACCTAAGCATGTCCTTAAAAGGCTTGATCTCTGTTCTCATTTGGATTTCGGGATCACCGAGATGTTTAACTTCTAAAGAGTATTCCCTATTCCCGGGGAAAACAAAGACATATGAAGAATTTTGGGTACAAAGCAGGCGGGCATCTTTTCAAAAGGGTCCTCCAATTGTTTTGTAATAGCAAAATCAACCATCAGAGTGAACACACTTCAAATCAGCCTTTATAAATGATTTCTTTATCTTTCTTGAAAAATTTAGTTCTTATATCAATTGTTGATGACTTAAGCGGAGTCTTGACCGATAATATTATGACATCAAGATTCTTTGTATTATTGAAGTCAAAGATACTGCGACTTTCCTTACCAAAAAAAAAAAAAAAAAGATAACTGCGACTCTTCTTGAAATTTCTAAATTTGATGGGGGCAATTTCTCCATTTCAATTGTGCTCGACTCTCTAGCAAGTCAATCAATATGTCATCAAACATGGAGGTATCAAGACGTGTTCAATGGGAAATTAGATTCTTCTCGTTCGTATATTTTCACGCTTTTTTTTAATGGAGTTCTCTTACTTTTGATTCGTCCAATCAAGTTCTTATGTTCGCACAATTTTTCCAATCAATTTTATTTGGCACTAGATCTGACCAAGTTTGACCGACCTCGCCATTGGACGACGTCGAAGTGTAGCGTGGTGAAAATTTTGCCGACAATGTGACATCTAGCGCAGATAATGAATGAAGGGGAAGACAAAAAAAATAAAGACTATATTTATTCATTGGACGACAAAAATAAAGACTAAATAATAAAGACAAAAATAAGGACAAAAATAATAAAGACTAAATTTTGCCGACAATGTGACATCTAGACGCCATTGGACGACGTGGTTTGACAGTGATCCTAATTATATTTATTCATAGTTGATACTAAAGGGATTCAAAGAGAAAATTGCGAAAGTATAAAGACTTGATTAGACAAACTAAGAGCCTGGGAATCTAATTAAGAAAAAAGTATGAAAGTATAGGGACGAAAATTAGAATTTTTCTCGCGTCGAGTTAAAATGTCTAACCCCCGAGAGTAACTTTGCGAACCGCAACCTGCCACCGAACGGGCGAGCCTTAATTATGCATGCGGATGTGGATAGTTTGCATGCATAAGAACTAGTCGAGCCAAAAAGAATGCACATCACATGTTTGATCATATGCCGGTATCAATGTTAGAACGTTTCCAAACTTTATACTTAGAAATAGTAAGTCAGTCAAGCAATTGCAATAAGACAATTCAAACGAAAGTCCCGTTTTATCCAAATCTACAATCGCTGCCAACTGCTAGAGACCAATCCCAACAAAACCCTAGCAACGTTCTTTAGCAGTTTGGCTCCGATGATGCAGTCATGACCCACCCAGTCTGGCACTCCCTGTTGTAGGCTGGACCGGTTGCCTCACTGACTCGCTCGTGCGCTGTCCGGATCGCCATGCACCGCGGCTCGTGGTTTGGTAACCTGCATGTGCATTACACTCTAAGCTTACATCTCTACTCTAATCTGCACGCAAAAGTAGTGCATGTTCCAGCCAGGCAATGCTTGCGTAGCCCGTGGAGCGCGCTCTTTGCACCGATCCTTCAGGCCAATCATATCCATGACACCACCGGTTCCAGGCATTTTTGCTGTTACATCGGGCACTCATGCAATCGATCCCTATCTATACAAGTTTCACTCGTGAACGGAGTCCTCCCATAACTGTTTCTCGTTCTCGAACCAATCCATCCACAGTATGGACCATCGCCAAGGCCAGTAAGTGATAACCTTGCAGTAACGTTCGGCACAACTTGTGCATTGGATCACTTGTGTACCGGTCTGAACATGAAGCGCCAATGCACATCCCTACTCCACTTAAGCATATACCCTTTGCCTGTCCTTTGGGTTAAGCGGCCCAGCTGTCTTGTGCACAACTCAGCCACTGCCTATGTTAATGGCCTTGCTCGTGAACAACTCGTTTGCTCCTGACCAATACCCATCCCCGGTCAGTACTATCGATCGATTCTCCGATCCATTCCATACACAATACCTTGCTCAACGCCTCCCACTAGGAGCTCTGGAGTTATCATCTTCACCATTTCCTGATGAGCCAAGCTTCTCAGGTGCTCCTTTTCCCTCTCACTCACCCGTTCCTGTTCTCCATTAAAAGACCAAAGGGCTGCCTCTGTCACCTTCCCTTTGTGCAACGTGCATGGAGATATTGCGATATTTCAACGGCTGATGATGTACTCGAGCCACCCAAAGAGATTCTTTTGGTGATAAAAAGACCATGCACTTCTAACGACGAAGGTCATGTTCTATGCATAGGTGCTTTATGTGCCAAAGCACTTTCCTTTGAAAGCACAAAACACTGACGCAGTAGACTGCACTCGTCAGTTTCGGCCCACCTAATTCCCTGGTGTGAGCAAATCATTCGTCCGCATGGATCTTATCATGTTGTATCCACGTCATGGCAACGACGATTGTCATTGTAGGTTAAGTTTATATGAAGAATTTCCATGATTCAGATGCACAATCCACCTAATTCAAACTAAATACTTGACCATATAATCAATAATTCATTGTGGACTTTGGCATGCTTGCTTCTATATTAGGACTCCATAATTTGTTCCTTCTTCTCTCTCCAATGTACTTGACGAGTTGTGCACGAATGTTTATTCAAAGGCATGGATTCTTACTTTTTTTTTTGCGGTAATTTTAATAAGTTCTTGAATTGATAGAAAGTAGGCAAAATCATTAATGCCCTTTATGGAAAATATCTTCAAAGTTGCTAAGAAATCTCTGGTTGATATACATTGATATGAAAAATTAAAGTATTTATTAGCCTATGTATTGATAATAAATGTACATATTAGTTACTGAACTTCTAAATTTTATAATATTAATTGTCAATAAATTCTATATCATCCCGATTTCTTTGTTATTCTCACATTGAGCAAATTTAACAATGGCATAAAAATAAGTAAATTCAAAGCAAAAGTTTTGCAAATGTCAATCTCACTACACAAGACTCCATTAATTTATGAAAGTAAAAGATTGATATGTTTCTTTATATGATAGAGTAAATCTAATCAATCTCAAACCTAGAATTTCAGCCACGTCCATGTCTTTTATAAGATAAATAAATGATAACCATATATATATTGAATAATTGAAAACAAGATTATGTAAGTTAGAAAGCTTGACAAAGCATTCACGCTATTGAGATGCACGTGTAACTAGTGTTAAAAAAAGTCCAATATTGAAAAATGATATGGTGCGGAGCATTTAACATATCCTAATTGGTTTAAGCTTTTTGAGTGAACGTGGGTTCAATTGGATATATTAACAGCCTTAGACTTGGGCTCTCTCTTCGCAATTTTCCAAAGTGAAGGTATTGGGCATTTGCTATGCACTCTTAACAAATGGTATTAGAACCGATGGTAGATTGGTGGGTTCTCCAATCTGTTCCGGTGCTCGGTGAATATCTTACACAATGAATCTGGTGACCAACCCAGTTTCGGGTGGTGAGCGTAGTAGGGTAACAATAAGATACACAGGTAAGTTGTGTTAAAGAAATTTCTAATCGGAGAATTCCATGCGGTGTGAAGCTGCTAATATATCTTAGTTGGCGACGGGCGAAGGTATCGCGCTCCCAACACTTGCTGTTGCTCTTTCATCGTTCTCTAACAATATACCTTTACGGGGAAAGAGAACCTTATCTTAAAACATTCGCAACTTCCCTAAGGTTATTTGCAAGATAGAACGGATTCCAACATTGAGATCGCGATACACGGGAGATCAAATATATAGTTTTTTAAAATTATAAATCATCTGATCGAGGATAGCTTGGAAGAAAAATAACGGGGTTCCGCTTTCTCTCACATGTAGGCAAGAGGAAAAGAAAGAGCACAATCTCAAAAATCGACACGAACCCTAATTGGGCAAAGGGGGATCTGGTGGGGCCCCACGAAGCGCATGGCCATTGGCCGATCGCCCCCAACATCTTTGATGCAACCCCGAAAGCCTTTAGAGGTCCCAGCTTCCAAAATTAAGGCCAACTTGCAGAGGTCACTCCTTCCTTATGACCTCCCAAAAAAAAAAAATATTAAAAAAAAGAGGTCACCGACCCTATAAATAAAATAAAATAAAACCACTTCCTCAATTTTGTCTAATTTTTCTTTGCTTTTTGGGCAATTTTCGCAAACAAAAAAAACCCACGGTGAAAGATAGTAAAACATGATGCGCTCCAAAACAATACCCTGTGGGATTCGCAGTGCCCGATTTACTTCGTCCTTCGTTCTTTTCTCTTTTTTTATGCATTTCTCTATTTATACCGTCTCGAAAATCAGAAGCCCGATACAATCTTATTCTTATATTTTACGAGTAATAAAAACCGCGCGGACCGAATTAATTAGATATTCACCCAAAAAAATTAAGGATTAATATCACAAAAAATTCCAAACTGGTACACATGTGACAATTTTATCCTAAATTAATTTATCCTAAATGTACAAGTTTGGGATTTTTAGGAGCCAAAAAATTAATTTGGGGTAAATTTGTCACAGGTGTACTGGTTTGAGATTTTTTATGGTTAAAAAATTAGTTTTGGGTGAAATTATCATGAGTGGATCAATTTGGGGTTTTTTATGGTATTAATCTAAAAAAAATTAATTAATCAGCTAGAGAGAAGAGAAAAGAGATAACAAAATTTTAAAAAAAGGGCCCGAGAATAAAAATTTTGCCTTTCTGGTTGCGCCTTCCGTCTCTCTCTCTCTCTCTCTCTCTCTTCCTGCGCTGCTCCTCCCTTGCGGCCTCTCTGTCCTTCTCTCACTTAAACCTCTTGTGCGCCCCCCCCCTCCCCCCTCAATTTTCGTCGCCTCCCCGCCCCCGGCCCCCCCCACAAAACGCCGCCGCCCCTCCGCCGCCGTCCGCCGCCGGTCTCCCCCCATCCTCCTCTGCCCCCGAGGTGAGTGCGCGCGCCGGGCCGTTCAATCCCACCAGCGCGGCCGCCGCCGCGAGAATCGCTTCCGGGGTTTTCGCGTTTACGTTTCTTTTTCTCCCGATTCGCTCCCCCGTTTCGATGGGGTTCCGGCCCCCGCGATTCCGATTCGGATTGGGCCCCGCGAAGGCGTTCCCGGCCGCCGATCTCCGCGCTCGCCGGGGGCGCGTCGCGCGGGGGGGTTTGGGTATTCATGCAAATTTGGGTCAATCGGGGGCGATTTCAATCCTTGGTCGGCGGTTTTTCTTTTTTGCCTGATTCTTGTTTAGGGTTTTCGTGGGCGCCTGTCGAATCGTCGGGAATGGTGTTTCCCGTTAGGTTTTTAGGGGGGGTCTCTGGTGTTTGGATTTGGTGGGGTTCGCCTGGGTTTTCGCGGAAACGAGGGGATTTAGGTCGTGAAGGGAGGTTGTTTCCGCGGTTGCCTTTTGGATATCATCTGGGTTTGGTAGCGTATGTTGGATCAAGTGACTGTTGTTTCGGGATTCCAAATTTTTCGCAATTGCGGGCATTATCTATTGGCAATCCTTTAAAATGGCTGGGTTGACATTCACAGCGTCTGATTAATTAGACACTGGATTTCTTATTGTGGGAGTTATTTTTTTTTTTATCTGGAAGAATGTGTGTGTGGATAGTGAAACTGATTTCTGCAACGCAAAAAGCATTGGTTCAAAGCTTTACTTTGAATGTTCTTTTCGATTAATGACTGAAATTCGTTTTGTAGCTATAAGAGTTGAGCCGGCTTGGAAGGGGAGTTTGATTGCGAGAAATGGCTGGTGTTTCGACGGAGGATTCTGGAGTGGGAAGGTCTGAGGAGGGGATTTTGAGTGCTCAGAGCTCTCAATCTGGGGAAGCATTGGCGGAATGGCGATCTTCAGAGCAGGTGGAAAAGGGAACCCCATCGACTTCGCCTCCATACTGGGGTACTGATGTTGACGACGACGATGAAGATGGTGGTGTGCTTACTTCTTCAGCTTTAATTCTTTTTACTCAATTTTGTCTTTACCTGGCTTCCTGTGATTTCCAGATCGTCAAAAGCCGTCATTTACAAATGTACTTAATCAATTCTTGATGAGAAGACTGCTTAATAGTGAATGCTGGGTGGTAAAACGGCTTGCAACCTTTGAAGAGACTTCTTTGATTCAGTTCAAGTTTTGCGATGACTGGATTTATTTGTTCTGTTGAATCTTTGTGTGGATCTGTGCATAGGATAATCCTTTTTTTCTATGAAGTCATAATTACCCAATTTTTCTATGAAGTCATCATCACAGCTGGAGTTCCTTGAAATAGGATTTGATGCCAATATAGATGATTATTCTGGATGCTTCCAACCGCATTCTTCCTGTTTGGCTGTGAAATTAGAACTTTTGACTTCCATAAAAGTGCGAGTTTTATTGAAATAAATCTGAAAGGTTCGTTTCTCTATAAGTCCGAAATTTGAAAACTTTTGGTTAGCTGGTCAGCGGTTTTGGATGATTTATACTAGATAAATGCTGTAGCTCCTTCCCTCTTCCACTTGGTTTGAGGATTGCCTCCCTCTACTGTGTCGCTCAACAATTTCTTTTGATGAAACATGTCATTGTGATGATGGGGCATTTTTCTTAGGGGATATTGTCTCATCTTGCTCTTTGTTTCAGGTACTTATACATATTGTGGTTGCTTTTGTTGAAGAACTCTCTCTCTCTTTTTCCTTGTAGGGCCAAAACCTTCCGAGTTGTATGGAAAATATACATGGAAGATAGACAAGTTTTCACAGATCAATAAAAGGGAACTTCGTAGTCATGTATTTGATGCTGGTGGCTATAAATGGTACGACTCTTTATAGTAGATGGAAGTTGGCTGTGATTGTGTTCATCTTCTTGAACTAATTCTGTACAAGATGCATTTTATGTATTCTATTGGAAAGATCGAGTCACTAAAGACTTAGGTTCTACTGAAGTCTTGATACTTAATGGGACACAATGGAGGAAGAAGATCTGTGATGCCTACGCAATTAGTTGGAAGAATTTGGTTGTAGCTGTTGTAATAAAAAATCTAGTCACTTCTACTAGATGGCATGATATTTTTTCTTTCGAGTGCCATGTTGGTTTTGGTCAACATTGTGAAATTTAGTCTTCTTGCTTCGATGGGGAACTGTTTGGCTTCCAATTTACCGGAAAGTGGGGAATAAATGTTCTAGGTCGGATAGGGATACCTTCTTCATGAATCAAGAGAAAAAGAGAAGGTTTTTTTTTTCCCCTTTTCGGGGGGCTGCGGTGGGGGAATTCCACACAGACAAGTTACCATCTGCAATTTCATGACGTTATAACCTAGTATTTTCTCAGGGAATGAGAAGAAATCAGATTGTTTCTTTATCTTAAATCAGTCAATGATCTTTTGGGAAACTAACTGCTAGTGTTGACATTAACTAAATGTTGGTCATGCCATCTACCTTATGTTGCAAGATAGGAATGGTTCCTGACATCCTTACTTTGCCTACTTCATCATGATGAATATTATTGTGACTAGGAATATACCGCAGTTAACTTTTCCTCCATATCTCGTAGACAAGCATTTTTAAGGTAAATATACTGTTGTATAATACGGACTGTTTATTTCCTCTTTCTCATCTCCTATGCAGGGTTTTGACAGTAAGGTTGAGTTAGTGATAGTTGATGAGAATTCCTATGTTATTATGCTTGTCTCTGCATCCAATGCTTTATCTTAGTATGGCTGAACATCCACATTTTAGGGCCTGTTTGTTTATGTTTTTCAAAAAAGCAAAACGCAACCTTTTGCTTTCCCCCTTATATCTAACATATTGTACAAATTTTAAGAAAGTATAAAATTTTATGTGAATGTATGTGTCAGCATTTGTATATTGCTAGAGTTTCAAGTGATTTGGGCTAACAAAAAGTTAAAATGTGTCTGATGTAAGATTTAGATTAGGCAAAAAGCAAAAAGTAAAAGTCTATCCAGAACGCCCTTATGTTTTTCTGTGAACTAGTAGTTTGTACTGAATGTAATGTGAAAGATATGTTGTTTCCATGCGGTCATTTGAACTAGTTTCCTTTGATGATGAAGTTTTATTATTTGATTCGATCTGAGTCTCTTTTGTAAGGATAATTAAACTTTTCCATGTTGCTTGAAGTATCTTGTTCTCAGTGTACTTGAACTAAAACATTCAAAACAAGTTTGAGATTTTGTTGGAGAATGGAGAATTGCTTTCAGTCTGTATGCATTTGGTTGTTTACCACATGATCTGGTTGCGTTGCTTGATAATTTGCCTTTGCAATGCAGGTATATTTTAATATATCCCCAAGGTTGTGATGTCTGCAACCATCTCTCTTTGTTTCTCTGTGTTGCCAATCATGACAAACTTCTTCCAGGTTCAATCCTTTTTCAAGTTTAAAATGCATTTGATGATAGTTTTTGTATATCTCATTATGATACAGTCAATTTATCTTTTTACATAAGAATATTGTTTTACTTTGAGCAGGATGGAGTCATTTTGCACAATTTACAATAGCTGTGGTGAATAAAGATCCAAAGAAATCAAAATATTCAGGTGGGTTGATTTACATTAATCTAGTGGCATTTACCGAAGTTTTGACCCTACCAAGGGTAATAACTGGCTTAATTCAAGTTTTGCAGATACATTGCATCGATTTTGGAAGAAGGAGCATGATTGGGGATGGAAAAAGTTTATGGAATTGTCGAAAGTATTTGATGGGTTTATTGATGCTGACACCCTTATCATAAAAGCTCAAGTCCAAGTCATTAGGTCTTTATTTTCATTTTCCTCTTTTATATAATGGTTTCATTTATCGTATTCTTCATTTAAGAGATTTTTCTGCATAGGTTCAATTTAGTCTCTTTTGAGAACAAAATGTCTCTTTTCTTATTGTGTGTGACTCATCGGTATTTTCATCATGTTTATGTGCTTTAAATTGTGCCAAGTGGTGTGGCTGTCACATTGTTTTGCAAAATTAAGCTACTTGTTCATAAAGTGAATTCTTCCTGTACAGATGTAGTTGAGGGTGATTCTGAATCTATTTGAAGCCCAAAATATTTTATAATCAATTTCAAGTTGTCTAATTATAAACTTTTACTAGTAGTCATGGGACTGGAGTTAAGTTTATCTTTCCTAGTTAAAGTGACAGTATCTGGTTGTCTGTACTTGAGTGTGAAATTCATAATCAGCGGATGTGTGTTGACATTCCCTATGTCACATGAAGGATTTAAACGGTTGATTTGATGTCATGGTGTTGTTGATCTAGTGTTCATAGCTTCTTCTTCTTGTCTCTCTCTCTCTCTCCCCCCCCCCCACCCCCCTTGGCGTTTAAGGTCTCTTACAGTCAGGTCATCTGAACCTCCCTTAAAAATTGATTGTACTTGCATCGTTTTGTATAATGCGACTTGTGCAGTGAAGTATATAGCGTGATTTGATTTTGCCTTGTTTTCACTAGTATCTGTTGATTCTCCTGTATAATCTATGTGCAGTTTAATTTTTTTAAAGGTGGGCAATTCGCAATTTCGTCTGTTTAATAACCATTGTGATCAATCAACTTAAAAGTCTTTCCTTTTTAAATATATATTTTTCTAAATTTAAAAATTCCTTGATGCATATCACTTTTGGGCCAGTTTTTTAAGCGGACAGAGGATTGATGTCTAGATTAACATGTATGGTTTTTCTGGCAGTTGAAGATTTTCTTGTCTTTCTCTTTTAATATCTTTTAGTGTGTTGATCATGATAATTGGCTAGTTTATCCACATTGTGAAGTTTCGCATGATAATTTCATCCTTCTCAGTTAAAATTTATTGTTTGCAAGTTAGACTTACTTATGCATCTATACCCAGTCAATCCCGTCTTTGCAAGGTAGAAAAAATAGTACTTTGGTAATATCGTATATGTTATGAAAAGTCGTGCTTGTATAAATTATTTTGGAGTAATTAGTTGAGAAACCTTGCAATCCATATGAGAGCCTTTTGCCTTTTGTTGCTATCCAATGGTCTGGTGGGTCACCGAGATCAAGATGCTGTTATCTTAATATTGAAGTGATTGGCACTATTTTTCTTCGAAACTTCCGTAACCTACTTTTACCTGTAGAACTGTAGCTTCAATTTGACCAGTAGACACTCATTTTTGCCATCTGATCAACCTTGCTTGATCATTATCAGGGAGAAAGCAGATCGACCATTTCGTTGCCTGGATTCTCAATACAGGAGAGAACTTGTTCGTGTATACTTGACTAATGTAGAGCAAATCTGCCGACTTTTTGTTGAAGAGAGAAGGGGCAAGCTTGGGAAGCTGATTGAGGACAAGGCTAGATGGTCAAGGTATACTATTATTAGTACTATTTTTCAACTAGTATATTGTTCTCATCACCATCTTCTGAATTTTGAAGTGTTTAGTTGAGGACTCACTGGAGCCGTTGTTGATTATTCAAATTTCTTCGTTTTTTGTTTTCATTTAATGTTAGTTTGTATATTGAAATCTGATTTGTGAGGTTAGTTGCCTATTAAATTGGAAGATACATGATTTTGCAGCTTCTGTTCTTTCTGGTTGGGAATCGACCAAAATGCTAGACGCTGTATGTCAGAAGAGAAAATGGATGTGATTCTCAAAGTTGTGGTGAAACACTTTTTCATAGAAAAAGAAGTTACCTCGACTTTGGTTATGGATTCCTTGTATAGTGGTTTGAAGGCTCTTGAAGGGCAAAGCAAATGTAAGAAAGGGAGGCCAAAAGTATCGGATCCTGATGAAATGCCAGCTCCCATTGTTTCAGTGGAGAAAGATATGTTTGTTTTGGTGGATGACATATTGTTGCTGCTTGAAAGGGCTGCCTTGGAACCTCTGCCTCCAAAAGACGAGAAGGGTCCTCAAAATCGAACAAAGGTGCGCTGTCAAGTCTATTCTAGTTTGTTATGCTGATATGGTATGGGGAACCACAAAGAATGGCGTAAACCTGCGGAGTGTTAGAGTTTGAATGAAATGGCGGCATTTAGTTTTCCATGGATTGAACCATAACTGCATTCAAAAGTGCTTTTTTTTTCCTTAGATGTTGGTCTAATGGTGAATAGCTTTTATACAGAATGACTCATTCTCTAACTCCTGCCTCTTGGTTGGATCTTGTTGGTTTGTGCTTCCTGATGTCTTGCCTTGCTTTTCTAGATGCATCATGTCCTTATTATGACATGACAGTTAGGAAGGCAACATATACTTGAATAAGACATGCTGGGTGAGGTGTTTTCTTTCTCTGTTCTTTCAATGTGGGGCTGCTTTTACTAGTATGGGGAGTCCAACCTAGGATTGTCATTGGTTATTTTGGTGACCGTAGGAAGTTTTAATCAGAAGACTGGTCAAGTTGTCAGATGAAATTGAGTGGTCTGAAACCTTACACTTGTGCATAATAAGTTTGCCTTTTATATAAGTTTTTCTATAAAAAAGTTTACACTATGGGTAGATCAGCATGTGTATGATCAACTCTGTACTGGCCCATGGTGTGTGCACAAAGAAATCGGAGTTCTTTTGATTTGTTTTACTTACCTGCATATCGTACTGGTCTTTGTTTATCACTTCGTGTTTTTCCTTCCTGTTCTACTGTTTGCCTGTTTCGTTGTTTTTCATTAATTACATTATTGTTTTGGTCTTCACCTAAGTCATGGCTCTGTGACTGTTCAATAAAACTTTAGGATGGTAATTCTGGTGAGGACTTCAATAAGGATTCCATTGAGCGTGATGAAAGGCGGTTGACAGAATTGGGTCGAAGAACGGTGGAGATTTTTGTACTTGCCCATATATTCAGGTATTTCCTTGTAGAGGAATTTTTCAGGCTCTTTCTTCTTATAGTTGTCTTTCTGGCTTGTTTGCCATGAAACAGATAGATTTCTGTGAACGGACCTAGTTTTCATCTTTCAGGGGTTGTTTGTGCATTTACTTGATAGGAGTTTTATTTTGCTAACATACCAATGATGTTATGTTACTTCCAATCACTTTGCTTTGTCTACTTCACTGTTACATGTCTGTGGATAGTTTGATTGCTTTGCCATAGTGAATTGACTTTTGCCAAATTTCCTCTTCAATTCATGTTATATCCGTTAGATGTTGCGGTGGATTTTGAATGTCGAGAAAGTGTCAAGTTGAAGCATATATATCTCAAACATTTTCTGATCATTTGACTGCACCTGGCAAACCTTCCTGGAATCACCCAATCTCTTGAATGGGAAGAGCCGGCCCCTAGACATTGACTAGGGATAATGGACGATGTCTGTGGAGGCTTTATCCAGTGTCGCAAAGAATCTATTAAAAGATATTTAACTTCACTTAGAAATACATGGTGATGACGGCCAGTTCAGATTCTTTACCATGGTTAAACACCATCATTTTATCCCTATCTGAAGTTATTATTTTCTTTCCTTGCTACATACCCCTCCCGACTCTTTTCTCTCAACGATTAGGTTAGCTTCTCTTTGCAAATATGGGAAACCTTTTCTTTCCAATTGTCTCCGAGCTTACTGGACTGCTGACATCATTGTCGGGAGCACATAGTGATTGACCTATAAAAAGTTTTACTATCAAAGGTTGTGGAATGCTTCTTTGTGATTGGACTTGTTAGTAGAAAGTCGAATCTGCAGCTGTGTGAGCTGGACTTAGATCAATGTTTTATAGCGCTCTTTGGTGTGGTGGTCATTACAATCTTATAAATGTGCTTTTATCTTCTAAAATGGATTATGTATACTTTTGTGTTAATTCTTATGATGTCTTAAGGATGTTTGACATCAAATGTATGTATCATGTGCTCTGTGTTGCATCACTGTCTCGTGTAGCAACAAAATTGAAGTTGCCTACCAAGAGGCTGTTGCTCTGAAGCGGCAAGAAGAGCTCATTCGTGAAGAAGAAGAAGCATGGCTGGCTGGAAGCGAGCAGAAGGCAAGACGTGGAGCTAATCTTAAGGAAAAGAAGTCAAAGAAAAAGCAGGTTTGATGTTCTTAGCTACATACTTTGTACCAATATTGGCTGGTTTGTGTGCTAATGGATTTTAAAGGCCATGAGGTGAATTAATGCAAGCCTAGCCATCTATCTATGTGTCCTGTGATCCAAAATTGATAAAGCTCGGTTTTTTTTTTCTTTGGGGGGGGGGTGGTGGGGGGCAATTGGAGGTGTGTTCTCTATTTGTCGTTCCTTTATTCTTTTTGCATTAGCAATTTTGGTTGGTAGTTAGTAATTATGGATATACTTATCACAACTTTTGACCAGCAATAGCAGAATTCATGGAGAGGAACTTTTGTTTTGGGTTTTAGAATGGAGTTTTTGTTTAGACGGAGGAGGTATTTATGTGATGGACACACCATGTGTCAGTAACATGTGGTGTAATGGACTAATCAAAAGTGAGATGTCTGCTCACATGGTACGCGAGCAACGGTGATTAGTTGGTTACACCCTCTTATCACTATCATGAGATGCATACAGACATGGTACGTGGCCAATGGTGATTGTTCTGTAACACTATATCCTTATTGGCATGTGGTATATCCATTACATGAAATACTTTCTTGTTCTGACGGCCTTTTAAGTTACTCTTAATCGTTTAAGACTGGTCATGCTGGACTTGGGGGATGCTTATTTGTCATCCTATATCGACGTGTGGATACATGTTCTCTTTTGTTCTCTATAGTTTCTCTTGCTTTCTGAAAGGCTCAACTTTCTGGACTGTAGGCTAAGCAGAAGCGCCTTAATCGCAAAGCAAAAGATAAGGAGAGAGATGAAAGACATGGTGCCACAGCCGATGACAAGCACGAAGAAGAAAACACTGTTGATGAAAAAGAAGACTTTATGCCAGAGGATGTAAGCCCTGTGCTTGAAAAGCCTGATGTACTGGAAGATGTTTCAGACACATCAGATGTGGTGGACGGTGTCGGTGAAGTAATCCAACCTGATTCAGATGAGAGAGATGCAAGTCCTGTCAATTGGGACACTGACGCTTCTGAAGTTCATCCTCCTACAGAAGCCAGTAGCAGTGGGATTAGTGGACTATCTTCAGTACAGAATGGAATAGTGGAGAAAAGAAGCCCATCTATGATGGATGATAGCTCTTCAACTTGTTCTACTGATTCAGTCCCCTCAGTTGGAGTTAGTGGACCATACAAGGGGAACTCATTTTCATCGAACCATAAACACCAGAGATCACCTAGCAGGTAAAATTTAAATGACACTTTTTTTATGTTAAAGTCGAGACTCGTGGCATTGATGCACATCAGCATGTGTTTCTACAGGGGAAAGAGTCAGAAAGGTAAGGAAACACGTGATTGGAGTTACTGGACCAACAAAACAGAGAATGAGTCTGCTGAACTCGCAGTTGATATAGGAGAGTCTTGTAATATCCCGAATACCAAGGCAGCTGACACCGAGGTGGAGGCTGAAGCTCTCTCCTCCCATCATCAATTAAGACAGTCTGAGCATGATGTGGTTAAAAAGGTGGGATTCACTTAATCAGAGTTGCAAGAATTCATTTATTACTTGTTCAAAGCTGGTGAATTCATATTGTCTGCTAGTTGTTAAGAAAAGCATATTGAGAATTAAGGATACTTTCATGACTAAGCAGAATGTTTTTGTGTCCTCCGTCCTTGTTATTAACATAGTGCCTTTTTGATAATAATCCAACTTTATGGGGTTCAGTTTTGGGTAGAATATGCTGTCATTCATACCTAACTTCTTGTTGACATGGTTGTTGATGTCACATTCTTCTGTCTTCACCGTTGGTTGATTATGCCACATGATGGTATTGTCCACTCGACACTTGTGCATATCAAAGGGAGAGAGGCTTTTGGACCATCGTTTTTCCTTGTTAAACTTGGAACTTTAATGAGATTAATATGGTGAAGGCAGATATTTGGATTTTGTTGTCAGATAGCCTCCTAAAAATCTCTGCTTTGTAATTCCAAGGAAAATTATCCTTCCTATTTTTCCCTTTAAGTTACTGCTTATTGAATAATCGAGGTGTGCCCTCTTCGTTTCTAATCAATAGGAGACTTGAGCTGCCACCTCATATTTGTGTGATAATTCTAGCCAACAGGGCCACATATTTTCAGTTGTTACTATATACTGGATATAGTACTCGCAAGAGCTAATGTGGAAGAATGTACTCTTAAATACCATATGTGAAGAATGGTAAATTATCTTATATTTGCAGGATTTTTTCATTTATAAAACTAATGATATGGATTAAGTCAGATATTATTTCTTCTGACTAGGCACGAATTGAGTATTAGGGCCTTGAAATCTCAATGGAGCTTTGATGAGAAAATAAAAGATGCATCTTAGCAGACTAACTAATTTTCTTCTATACTATTTTTTGGATCCGGATTTGATGTTGTTTCACATTTCTTTCCTTCTGAAGGAGACGCATCAAAATTGTATCATACCCTGTGCTTGAATTATGCCTCTGAGTTCTGACTTGTATGGTGTCTCAGATCTTAAAACAAATCAAGGCATGGCCAAATTTGTCAACGTGTTTGATTAGCAAATGACGTTAGCAACATACGTTTCTGCTCGTATTGGTTCTCCCAAACATTCTTCAATTTCTTGCATTTCTGTAGGAGATGAGAGACTTTCGAAGAGATTTTATTGAAAGAAAATTAGATTAGGTAGATTAGGTATGTTTTGTGAGGTCCTGTTCAGAGGCAAAGAGCCATCCTACGTCATACGCAATGCTGGATAACCATTTTACAGATACAGCAGGAGCTGGGATGGGATAATTTTCAATGTTAGGTTTGTCAGGGCATTATACTTATAGTCAATACTATGTTAGAAAAATCTTCTTCATCATCATCATGGATTACTTCACAATTTTTCAGTTTTATTTTCCATGGAGTCTAAGCTGATGGCGTTTGATTTTTTATTATAACAGGGAGAAGCTGTTTCCCTGCAGAGGGGATCAAGCATCAAGCAAGTTGATGAAGAAAAGCCATCTAGAGGGAAGCCAATTGCTGCAGAATCCTCTTCCAGCAGCCCTCCTAGAAATACTATCTCCAATGCCCGGTCGGAACCGGCGCAGAAAATTATTCCTTCTGGGGATCCAACATCGATGAGGAAGACATCTTTGAATGGCAAGCATGAGAATGATAAGATGGTACTTCCAACAATCTCGTCCCAAACAGCAACTTTGTCCAAGTCTGAGACTCAAAGGGATGTAATTCCTAAAACGACTGAAAAACCCATTCCGCAAGTTCCTGTAATGTCAAGGCCTTCTAGTGCTCCACTAGGACCTGGTACTAGGCCAAATGCTCCTGCTGCTTCTCTTGTCCAAACAGCTCCACTTCTAGCACGTTCTGTGAGTGCAGTTGGTCGGTTGGCTTCTGAGTCTTCCTCAGTATCATCCCCCAGCTATGTTCCTTGGTCGTATCGAAATGCTATAATCGGCAATTCCTCTGCTTCGACTTCAGCCGTTTTTACAAACCAATGTTCGCCAAGCTCTGTAGGGAAAGTGTCAGCATATATGCCATCGCCCACCTTAGCATCTTCACCAGTGTTTTTGAACCCTAGCACTGACATGGACTATGGTGCACCCAAATTAGGCTTCCCTTTTGGCACAATGAATCGGGACGTGTTGTCAAATGGATCGCAGCGGTTGGAGAATCTGGATGGCCGAAGTGCACGGAGTGATCCTCCTCTGCAGAGTGATGTTCGGAACGTGGAGTATTACAGGTCTTCGCACAGCAGATCACGAGATCACTTCCCTGACTTTCAGGCCTGCACGTCTGGGCGTCAAACGCAAGGTTTGCCAGCTGATGATTTTCCGCACCTCGATATTATAAATGACTTACTGGACGATGAGCAAGCTGTTGGGAAGGTCACTAGGTCAGGCCTGGGTTTCCAGTCTCTCGGAAGTAGGTCCCTCTCATTAAATCGCCAGTTTTCTTTCCCCCATGATCTGGGGATGTCAGGGGATGTGGAGTCAACTGCCAGCTCGTGCAGCTTTGAACGAGTGCGGAGTTATCGTGAAAATGGGATTCAACCAGCGTTTGGCTCCTTTCCAGGAAGTTTTGACTCAGCGACTGGATATATTCCGCAGGTTAGTTCGCTACCTCATGCAAATGGGCAGATTGATGGGTTGATACCGAACCAGTGGCATGTGGCTGGATCCGACTTATCCATGCTGGGAATGAAGAATCCAGAGCATGATGGTTACCCATTTTATGCTTCGGATTATTCAAATTTGGCATGTGGTGTCAATGGTTATAAGGCATTTCGGCCTCCTAATGGTCATTGAAATGGCAACGAATGAAATGGAGTCGCCAGAAAATTATTGGGCTGCTATCCGTTACTTCTATGTACTTGGAAGGAGAAAGTGGGTGTTAGATCTCGATTGACGTTGTAGTCCTTTCATTAGCAAAAAAAAAAAAGAATAACATTTGGAGGAGGCCGTTCACTTGTTTGCTTCCTTCTTGCGGATCGACGGTTTCTCGTGTATTATGGGGTTTTCTTAAAGCCTAGTTTTAGCGAGCCTCATGGTATGTGATTTTCTAGTAATTGCTTGTCTCGATTGGCCCGCTGTTCTTTCCTTTGGTTCCGATGCTAGGTGACTAGGAATTTCTGTTGAGAGAATTCTAGGTGCTCGTTGATATTCAGGCATGCGAATTTGGCTCCCTCGCTTGCCCTTTTGACCTCCGGGAAGGTGGTTCTCCCTCGGTGCCGGCGACTATTCAGTCCTAGAACACCCTTTTTTGCTCTAATTCATAGTAATTTGTGTTCCTGTCTTGTACAGTGGATGTTCACAGAGCTGCATAAATTGTAGCGAAAAGGAATACTTTTAATTCTAGGAAAACCCTCTGAAGATCTTGTGAAATGAATCATATGAGACCCTTCGTCCCTAGATTCGGTTGAAATTATCCTCAAAATTTTCTTGCACTTCTTCCAAAATTGGGTCAACGATCCGACTTTTAGTAATGCCTTTGTTGGTATTGATATTTAGATATGCTCAATTGCCACTTTCTTGATGGCTCTGAAATCCCATTTAGAAGTAATTCGTTCCACAGAATTTCTAATATAATTCATAAGGTTCTATTTGTTTAACGAAAAATGAATAATTTAAAAAATATTTTCTCAAGAATAATCGTTTGTATTATCTGAAATAATTAGTCAATGCAAAATGTTTTCATTATTAAGCATATTTATAGATGAAAATATTTTTCGTTCATTCATTTTTATAAGCGATACAAGTGATCAACGGAGCCTGCATGAAATTCGGGTTGTGAATTCTCGTCATTTGTTGAATTTTATTAAGCCGGACATAGAAAGAAAATCAAATTCACGTAACCATATCAAGAGGTAAAGGAGAAGGGAGATTCTTATCTTCCTCCTGCCTCAAAGGATGACGCAACTGCGACCGGCAGAAACAATAAAGGTTCAAATAATTTAGGTCCATTGCCAACTTTGGCCAAATAGATATCGATCTTGGACAAATCATGAAACTTCCTCGTACAAGAAACTAGGACAAAAGCAAAAGCGTCCACGCAAGTAACTTTCGCATAGGACAAAGTCCCAAAAAGTCAAAATCTATGTATCGAACATCCAAAGTTCCACCCCTTTAATCAATCTGAAATTCTTGGTTTGGATGTGAGCATTATCTTAATGTAGCGGTCAACGTTCAAAATCTTTCAACTAAAACCAAAGAATAAAAGTCAAATCAAATTCTAACCCATCGAATAATCCTCAGTATAAATTAGTTTTAGTGACACAAGATCATGCGTAGAGAATCATTGTCCCAAGCTAAACTTTTGTATCATGAGGCTTCTCAACATTGTCATTATCTTTGCATCAATTCTGATTCTATTTGCCTCCCATGTCCAACTCTCGCAAGCAACCAGAATCTTGCATGAGAAGAGCATACCCGTGACAGGAAAGGAGCTCGTTTTCCAGTCTCTCCAGAGGGGTGACGTGCCGCCCTCTGGCGCCTCAACCTGCACCAACATCCCCGGCAGCGGCGGCGGCCCAAGCTGTCCAGACGGCTAGAAGAACTTTGCTTCCCGTCGGCGGTTCATCAAGAAACAAAGCTGACTTCTTTCGTCACATTTCTTTTCTTGATTGTTTGTTGGTACTATCTAGCTAGCAGTATACACCTGTACACGTTCATTGGTTAATTTCTTGAAATTTCGTTATTTATTGATATGTACATAGATGTTCAAACAAGCCACGTTTTAAATTTGTTGAATTGTTGTTGTGTTGTATAGTGTGTAAACAGTATTCTTTACTGTACATCTGACATTTGGAATATTTTTTCAATAAATTAATAAATCTCGTCCATTCATTATTTTGAGCTGAATTATATTCCCGTCGGCAACGTCGCTTGTTCAGCACGGACAGTTGGAAATTAAGTTCGGACTTTTACCCACACAAGCATACTCAATTCCTTATTCAACGGTTAAGATTATTATTATTATTTTAGAAGCTGTGAAAAGTGGATTTGGATGTTTGCCTAGGCCGCGAGGGTCAAGCTCTTGCCAAATCCATCGCCCTCGCCTAGGCCGCGAGGGTCCAGTCCTTGCTCTCGCTGGCGAGGGCGACCCTTCCCTATGGCCGGCGGCCCTTGCCTGTGGCCAGCAACTTCCTCACCGACCCTCGCCTGTGGCTGGTCAGCGGCTATGGCCACCGGCCATAGGCCCAAGGAAGGAGAAGGAAGGAAAAAAAAGAAGGAAAAAACATTAAAAATTCAAAAAGATTATTTAAAAATTTCACATCGGCAACGGTTGTGCCACATAGGACGGCTGGAGTCCATGTCAGCGATTTCCTATCTAAATTGGCCGGATGGACTGAATTGGTACAAATGTAAAAAGGTTATGATTAAATTGGTCTAATTGAAAGGTTTAGGCCTAAATTAATACCAATGCAATAGGTTTACGACTTTTTTGGTACTTTTCCCAAAAGCATGCCAATCAAATTGATCGGCATTTCAATCAAACTTATGTTTGAGAATCGTTGGCTCCTCAAGAAACGTGGTCACGAATTCGAGTCCGATCGCCAGGTGGCGACCAAACGTATTATGAAAGAATCGGACAATTAAAAGAATAACAAAAGAAAGGTTAAAAAAATAAAAGTAAAATGAAACGAATTCAGCTGATGATAGAAAAGTCTGCACCATGCTCATTCACATACAAGTTCACTTTGGTGGACATTGACGCAGTACTTATCTTGATAATGTATTTTTATAATTACGGTTAGAAGTTGAGAACCATTTGACCTTGTTCATAGATAGCGATGTCAATTCCCCAAAAAAATCAGAGATTGCACTCACCCAAGTACATTTTGGAACGCAACCTTTCTTTGACCACATTAGTCAATTTCAAATCAATAAAAATTGGTTTTTTTGAGTCAATTTCAATCTGATAAAATCAATATATAATTTCACTGGCGGTCGCATACCGCTGTTGGGTGTTGGCACGCCGACGCTGCTTTAATTGGCTTTATATCAAACATGCAAAAAGAAAAAAAAAACCCAAAGAAGAAAAAGAAAAGAGAAATTAACACTCTTAATTAGTTCATGGACGGTTTCGCTAATTAAACATAGGCGTAATGAATTCAAGCCAGTGCGTGATCGACCGACGGTCCGCAAGATTAGTTAGGTTAAGCGACATTATGCAAATGGTTCGATGTGTGTTTGGATATACAGAAGTAGTATTTTATGGTCTGAAAGATTAGTTTGGGCGAGCTACGTCAAATAGATGATTTTGATATGTGTGTTCGGATGTAGAGAGGCAGTATTTTTAAGAGCTAATATAATTCGAAAATTAAAATCTTCAAATCATGTACAATAAAAACGTCAGCAATCTAAGCATACGGCGTCCATCAATCTAACAAAAACCTAAATTCTGATAAGAACACCAAAATATTCATAATGAAGAAACACCAACCCAAGATGTGTTTTTGGACCGGCATAATGTAGATTTCTTGCCTATACACATGTATTACTAGAGGTGGCCAAACCTTCCTCCTCCTCATCATCAACTTCTCCAGCCAAGTTCAAGAACTTGGATCCTCTTGGTTTCGTTGCACAATCCATCGATTAGATGACTCTAGGATGCAACGCAGGTGGGGCGTGACGAGCCACCTGGCCGGCGAAGTTCCTCTCGTTCAACGGGCAGCTCCCGCCACCTCCCCCTCCTGGGATGTTGGTGCAGGACGAACTGCCGGATGGCGGCACCTGGCCCCTCTGGAGCGACTCGATCGCCGCGAAGTGCTCTCCAGGTCGTCGCTCCCCATGCAGGGGCCTTGCGGCGGTGCACGTGGATAACAGGATCGCCGCGAGCAGGAAGGGAAAGATCACCAATTTGGAGGAGCTGTTCATTGTGTGGAACCTTGTTCTGTTCAATGAGCGAGTATGAGCTATGAAGAGAGACCTGATGTCTTCAATTGGAGTTTGGAGTGGGAGCTGTTCTTGATGTTGTGAATAAGTGGAGCGAAGAATCCAAGACATGGGTTTAAAAGGTCGTTGCATGGAACGTGAAGGTGACTTTTTTCAGTTGTTTTAAAGGATTTTCATGGGGTTTGCTTGTTCAAATGGTGAAGCGTGGGCATGACTTGTGGAAAAAGAAGGTGGAGATGAATTTTCTGCTTGGTTTATTGACTTTGCCTTTCGTATTTGAAGGTTGAAAATAGACGGTCCAACATGTGGATCACACAAGGAAGTAAACCAAGACTACCTCTCCTTGTAAACCCAAGTAGAATGCTTACCCAAAAAAAAAAATAGAAAAGGAAAAAGAAAGGCAGAGTTCATGTTTAATTAGCAGAGAATTGAAATCTATCACCATCTGCCCAAGTACAAGGTTATTTCCTGGGGCAAAATCTGCCCATTGCCAACAATGAGACGGAATATTATATATATATATATAGTTGTCTGTATTTCATCTTGCTAGGTAACACCAATTAAATTACGAAAAAAGATGAGACTTGATTACTTATCGTGAAAATGGCGGGAGGTTCGAATTAAAAAAAAAAAGACAATGCGTGAATAATAATATTTAGATTAAATAAAAAAGGAACAATTTCATGTAAGTGTCCGAAGTACTACCGTTTTCTTAAAAGATGGCATAAAATAGATATTGTTTCAAATAAAAGTAAGATCTCCAATTCACTAGCTAGCTTTTTCTGACGATTTTGCAAGTGCAACTTTGTTCCAAAATTTGCAACAAGTAAAAAATGAGTAAAATTTAAAAAACCCAAAAGTCCAAAATGAATTCTGATTAGGGTTTTTTCATGACTTTGATCTTCACCTTGCCCATTGTCCATTTAGATCGTATCTGTTGTTCTCAGCTCGATGATCTGACCGAGGTTAGCTACCCGAGTCCCGGTCCTCTTGATCCTCAATCGTGTCCGTCGTTCTTGCGTTCTGTCGTTCCCCTTAAGTATTCGGGTGATCTCATGCTATTGTCGGAACGAGCTCCATCCTCGTGGCTTTGTTGTTTGAAGGGCAACTAATAAATTTTCCCGGCCACAGTTAATAGAAATGTTATTATCTTAGATGCACATGTAGATGAGAATCTTGGTTTACTGCTCTGCGCCCCAAAATTCTTTTGTGGTTAATACAATAGTTGATAGGGTTCAGTTTGAAAACTGGACTGTGTTTACCGGTGAACATGGCTAAAGTACACTTGCCTTATTAATGCCAAGATCCAACAGTGGCTGCTTAACCCTTTCTCCTTTTTAGGTCATAACAAAAGAATCACTTCTGTCTGCCCAGGTAAGAATTCGTTCAAACTTAAATTTTCTTTGCGCACACCATTGTTCTGTCGTTTGAGTGTTTTCTGTGACCTGGCCTCGTTGTCAAAGACACATGGGATTGGCGAAGGGTGCTGGACTTGTTATCATGCTTGCTGTGATCAAGGGTGTTTCACATGCTATTGTTGGCCAGATGCTTGCTGCTTCAACGAAGTCTATATTTATAAGGCAAACGGACCTTGACAAGTCCTTAGAAGGCCGCATCTGGACCACGAGATGTAAAAATGAAGTTGGGTGTTGCCGGGGTCGAGGTAAGAAAAAAGATTCTAACCCACCAAGGGGGATTGAGGTGTGCGAGTAACCGGCAAAATAAAATAAGAAATGCATGAGTGGAGTCCACCCGGTTGTGGGATAGGCTGCTCAAGGCCCCAGTGGCGATGAACTCTAGGGCAATCTCCAACCTAGCCCTAGAGGTAGCTGAGATGGGATTGGCGAAGGGTGATGAGCTCGTAATCATGCTTGCTGTGATCAAGGGTGTTTCATATGCTATTGTTGGCGAGATGCTTGCTGCTTAATCGAAGTCCATATTATATAAGGTAAACGAAGGACCGCCTGAGTAAACTTCGCAAACTGCAAATGGCAGCACGATCACCTCTTTCAGCATGAGGAAAATATTAGCCAGTCATGAACTTGCATCCACAACAGACAGACTTGACTCCTGATGGCAGCATAAGCAACTCTTCCCAACTCAGCACACCACAGCAGCCCCAAACCCACAAGAAGACAAAAGCAGACTAAATAGCATTAGATAAGCTAAAACTGATCCACATTGTTTGACAGGAAAAAAATGAAACATCCCGACACAAGAAATCTTCGCACTACGGCAGATCTATACAACGTTAAGATGCTCCCTGAACAGATCTATACATACCCATTCATATCTACTAATGGTTACAAAAGAAAAAGAAATTAGTTTGTGTTGCTGGTCTTGTTTCTCTTGCGTATCTCAAAATAATTGCTCCTCTTCCACCAGTTTTATGTTGAGGTCCTTACATCCTCCTCATTACCGACAATCCAATTGAAAAATAGATAACTAGGTCCAGACAAAGTTAAGCACAAACAAGACACTTTTAGGATGAAATCAAGGGCAGATGCATGCCCACATCCTCTCTCTTTATAAGCGCTGCGCTAGAAGAAATGGTGTGGCGATATACTAAGAAAAGCAAAGCAGAATAAGAGGGTGAAAAGTTTTGTTTCGAAACTCTAAAGTGAAACGTGCTCAGGCTAAATCACTATCATGATGGTGATCTGTTGGGAAAGTGTCTGCTTATACGTCAAAGTTACAAAGCCATCACTACAAAAAAAACATGGATTTTGCGATGGAAATTTGCGACGGGAAATTTTTCGTCGCTAATTTGCGACGGAATTTACCTCAAAATAAAAATTCGTCGTAAATTAGCGACGGAAAATAAATCCGTCGCAAATTTGCAACGGAATTAGCGATGAACAAAAAATTGCGACGGAAAAAAAAAACCTTTGCAATCGCAAATTTACGACGGAAAAAAAATCTGCGACGGAAAAAAAAATTGGGACAGAAAAAAAAGTCCGTTGCAAATTTACGACGGAAAAAAAAGTCCGTCGCAAAGAACTCTGAATGTAGTCCCCCACCAATCACTCAAATATGCCCGCCCTCACCCCGGTTTTTCTCTTTCTTTCTGCTATTCCTCAGAACCACCCCCCCTCCGCCAAACAACTCTCCGTCGCTCCCTCCTCCCCTCCGCCAGCCATGATGGCCACCCTCACCGCCACCGCCGCCGCCGCCGCCGTTGCCTCCTCCTCCGTCGCCATCCGCCCGTTCTGCGCCGACAAGCCCTCCCGCGCGCTCCGCCGGGATCCGGTGCGCCGTCATCGAGGGCCCCACGATCTCCCAGCCGAACAGAGTTCGTCTCCCCGTCTCACCTTGAGCTCTGGAGCTCTTCCCAGGTACGAAACGAGCTCGCTCCCGCGGTCGTCACTGGTTTCGTACAGTGACTGTTCTTGATGTTGTCTTTGGTTTCGTGTGATCAGCATAGGGTGAGGTTGGGGAAGTACAAGAGGGATGCAGATTCGTTGCGGAGGGAGGGGGAGAATTCGCAGGCCGTGTGGAGCCCTGATGCCAAATTGATTGCCGTTGTGGTGAGTTCGAGATGTTTTTATGGATAGGTTTGATGAAACATGAAATGATCCGGTCGATTTGTGAGTCGGGCAATTGCAATTGATTTTGCATTTGCATTGCCGTTCTTGATTCATATCTGGTCGGCCTATAACTATGAATTGGTATAAGTTCATTTTTTGGGATGTACTCGTGTACATCCCAAAAAATGAGGGAAATGAACAAGAACGCCAAGCTCTTCAACTGTGGTTCCATTCGATCAGGTACCAGGTGTTCTACCCGACCCTCTATGCCTCCGAGTCCGAGAACAAGAACGCCAAGCTCTTCAACTGTGTCCAGGTAATGAACTGCTCCTCCCATCAAGTGAACATGTGAGTCTCTTTTGTCGAATCTGTGCTGAAAATCCGAGCTTTTTCTTGTTCTTGAGGTGGGGTTTCTTTGAATGATTCCTTTTGTGTCGGTAATCGTTCTCGATTTTGAAAAGTAATGATGAAATTGGGGTGGAAATGGTTTGTTGGTGGGACAGAGGGGACACCAGAACTCGCTGGAGATGATGCCCATGTTCTTCATGCTGATGATAGTTGGGGGTTGAGACACCCTTGCGCTTGCGCTTGTCTCGGACTCCTTTACATCGTCTCCCGCTTCTTCTACTTCAACGGCTACGCCACTGGCGATCCCCAGAAGCGCCTCAAGATCGGGTTCGTGGTTCTTTTGCATCCTACCATCTCGAGAGAGATTTTTAGGTGTTCTTAGATTAACACTTCGGAAGAATTAAACACTTATGCTTGATAAAATTTGGTTATGCGGTAATGCAGTATAAGAGCACCTAAAAGTTTTTGGTTAATTCGATTGGGTTCTTTCATCACCGGTTTCGAAAAGATTTGATTCTTGCTAATGAGAAATTGGGTGATTTGTTGGTTTCCTTCTTTCTTACCTTGACTACAATGCATCCGCAAAGGATGGTGCTCAAAATGAGGGCTGGGTGCCCTGCTGTAGATCTCTTCTTTGGCTGTTCCAGTTAGAAATTTTGCGTGTCGGTTGACTACTGGCATTCTCTACTTAATTTTGGCCAAGGGGGTATCGGTATAACCCTTTAGATAATTATCTCTAATAGAAGCTAGAGAGGTGATGCTTGTCAATTGTGCCTATTGTTAGTGAATGCGAGCATTCTTTCCCCCTTGTTAGTGCCGTTTTTGTGCATATTGGTCATCACTTTTGTTTGTTTGCAGATGGAACCAAGGAAGGAGAGCTTGAGACTAACCTTGCAACTAATCTCAAGAGACAGAAGCAAGAGTATGAGGCTATTATATCCTCATCAGAGACTGATTTGCATGAAAATGAAGCGGAATCAAAGTGGCAAGAGCTAAAAGATATTAAATCATTGGTCATTGATTCATTTCTGTCGTCATTGTCTATTGTGCAAGATTAGTTATTATGCAATATTATTTATTCTCTCATTATGTGTACTATAAAGAAAAATATTTATGTCATTCTTGTGGAAAATGTGGATGAATGTATTTCATTTTGATATTATTATAATATTTTGATGTTATTAAGTGCTTAATCAATGTTAAATATAAATTTCAGAAATTAATTTTGCTTTTAATTAAGTTTAAAATCGAAAAATAAAATAAATGATTTTATCGTACGATCACAAATTATAAAAGTTCGTTACAAAAATAAAATTTCGTTGCTAATTTCGTCCCTAAACGACATTCGTCGCAGAGTTCGTCGCTAAAGAATTAATAAAAAATCGTTGCTAAATTTGTTCATGAATAATGTTCATGGCAAAAGTCAAAATTTTTCGTGATAAATTTGCGACAAATTTTGTCACGAGTAAGTTCGTCGCAAATTACAAACAAAAAAAAAATTCGTGCCAAATTAGCGACGAATTTTGTGACAGAAAAATAAATCCATCGCAAATTTGCGACGGAAAAATAAATCTGTTGCAAATTTGCGATGGATTTTGTGACGGAAAATAAATCCGTCTCAAATTTGCGACGGAAAAATAAATCCGTCGCAAATTTGCGAAGATTTTGCGATGGAAAATAAAACCGTCGCAAATTTGCGAAGGAAAAATAAATCCGTCGCAAATTTGCGATGAATTTTGTGACGAATTATTTGCGAAAAATTTTGCGACTAATTATTTTGCGACGGATAATTTTGCGACGAATTTTGCGACAAATTATTTTCGACGAATTTTTTTCCGTCGCAATTTTGCTACGGAAATTGAAATTTTCCGTCGCAAAAATTTGCGACGACCTATTAGCGACGGAGTTTTTTCCGTCGCTAATTTCGTCACAAATTCGATTTGCGACGGATTTTGCCAAATTTTTCGTCGCAAAATTCGTCGCTAATCTCTTGTTTTTTTGTAGTGCATGAAACTCGGTATGAGATAGGATAAAGTGAACGATACCTCAAGTAAGTTACAGATAAAAGGGAAATTATAATATAAAATGGGCGGCACTACTTTCACTCCCATTTTGGCTAAGAGACTCCTTTTTTTAATTTAACTTTTACCAAAATACCCTCATCTCTCTCTTCAATTTCTCGATTCTTTTTTTATCAGGCTAAGAAAAAAAACTGCTTTTATTTTTATCATCTCGTTTCACCATGGATGCAACATCAGAATCGGACAACTCGGCTATCCTCTGGAAGTATGCAGGAAATGACAAACAAACACCCTACCAACAAAAGTAACTTATTTTTTGTGCTTTCCTTCTCTTTGCTAGCTCTACTACCTGGGCACCGTGGTTCATCATCCAAGTGAATGAAACATTCATTTCGCTTCCATCACAGATTTATATTTTGGAACTGTTCTCTTCGTCATTTCATAAAAAGAACTAATTTGGGTCCAAATTTGCTAGAACAAATGTCAAACTTCACTTATTAGAAATCGATTAATGTATTGAGCATTGTCATCGAAGAGAGTTTGAGAGTTCACTTTACTTTCCTGACGCTTGTTTTGTGTGTACTGAGGCGAAACTGAACTAAGTTTCTAGCTCCTTACACTACCACATTGATGTGTCTCATGGCCAGCATCGAGTGTGCGGCCGTTGATGCAGCTATTGAACACTGTCTTACTGCATGGTCGCTAACAAAAAGCAGGTATTGAAGGTTGAGTAATCTGCAAAGGTGCTTCTCGGTACAAACTTAAAAGGAAGAGAATCGTCGAAAGCAGAAGAATCTTTCAGAAATCGGCCCAAGACGGCATGCATGAGCTTGACCGAGAGGAACAAATACCCGGTGGGAGATGTATCTAGGGTTGACTGCATTGGTCAAGTCGAGCTTCTCGCAAGCTGATTGCAGAACAGACTGAGCTATCTTCATCTAAACAGAGGAATGGCACCATGGGCTCCCGGAAGAAGAGCTCCAAATCGATGGCGGGCAGTCAGATTTGATAGCTTAGAGATTCATAAAGCTGATTCTGTTGGGCTGTATTTTAAGAGGGAAATTGAATATTTGAAAGATAAGAAGATGACAGAGACTATTGAACGCATCAGATCAAAGATGGATAATATTAGCGGACAATGCCAAAGACAATTACTGTCAGTGAGAGCTTTTGAGCGGTTATGGATGACTAGTATGAAAGGGAGATTCGGACCAAGAAGAAAGACGCGCAAACACCTAAAGAACAATATTAATTGTGTCTTTTAGTTCCGTGCAATTTGTTTACGCTCTCAGAAGCTTTTTTACGGTCATAACACCTGTTCATTTACTTTTGTCAATCTAACACTTGCTCTTGTTCCATCGAAATATTTGTGCTGGAGTCAATGAACTCCTTTCATCAGTATTGAAAACCCAAACACCAAGTTCTTGTTCCATTCTTGGTGCACAATCCTTTGTCCATATCGAAATACAAGGACTGCAGTGTTCGGTCAGAATGGTTTATCAGTCTATGCACAATGATATCTACTGTCAAGTCGACCATGCTGCCCACTGGGCACGTGGCCCAGTGGTAAGGGAATTAAGGGGATGGGGAATGCTAATATCATATGCGTAGGATTCGATTCCAACCTCTTTACATGCATAAAGAGCAGAGCAAAAATCAATAAAAGAGAGAAGAGCTAAGGATAGGACTGACAAAAAAAAAGTCAAAAATGCCAAAAGACCATGTTTTGAGTGAGACAAGTTCATTGATTTGCTTTTTTTTCTTGCTCAAGACTCAAAATCTAAAGTGAAGGAGGGTGTTTACTTGAGGAAGAGTCGAAAGCTCTGTTATCTTCTGGCCCTCTGGAATCCATCGCCAATGCAACCAAGATGCGCCAGTTCTTCAAGAACCGCACCCCCCACGACGAGAGCTCCGCATTCGCTGTCCTCTCTGTTCCAAGACCCTCCTCAAAACCCTGAATCACCACCCTCCCAGCCTCCAAACAGCCCGACAGAGTTCGAGCTTCACGTGAGGCAGCGCTGTAAGTCGGGTCCCCTGACACTGAACGAAGGGCTGGGTTGCTTCCGAACACTGGTTCGGATCAAACCCATTGCGTCCATCGATACGTTCAATCACGTACTGGGGTCGGTTTCCAAGAACAAGACGTACTGGGACGTGATCCCCCTGTACAAGAAGATGAATGGGGCGGGCATCAAGCCCGATTTGTGCACATTGAACATCTTGATCAACTGTTGTTGCCATCTGGAGATGATGAATTGTGGGTTCGGAGTGTTTGGTGAGATCTTGAAGCGCGGCTTCAAGCCCGACGAGGTGACTTTCGCTACGCTGCTCAAAGGGTTGTGCTTGGTGGGGAGAGCCGTTGAAGCGGTCGAGGTGTTTGAGAAATTGGCTCTTAGAGGATTCGATGGGATTAGGGGGTCGTTTCTGTACAGGGCCCTTGTTGGAGGGCTACGTAAAACTCGCGAGACGGCGCTGGTGCTCGAATTGCATAAGAAGATGACGAGGCAGGGATTCGAGGCTGATGCGGAGACGTGTAGCATGATTATCGGTGCTCTGTGCAAAGCCGGGCTGATCGACAATGCATTGGAGTTATTTCGTGATCAGATTAGCCGACGACCCGACCTTAATGTTGTGCTTTACACTTCAGTGATCGACGGGCTGTGTAAATCTCGGCGATTGGCGGAAGCTGTCGAAATTTTGGATGAAATGGTCGAGCGCGGTATCTCGGCTGATTTGATCACATACACCTCTTTAATCCATGCTTTCTGCCAAGCTGGACTATGGACTGAAGCCAACAGAATGCTTCATCTAATGATGGAGAAAGGCATTTCACCCGATGTTGTCATGTTCAGCCTCCTGATAGATTGTCTATGCAAAACAGGAAAAGTAACCGAAGCAGGCGTGGTATTTGAAATGATGATCCAGAAAGGCGTGGACCCTAATACATACACCTACAATACCCTCATAAACGGTTTATGTTTGGCGGGTAGGCTGGATGATGCTGCGAAGATTTTTTATCTAATTGAGGATAAGGGCCTGAAGCACAACGTTGTTACCTACAACACAATGATTAATGGGTACATGAAGCATGAGAAGATTGACGAAGCAAATAAACTCTTCACTCAAATGCTGACTCGTGGCTCTCCAGCACCAGCGCTATCTACTTACCAGGTTGTTCTGGATGGTCTCTGTAAAAATGGACACGTGGACCAGGCAATGGATCTGTATCGGTCCCTTTGCAGTGCCAGACTTGAACCATCGATCAAGGTGTTCACCATTCTGATTGGTGGGTTTTGTAGAGCCGGTAAAGTTGAGGCAGCAAGGAGCTTGTTCGACAGCATGGCAGAGAAGGGCTTGGTTCCTGATGTTGTAATGTACCACAGCTTAATCAATGGCCTCTGTAAAAATGGACATATTGACCAGGCAATGGATCTGTATTGTTCCCCCATCAGTGCCAGACTTGAACCATCGATCGAGGTTTCCACCATTCTAATTGATGGGCTCTGTAGAGCTGGTAAAATTGAGGCAGCAACGAACTTGTTCGAGAGCATGTCGGAGAAGGGCTTGGATCCCGATGTTGTGATGTACAACAGCTTAATCAATGGCCTCGGCAAGGAAGGGATGTTAGCAGAAGCTGAGAAACTGTTCTTGAAAATGCAGGAACTGGGTTGCTTCCCAAACTCGATTTCGTACAATATTCTCATCAAAGCATTTTTGCAGAACAAACAAGTGGATAAAGCATTGCAACATCTACAGGAAATGCGTGCAAGGAAATTTTCACCTAATGAAGCTGTTGTTTAGAGGTTACTATACTTTGTGTCGGTCGATGCGCGATGTCGGGAGTTCATTGAGTCACTTCCTAATGCTTCGTAAAAGCCTGTAGATGTCATGAAAATGCTCAAGAGAATCTGCCAGAAGATCCCGTGCACTTTATTCAACGACCTACAGCGGATAATTCCAGTTTCTCTGCTCTATTCAAGTTCTACAGCGGATAATTCCAGTTTTTTGGTAATATCTTCGAGAGGATAAGTGATCAGTGCATTGGAAACTCGGATATTTCTACTATTATCAGTCGGATCAGTCATCATGATGTCCAAACTTGGACCAAAGAGCTCATAGTCCCCTGTAATAATCATCAAAATAAGCTACTATTAGAGAAAGAGGCCAAAGAGGGAAGAAACAGAGCATAATAAAGGATAGTGTCAATATATACAAACTACAATTTATGGAAAAAAGAAGAAGATATTCCCCAAGATGGAAAATTCAGTCAAAATGTGATAGACTTAGTCAAGCACGATCATGTATGAGTCAAAGCTGAAAATTTAAATAAGCATCTCACTTTCAAATTAGAATTTATGTGTAATACATAAAGGAAAAACTTCAACAGCAATAACTGAGACAAAAGGAAATGAAGACTATAATTTGCAGTTCCGTGTTTATATACATCTAAAGTTAAATAATGTTCTAGTATCACATTGCTAACAGAACTCAAATGTATTGGAGATCTAAAATATGGCTCATCTGGAGAGAGGCAAAGATCTTGTCGAATCTTCATCATCCCAACTTCGTGGCATTTTATGGAGTTGTTCCTGATGGTCCTGGTGGGACATTGGCGACGGTGGACGAGTTCATGGTTAACAGCTCGCTCAGACATAATCTAGTCAGAAACAACAGGTCAGTTTTCTCACGCTATAGTCTTGTTAATCTCAGTTCAGTTCATGTCACGAAAATGAGGAAGCGAATTTCAAATACGCGAGAGCCTGGACGTACTGAGTAATAAAGCTATCTATCTTTCAGAGCTTTGGACCGTCGCAAAAAGCTCATGATAGCGATGGACGCGGCATTCGGGATGGAGTATCTGCATTTCAAGAATATCGTCCATTTCGACTTGAAGTGCAACAATCTGCTCGTCAATTTGAAGGATCCCCGTCGACCAATTTGCAAGGTACTTGCATGATGAAGCCTTCAACTTGAATCTACTTGCATGATCACGTTGTTAATCACATAACTTCACGAACAGTTTGGAAGGAAATCTGAAATCTCTTTGTTCTTCTGGCGAAGGTCGCAGATTCCGGCTTGTCGAGAATCAAACAGAACACGTTCGTGTCGGGCGGAATCCAGGGCACGCTTCCCTGGATGGCCCCCGAGCTCTTGAATGGTACTAACAAGCGTGCCTCCGAGAAGGTTAGCGATAATTAATCACGATCATCATATAACATAACATGATTAATCAAGATTTGTGACACAATGCCGCGTCTCTCAGGTGGATATCTTCTCATTCGAGATCGCAATGTGGGAGATGTTGACCGGCGAAGAACCTTATGCCAACATGCATTGTGGTGCAATCATAGGTGTGATCTTCTGGAAAATGCCTGCAGCTCTTATTCTTGACAAATACCATTAAAAATGACTGATCTTTTTTCCATTTTCTTCGATTATTTTCATGAAGGGGGCATCGTGAGTAACACGTTGAGGCCGCCAATACTGAAGCGGTGCGATCCGGAGTGGCGGGAACTGATGGAGGAGTGCTGGTCCGCCGATCCCTTGAGCCGGCCGTCGTTCACGCAGATCACCATTAATCGGGCAATTACCTAGACTCCTTGGTGGTCGGGTTATATATGAGAGATCTGCGGGAGCCGTCAATTGAAGCTGTGTAACTTTAACACAAGCCATCGCAAGTCCCTACGATGTAGGAGTGCGTCCAAAAATCCAAGTTCATCCTTTGCTCATGAGACTCCACCACCGCGCGATCATTGCCATCGCTGCCGCCGTCGAGCGATTCGTGGTCTACGGTCTCGAAGGGGCTATGCGCGATCATTGCCATCGCTGCCGCCGTCGAGCGCTTCGTGGTCTACGGTCTCGAAGGGGCTATTCTTGACGATCCTCCGGCTAGGAATCATGTCCCCTGCCTTTAGCCTTTGCAGATGCATCCTGGCAAAGCCCGGCTCGCTTATCAACGACCGCCAACCTTTGTGGACATATTTGAATCGCATGAAGATATCTGTCGGTGAAACTCTCTGACATCACGGAGGTCGAGTGGCGGCTGGGCGGCGGAGGGAAGAGAGAGGGGGGTTAAGGTTATCAAATGGACATATATTCCCACATGTATGATATGCTCTCACTTTGTGCATTTCCCATAATATTCTTCGCAGAACAAAGTGTCGCATTATAAATATATGTATCTCATCTGAAAACTAATACAAGAAAAGTAATTCACCATGGTCTGGTTAAGTCGAATTTAGATAAAAAGGAAGCTGTAATTTTTGTAAAGAAAAACCGAAGAATGTCTGAGGAGTTGGGCTTGGGACAGGCCAAATTAAATTTTTGGGCTGTCCAAAGATCATTAAAACCTTTCCATTCATACAATCTCAGCGTCAAAGACCAACAAAATTGAAAGAACGACGAAAGCTCCAAATTTTAATGAAAAGATCACTAGAGTTTGCTTCCTAATGCTCTGTAAAAGTATGTACATTCAACAACCTGTATAATTACTTCCATTGGCCTATCTTCTCTTTTCTGGTAATGATTCGAGGTTTTTGTACTACCTTCGCAGGTCAGCAGAAACTATACTTAGTCTGACAAAGTCACGCTACAAAGAGTCGGTTAACTTGGTTAGCATGATGCTACTTCCGTGTAATCCTTTTCCTCCCTCGGGAATTGCTCCTCGGCACAGCCTTTGATGTTCCTGCATCCACAGTTTCTTCCTTGCATTTCGCATCGTCACTCGTTTCCTCATCAAAAGTCTCTGTCTTTTCTGCGGACTCTTCATCTTCTTGTGCAAATTTCCCAGCCGCATCCTGCTTGGCCAGCTGATCGCGAAGGTCTCTAAGTTTTGCTTTCTTTGTGTTCAAGACACCAAGAAACTACAAGTAAAAAAACGCTAAGTCAGTCCCACATTCCAATGGCTAAATTTCTTCATTTACTTTAGCAGGCATTCCTACCCTGCTTTATCAGTTTTAGTATTATTGCATCTTCCTCGTCCAGGAAAACCAAAAATGACAGCTGCTGCTTTTGATAAAAGGATTATTGTGTGAATAGTACTGGTAGCATGCACGGTATTGTGACGACCATCAAACAAGAAACAAAGTAAAAGCATACCAAGTCACGAAACATATCAAAATAAGTGCTAAAGAACAAAGTTTTCTAAATCTGCTGCATACATCCTTTTTCTTATGGTCCAAAGAATCCTGAGAAACATCTGGAGATAGAGAGCCCGTTTGGTTCGATTTTGGAGGAATGCAAATACCTTTGGGCTAAAGGAGTTTTCCGAAATGCAAGTAGTGTTTGATAAGTGTTTTTTAAAATCAACTTTGGCCAAAGGACTTTTGCTAATATTTAAAATATAAAAAAAAAAATCTCTGGTGGAGCTTAACCATCGGCCACCGCCACCGGCCAGATCTAGTTGCCTGCCAACCGCCGCCTGGGGTCGCGCGACCTCGACGGCCGCTGCCTAGGGTCGCCGGACCTCGAGTGTCGCCTAGGTCGCACGACCCGGGCGACACTTGAGGTTTGGTGATCCCAAGCAACGGTCGCCGGACTAGCGCGACCCCCAGGCGGTCGCCAGGGTCGGGCTAGCCCTTAGGCGGCGGTCGCCGGTCGCCAGACCTACCTCTGAGGAAGATGAACAGTCACAATGAACAGTGCAAGTTGCATTCCAAAAATAGAACTTCTTAAGGCACCTCCACCCTTGCATTGGCCAAAAGTCCATTGGAGAGCATTCCAAGTGCAATTGCATCTCTCCAAAGTGAGTAAAAAAAGTTGCCAAACACCATTTGCATTTGGCCAGGGGACTTTCGAATCCAAATGAGTATTCCAAATGTTGAACCAAATGGGGCCAAAAAACTACTAGAAGAAAGAGATGACAATGGGTATGCTCAACATTTAAGCTTTGCACAACCCGCTCCAATAGGATTGGTTCTGGTATGACACTGGATCAGTAATATGTTATAAGTATGAAAGTGTACCTTTGCATAGATTGCCGACTCAAATTCCATCTTCTCATTGTTGAATCTCTCGCTTTGAGCTAGACATTTCTCGGCTTCCAGTTTCATCCTCTCAAACGATTTAGTTTTGCTCACAACTTCTTCCTGCACAAGCATGCATGTAAAGCAGTTAAACACCTGGGGGCTCTGCAGTGTCATGACAAGGACAACAAAAGATTTCAGCCTGATAAATGATTGAAGGGGCCAAGTTCAAGATATATCTTTATGAGACAAATTCTTGGAGTGTGCAGGGTCACAAGCAATGTAAGGATTCACTTCACATTGCTTTACATTGCTTTAATTGAAACCCATGACTTGCAGTTGTATCCAGCCATGTACTTTATGCGAATCAACCAACACTTCAAGCACTATTGGACCACATAATTGTTTGACGCTCAATATACATGTAAGCTGACCCTTAGAAATGCGCTCAAAGTACATGGATACAACAGCTCTAACAAAGTCACTAAGGCTGTCTACCAATCAACCAAGAAATACATAACCAAAGTAAACCTAGGAGAATGTATCAAGAATGTGCAATCTTACACTTAGTCTTATATTGGCATCCATAAGAAAGTCCAAGATTCCTGAAGTAGTCTTCTTACAATCCAGTGAAGGTCGACATTTCCATCGCCACTCTAGTTTGGTCCCTTCTTTCTCAAACGTCCACGATAACTGCAGAATCCCTTATCTTATCATATGCAACAATCAATTTAAGTTTGCCAATGAATCAACAGGAGCAGAATAGTAGAACAGCAACCAAAAGACAGATTGAGCATCTTTGACCAATACCAGCAAAGCAAATTTACATTTATTCTATATATTATTACTGCATAAGATGGAAGCAACATTAAGCCTGGATGGCAGCCATATCCAATCCTTATACCCTGCTAAAAAACTATCAAACCACAATTCTACAGCTTATTTCATTGATAGAATAATCGCACATTTCACATTAACAGTTTCCAGTTAAACTTCATGCTTCCTGCTCAGCTCCATGTAATCATCTCAAAATTCTCCATCCAACAATCCAAATTAATACATGAACCACAGTTCCAATAGAGAATGCCCCAAGTCCACGATTACCATATATGCCACTAACAAAAGCAGGGTTCACATAGCACTCCCTTCCTAATGACCCGCATTTTCCCACCAGATTCCAATAAAACTAAAGATGACAAAACTAAACCAATCAAAACTTTAAAAAGACAGTAAGTAACGGGAAAAAGTGAAAGAACCAACTCTTCTATTCCCATCACCAGCATCAGTGAACTTATAAACCGAACCAGGCTGTTGAAACCCCAAATAACGCTCGGCCAATTCAATGTACTCGAACACCGGCTGGTCCCACTGAGCCGCTCTCTCTATCACTTCCTCTTCAGATGCTACCGAAAGAACGTAAAAAGCCAAAATGAATCAAAACCCAGATACCAAATTCATCACAAAAAGCGAATTTCCCACAAAAAAAAAGTACTTTTCTATGCAGAAAATTGGGTCCGTGTCAAAAACAGAACCGCGAGGATTAAAAAAATCGAAACCCAGATACCAAAATCATAAAAAAAAGCAAAATTTTCCAGCAAAGATACGTGATTCATGCGAAACAAGAACTGGGTCTTGATAAAAGATGGTACCTTGGCAATCCCAAGCATCGAGGCCGTCAGTGATGGAGAGGTCGAAGCGGGTGTCGAACCATGTGGCCTTGACGAAGATGGGTTCGGTCTTCTTGGGTTCGCTGGGGTTTGGGAGTACGAGCTTTAGGCAGCTGTGCCTTGGGGTTTCCATTTTCGCTTTGCTTGCTCGGTGTGCGACTTCTGTGAGAAGCTGGGAAGGAGAGAGAGAAGAGGGATGAGTTTGATTCGGGGTTTCTTCATATACCAAATTGTTTGTGCGATGCTTGTAAGGAACTTGAAAGGGTCCATGTGTATTCGTCCCACCTCTAGTGACGTCTTCTCGCTACGTTGTATTTCCTATGTTGGCCAAACATATGAATAGGAACAAAAGAAATATTTTTTTTTTGTTTTTTCTTATTTTCTCGTACAAATCAAGAATTTCTACGATATCGTATCATCTCTTTTTATACGAGTCTTGAACAAGTTCACGGTGTGTTACAACTTCTATAATTTTAATTACATCTACACGTCATAATATTGCATGGTGCACTTACGCAACGGAGTAGTGTCCAATCCCAACTCAAATTCGATTCCTAAATTTTTATACACTTGGGCTGCGAGGTATTGCAATTTGCAATCTTTCCATTCAGGTTGCCTAACCCATGGTAGGGTTGTTTGGTTTTGGGTTGTCGGAGGGCACGAAAATTAGCTCAAATATCATTTCATTATAATTATAAAAAAGAAATGGCTAATTCCAAAAAAAACGAAACACTAATTTTATCTTGAACGACAATTCTGGCTTGAACATTTTTTGCCTCAATAAAGAGCACCAGCAATGTTTGATAAAAACAGTCAAAGTCGTGAAATATTATCTTATTTGACAAAAACATCCCTATTCCGATAACCAGAAACATCACTTGCTCGCCAGCCGGAGAACATTTGACCGACAGGCAAACTAATGTCCTTATTTGAGATTGATCTAAGCCATTTCGGATTTTTATATAAAATAATATCCACTTTGGGTTCTTATTTAAAAAAAAATAGTGCCACTTTGGATTCTTATTCAAAAGTTTCCCTTGAATGTATTAAGGAAGCAGTTTTCACAACATTTTACTAATGAGTTAAAGACTCGGGAACCCAACGTTCTGGCCGATCGGCAAGCTCATGTCCTCATTTGAGATTGATCCAGTCATGTCGGGTTTTTATTTAAAATAATATCCACTTTTAATCCTTATTTAAAAAAAAATTAAAGCCACTTTGGATTCTTATTCGAAATTTTCTTGTAAACGTACTAAGGAAGCATAACACCCACCATTTTGCTACCCAGCATTTTGGCCGCAGCCGATGTCTTCGTTCGAGATTGATCTAGCTATGTCGGGTCTTTATTTAAAACAATATCCACTTTGGATCCCTATTTTAAAACAAATTAGCGCCGCTTTGGATTCTTATTCGGAAAATAACATTTACTAATGAGTTGATGATGACTCGGGAACCCAAACATTCTGTTCTTCCAAACATTATTTTGCTCAATGCAACAGAATCGTTTTCACTGGTAAATATTTTATTGGCCAACACCCAAGACACCCGCCGCCAAGCAGGAATCAGAACACTGATCAGTGATCAAAAAGCACACGCCCCCTCCCTCGCGTCAGATTGCACTCTCACTCTCTTTCCCTCTCGTGCAACCGCTGGGACGCACGCATTCCATCGCAGGCTGAAGCTCCTGCGCTCGGTGCCTGTGGCAGCATATCATCCCATTTCATCTCCGGATCGGAGGCGAACCCAGAAGCCAGAATCAAGAAACAGAGGCAAAAGATGGGTCTGCTGAGGTTATCTCCTTCGCTCTCACTTGGGTTTCTGCTGCTGTCCCTCTCCTCGGTGTCTGCGGTCTTGGCTCACGCTGAGGCGGAAGACCCGACAATCCGAACCATGGAGGAGTTCTCGGGATACCCATTTCGGGAATCGCCTTCTTGGGTCGCCGATCCTCTCTCTTCCTTGTCCGTCGAGGGCGAAAATCTTCAAAAGCAGGTAGTTCTCATGCCTTCTCTCTCTCTCTCTCTCTCTCTCTCTCATGTTTCGTTGTTTGTTTGTTTCAGCTGGTGGTCAGTGTTTATAAAAAAGTTAAAGCTCTTTTTTTTTTAAATGATCAGATTGACGAGCTTGCGAGTTTATCCGATGCGCCCGCTCCATCAGTGACGAGGGTCCTTTACACTGACAAGGATGTGATGGCCCGCAGGTATTGAAACTGTCACAAAATGTTCAATTTGGTTGCTCTTCATTATGTTCGTATGTTGTTTCGGATTTCTCTGACTCGAGCAATCTTTAGAATTATTAGGAGGAGGATGGTATGTGTATATTGAACTAACAATATATGTCTATGGAGCCAGGATAAAGCGATAAACAAGTGATGTGGATTAAAAGAAAAGTACCCCTTTCGTTTTTTTTTTGTGTAAATTGGACGGAAACGACATGTTGAGAGTTGATTGGAGAGTAAAATAAGATAAGAACCAGCATGCTAAATGATCCATCAAACGGAGCACGAAGAGATTGAAACTGAGCCTTGATTTTATATTATAAATTTGAACTAAAAGCTTAAGGTGTTAGGTAGAGCTAGATATATGCATACAAGGCTGGATAAACACAGTCAACTGGTGCCGTGTGTTGACTATTCTGATTTTAGCCTTATGGTTAAATACAGAAAAGGATTGTGTACTGTTTTAGGTCCTATGTCAATCTCACAAGGTTGTGATTGCTAGAGACTTGCAACTTTGTGGGTGATGAGGTGAGTTTGTATTTGGTCATGTTCAACCATGGGATAGATTGACGTTTCTTTCCTTCATTCAAAATGTAGAATCTCATGTTTGCTCTCTATCATGAGTAGAGGTAGCTGATGCAAAATTTAATACATAATTTCTAAAGAATTGTTTCATATTTTTGGAATTTTAGTTGGAACGCACATTAATTTCTGTCTCACTCTTGTGAGCATGCATAGATATCCTCATTGTAGACACATGCAGAGGACATGGCCAGACACTTAGGAAGGGAGCGTTGAATCATTGTTACTGGTTACCTGGAGTATTGACGATTGAATTGATGATTCTTTTATGATGCTTTAAAGTTGAAGGCGAACTTTCTTGTCTTTCTTTTTCATTGATTTTCAGTGACTTAGCTTTCTCGTTTGATTTGCTAAGAGAATGCAACAAAGTTAGACTGGATGGATTGGAGCTTTATTGATAAACTTTTTCCAGTCATAGCTACAGTGACATAACTATTGAGCGAAAAGCATGTAGTCCTTATGGCTAGTGTTGGCCATCCAACTATATGATCATCATCCTTCTTCTGACTTTCTCACCACCAAATCCTAACTAGGACCTTACTTGGTGTAAGCTGTAAACTGAAGCCCATGTTGATCATGATCGGTCCATGCAAATGTGCTCTTTGATCCTTAATATGCTAGCACTGAAAGGATAGGAAGACTTGACTCTGAAATATGAATGTTTTTTGTGATTTGAGAACATTATAGTTCACCATTTGAAGTGCTTATGAAGAATTTGTAATGCTGAATTTACATATAATTTCTTTCGCAACTTGTGTGTTCTTGTGACCTCTTTGTTTCACTTATTGAACTATTAATCTCAGGTACGTTAAGAACTTGATGGGACTTGCTGGCCTGTCTGTTAGAGAGGATGCTGTGGGTAACATATTCGGTCGATGGTGAGGTTTTATCTGTTTAGACTTTCAGTGAATATCTTTGTGTTGCCTTAAATTGATGGTACCGAGATTTAGATTTGAGACATTTGCAAGCCAATCTTGTCATATATGTTGCAAAACTTAAGCCTTCTGATTGGTTACTTTGGATCTGCTTATCAAAATTGGGGTCTTCTCTTGTGTTTCTGTACTCATATCTTTCATTGCCCATATTTTAGCTTGAACTATGCAAAGTGCCATGTATATGAACATTTTACCCTCAATGTTGTAGGGAAGGCCTTGAACCAGAGCTTCCTGCTGTCGCTACAGGTTCTCACATGGATGCTATTCCTTACTCCGGAAAGTACGATGGAGTTGTTGGCATTCTGGGAGCCATAGAGGCCATTAATGTACTAAGAAGGTTCGTGACTGGCTCATTTTTTAAATTCAGTTCTCTAATGCATGCTTTTTGGTATCGGAGCAACAGTTGAGCACCTTAGGCTCGAGGATTCTGTGCTTATTATAAAAACAAATGCTGGACTTTGCTTGCTGTTTGTGATTTGTAAAATAAATTGATCCCCAAGAACAATATTTGTTAGGAGTAGCATCTTGCACCAGGAACTGAATGATTAAAACAAAAGCATTCTCAAGTTTGAACCTTGACTAAGTATGCTATACATTGGATTCTGTGTATCTTTGGATGTCTTCACTTGTCTGTGTTTCATCTTGTTAAGATTTGCTTGAATCTATTATTTTGTTCTTCTCAAACTAGCTAATGGTTTCAGGTCAGGCTTCAAGCCGAAAAGATCACTGGAGATTATAGTGTTCACTTCAGAAGAACCTACACGCTTTGGAATTAGTTGTTTGGGAAGGTTGGGACTACATGGAGTAAATTACTTGTGCTCATAGACTTATTATTCATGTTAGTCGTGCTTTAAAACAAGTTGTTTGAGTGTATCTTCAGACTCATACTCGCATGATTCCACAAATACACATGGCCTGCAGGTAGTAATTAAATTATCCCTCTTAGTGGCTAAGCTTTTTCACAAGGTACCTTAAATTTGCAGCCGCTTAATGGCGGGGAGTAAGGCACTCTTGAAGGCACTGGAAACAACAGTCGACAGTCACAATATATCCTTTCTAGACGCCGCCAAATATGCTGGTTATGCACAAGATCCAGTGGATTTAACGAGCGTGTTTCTAAAGAAAGGAGCTTATGCTGGTTTCGTGGAGTTGCACATAGAGCAGGGCCCTATTCTTGAAGAGGAAGGTTGGGTCTTGTTTGTACCTTCAGGCCAATCTCTTAATCATCGCACATCATCTGTTTATTCTGCATTCTTTTTCCCACAGGTATATCTATTGGCATAGTAACTGCTATTGCCGCTCCTGCAAGCATAAAAGTGGACTTTGAAGGAGGTGGGGGACATGCAGGTGCTGTGCTGATGCCGTACAGGTCAGTGCACTTCACCAAGAAGCTCTTTAACAGCTAAAGTTAAACCAATTTTAGGTTTTCTATCATTAGGGTGGTTTATGATTTTTGAATATGGTTATTGAGATAGAATTCTTTGATGGAAAAACTTTTACTCCATTTTTTGCTTCTTTTATTTTTAATTTTCATTTTCATTCTGTAAGTCATCTGCTTCTTGCTTAGGCAGTTTCAATAGTTTTCTTATATCTATTTATGTGCAAAAAGACAACTTTCGTTTTCTTCTTCATCTTCTTAAGCAGATAAAATGCTTCATGCTAGTATATTTGAATTCCATTTCCTTGCCTTAAAGTTTTTCTATTGTACGGTCAAATTGGCACTTTTTAGCATCTTGCTTTTCAGTCCACAATAAGTGGATTAATTTCCTTGGCAGAAATGATGCTGGACTGGCAGCGGCGGAGCTGGCACTAGCTGTTGAGAAGCATGTTTTAGAATCTGGATCCATAGATACTGTTGGGACAGTGGGTATGTAACTTCTTTGTTTTTTCACATCTAACTACAAAAGATTTGTAAGTCAAATACATATTCAGTCTAGTCTTTTCATCGAGGTATCCTGCAACTTCATCCCGGAGCAATCAACAGCATCCCCAGCAAATCGCACCTGGAAATAGGTAAATCTTTTTGTTTGCAGATAACTTTTAGTGAGTGTCTGATTGGTCATACCAACATCTATTATTGTCTCCGATAATAGAATTTATTTAATGTGTTTCACTGTTAGCAATGAATATTTCAAGCAAATGATATGTTCCGCACATGGGCATTCTCATAGAACTGAGTGATGTTATCGCCCTATTGATTGGTATGCAAACACGTAATTTTGTTCCTGATGATTTGGCAGATACTCGCGATATTGATGAAGAAAGAAGAAATGTTGTAATGGAGAAGATACATCAATCCGCTATTAGGATTGCCAAAGACCGTGGTGTCAAGCTTGCTGAGTTTAAGATTGTCAATCAGGATCCACCAGCTCTTTCTGATGAATCGGTCATTAGGGCAATGGAATCTGCATCAAAGGATCTGAAGCTATCTCACAAGTTAATGATCAGTAGAGCTTATCACGATTCACTGTTTATGGCCAGGTAATGCATGCAAAATGAGAAGATCTCTCTTTGTTGGGAGAGAGAGCGAGAGAGAGAATTTAAACATTACCGTCCACCTGCTTATTGCAAAAGACAACATAGCAAAGGAAATCGTACCTCTGGTCCTTGCTTTAGCTTTACAATTCAGTCCTTTATTTCCCTCCCCCTTCCGAGAATCAGTAGCGTCATCTCAAGTAATGCTAAAATTGCAGCCAAATGTCAGGAGACGATGTTTATGCCATATTTCTCCAACATGATGGCACAGTCACTGATTTTCTTAGTCATTGCTCTGCAGGGTTTCTCCAATGGGCATGATATTTATTCCCTGCTACAAAGGTTTGAGCTCCCCATGTTTTCTTTCCACAATCACTGTCATATTGTCATGGAGGCATATCAATACGATACTCTATATTCACCCTTTTTCGAAGCATTAGGTTTTCTCAGCATGCGTCAGTTAAGTTTGGTTCATACTGTCGAAAAGGCATGTTACTCTCGATTGGATTGTGCAATTCTACCACTAAAAGGCTTCATGAGCTTGCTTCTCTAATCATATGCAGTATGAACTATATCAAGTGCTATTTTTGGGAGGTACAGCATTTGTTGGAACATCACATAGTATTTTGGAACACCTAGGTGTTGGTCCGTGTGTATTGTTCTGGAGGACATAAATCAGGCACATGTTGAACATTAGAATGTCTATTTTGCTTGGTTATCAACTAAGTAAAGGAACAATGCGGTTGGTAATAATAATATTGTCTGCTTTGGTTTGGCAGGATACAGTCACAGACCTGAAGAGCGTTCTTCCATTCAGGACATAACCAATGGGGTCAAGGCACTAGCCTTGACCCTCGCGAAGCTGTCACTCAAATGAAACCACTTTCTTTAATGTAAATTGTTAATTACCCCGACTCGTTCTTCATATATGGAAGTGGTTTTCGTATTCTCCTCCCATGGCATTGTATTCAATCTCTCATCAGGGAGCTCAAACATGAACTTCGCAGCCCTCTTGAGCTATTATAATTTGCAGGGTTGTGATGAACATTCTTTCTTTTTCTCAAAACTTGGGAGAACACGATCCCATTGAAGTATTGAACCATGCCGATTAGAAATGATGAGAATGTACTACAAAACCAAACAGATACAGGTACTCCATGTTCTGCTATTTTTCAAGTAAAAAATAGTGTTTCTGTTTTACGGAGCTTGATTGGTAAGATCTCTCCTGGTGCTCTAAGAAAAGGTGTCCAGAGGTTACATACACGGAAACTCCACTTGAAGGCCAAAGAGATCCTGTCATCTCTGGCGGTAGTTGCACAACTCCATGCCTACCGACAGCAACCTAATATTATCCGATATTGTTCATAGTTTGAGACTTCTCCAAATGAGAAAATGGTCTAAGAATTCCTCACCTGGATTTGGCCCATCATGGTTTGGATACTCATGGCGGTTACCATGCGAGTTCAGTGTGGACCCCATAAAAATCCAACAGCGGTGGCCATATCGGATTCATAGACCCGGATCTAGACAGATATATTAGGTGACATTCGCCATATGAAAAAGTCTTGCTCGTAATTCAAGTTATCCATTTGTGGGGTGATGCTAGAGGTGTCAAAATGGGTCATAAACCCATATATGACCCATTTAAAAATAAATTGATCATATATGGGTCACTTTAATTTTAAAGAGTCAAGCTTAAATGGGTTTTAAATTTTAAAGCTTAAAGATAAGGGTTAATACCACGAAAAACCCTAAACTGGTACACTTGTGACACATTTACCCCAAATTATTTTTTTGACCATAAAAAACCCCAAACTGGTACACCCATGACAATTTTACCCTGAACATACCACAAAAAACCCCAAACTGGTACACATGTGACAATTTTACCCCGAACTAATTTTTAATATTGTTTTTTTTATTTTTTTGAATTTTTTATTTTTTCTTTTCTTTTCTTTTCTTTTCTTTTCATTTTCAAACTTTGGCCGGTCGCCGATCCGGCGACCGGCTAGAGGTGGAAGCCGGCAAGGGCCGTCCTCGCCTGCCCAGGGCAAGGGCGACCCTCGCCCGACTCAGGTGAGGGCGGCCCTCGCCTGCGTCAGGCGAGGGCCGCCCTCCCCCGACGCGGGCGAGGGTCGCCCTCGCTGGCTCACCCTCGCCCAACGCGGGCGAGGGTCGCCCTCGCCGGCTCACCCTCACTCGAGCCGGTGAGGGTCGCCCTTGCCGACGCCGGCGAGGGCGGCCCTCGCCGGCTTCCGCCTCTAGCCGGTCGCCGGACCGGCGATCGGCCAAAGTTTGAAAATGAAAAAAGAAAAAGAAAAGAATAAAAATAAATAAAAATTCGAAAAAAATAAAAATATTAAAATTTTAATTCAGGGTAAAATTGTCACATGTGTACCAGTTTGGGGTTTTTTGTGATAAGTTCGGGGTAAAATTGTCACAGGTGTACCAGTTTGGGGTTTTTGGTGGTCAAAAAAATAGTTCAAGATAAAATTGTCACAGGTGTACCAGTTTGGGGTTTTTTATGGTCAAAAAAATAGTTTGGGGTAAATGTGTCATAAGTGTACCAGTTTAGGGTTTTTCGTGGTATTAACCCTAAAGATAAATGGGTCTAAATGGGTTGAGTTTGGAACCCATGTCCAACCCACCTACTAGACCCATCCACACACTCTCTCCCTCTTTACAAAAATGTTTTAAAAAAATCAAATTTTAATTATTTTTATTTTTTTCTCTTTTTCTTTTATTTTTTATTTTTTCTTTTCTCTTCTTTCTTTTTCTTTTTTTTTATTCCGGCCGGTGGTTGGCCACGGCGACCGGCCATCGGGGCGGAACAACCTCGCCGGAGGCCGGCGAAGCTCGAGCTCGCCGGCCTCGGGCGAGGCTCGAGCTCGCCGGCCTCGGGCGAGGCTCGAGCTCGCCGGCCTCGGGCGAGGCTCGAGCTCGCCGGCCTCGGGCGAGGCTCGAGCTCGCCGGCCTCGGGCGAGGCTCGAGCTCGCCGGCCTCGGGCGAGGCTCGAGCCTCGCCGATCTGGTGAGCGTCGAGCTCGCCGGCCTCGGGCGAGGCTCGAGCTCGCCGGCCTCGAGCGAGCTCGAGCTCGCCGGATCTGGCGAGGTGGAGGCCGGCGAAGTTCGAGCTCGCCGGCCTCGGGCGAGGCTCCACCTCGCCAAATCCGACGAGGTCGAGCTCGCCCGAGGCCGGCGAGCTCGAGTCTCGCCAGATCGGCGAGGCTGGAGCCTCGCCCGAGGCCGGCGAGAACGAGCTTCGCCGGCCTCCGGCGAGGTCGTTCCGCCCCGGTGGCCGGTCGCCGGCCACGGCGGCCGGCAATCGGCCAAAAATAAAGGAAAAAGAAAAAAAGAAAATAAAAAAATAATTAAAAATTCGATTTTAAAAATAAAAAATATTATTATTTTTTTATTTTTCTTGGATAATTACTTTATGGAAAATATTTTCTAGAAATGTCACATTTTTCGTAAAACAAACAGAACCTCAATTTTAAAAAAAATTATAAAATTTTTCACTAGCTTTGTATTGCATAAAATGTTTTAGCAGTATAATTTAAAAAAAAATCATAAGAAACAATTATTTCTAGATTAGGTTAAATATAAAAATGTTTTAGCAATACGGGTCGGGTCGGGTATGGGTTGGGTTTGGGTCGGGTTGGGTATGGGTCGAGATATTTACACTATGAATAAATGGGTCATAAACGGGTTAATGGGTCAATTTGGGTCGGACTATTTATGACCCGACCCAAACCCGACCCGACCCACCCGTTTAACGGGTCTAG